>VXBU01017851.1:62755-78857 GCA_013400315.1 Bombycilla garrulus | reverse complement strand
AGGGGCCCCTCTGCCAAGAATCTGTGCTGTAATGGCAGCGACATTGAGCCCTTGGGTACCAGATCCTACAACAGATCTGCTGCTGGAAATGGGTTTAGTACAAAATCCAAGAATTCAGTTACATCTAAAGCCACGAATTGAGGCTCACTATTCACTTCCACAAGGCAGCCTGGAGAAACCCTGGAGAGGGAGAAGGTCCTGCCCTGGAGATGGAGCCAGGCCCAGGAAGAGCAGGCAGGAGCTGGGCTGAGCGATCCCAGGGGACACCCCGTGCCTGGGCACCCCCCGTGTGTCAGGGCGGGCAGTGACCCCAGGGTCCCACACAGCACGTACCGTACTTAGCTGCCTTTGCTGCTGCTGCCGCCGACGGAACCCCTGGGAACAAGGGAGACAGGGACCCTCAGCCACCATGGCCCTGCAGAACCGGGCCGTGGGGACAGGGCTCCTGGAACAGTCACCTGCCACCCCAGGGACACCTCCAACGCCAGGCACTGCCCCAGGGACACCTCCAACACCAGGTAGCAAGCCAGGAACACCTCCAACGCCGGGCACTGCCCCTGGACCTGGAGGTAAGCAGAGTAGTCAGACCCCTCACAAACACCCCACTGTGCCCCCCGTGGGGACACTGTCTGTCCCAGGGTCACAGGAGTCTTTTGGGCACCGGCTTTGTGGTGGGCTCCTCACTCATCCTGAAGCAGCTCCTTAGGGAATCTGTGATCCACCCTGCAATTAGATTCCCAGCTCCCTACACCCATCAGGGGCCTGCCCACCGAGGATGTTAGAGACTCCCAAAGTTTCTCAAGGCTGTAGCTGTACATCCCAGCTTCCCCCAGGCTGGCACATTTTCCCTGAATGCTCCAAAGTGAGATTTGCTCCTCGCTTTTCTCCCACGGAACAGCCAAGGAGGGAGCAGCAGAAATCTGCATCACCAGGAGCATCCCTCACTAGGGAAGGACAGCTCAGCACAGACACCAGGTCCCTGGCCACCCCGCTGGCACCTGGCACAGCAAACCCACATCTCATGGAGAGACCACGTGTGATAAGCACGCTCTGCCAGGCTGCTGCATCCTGAGGGGCCCATCGGCTCTTCACTGCTGGAAAAGCTGCTGGATCCAGGACAAGAGGTGGGGAGAGCATTCCAAAGGATGGGATAGGGGCTGCTGGGGCAGCTGTGGAGCCACACAGCCCCTGGTATTGATGCACGGTTCTTTAGCTGTCCCGATATCCATCCGAGGCAGCAGGAACTCACCAAAAGCTCCTGCTTTTGCTGCTGCCTTTGCCGCTGCTGCCGCTGCTGCCGGTCCTCCAACTGCCGGGATAGCAGGAGAGAGTCAGGGCTGCGGGATCAAGGAAGGAGACCCTCCCCGAGCCCCAGGGCAGAGCCCTCTCATCGTCTCACCTCCAACTCCTGGGACAGCGCCGACACCGACGCCGGGTGCGACTCCCGGGATGCCGCCAACCCCGGGCAAGACACCGGCACCTGCCGCAGGGGACAGCACGGTCAGCCGATGGTGCAGGGACACAACCAACATTCCCGGGACTGGGAGGGAGGGAGGGGAGGAAGCGGCTCCCTGCTGGGGAGATGGGCGGTATTTGTGCCACAGAGGGCGACTCACCAAGTTTTGCTGCTGCCTTCGCTGCTGCTGCCTGTGCTCCGACCCCTGTGGAGGGACACAGGCATTGAGCCACTGAGGTCCTGAGACCATTCCTGCCTCAGCTCCCCCACCCCACAGGGACCCTGGGCACCGGGCGCTCCTGCCAGCATCTGTCCCCCTCTCCTGCGGGAGGTGCTGCTCCCCTGCTGTCCCTGCAGTCCCCAGACAGCCGAGCAGTGCCCCACACCCGTCCAGGGCCAGCAAGGTGAAAGCGCGTGTAGACTCCTGGCATGCCCATGCCACTCCCCACCCTGGGGCTGCGGGGTCGGAGTGTACCTGTCCCGGTGGGGTATCCTGCCTTTCCTGCCAGGAGGCCAGCTCCTATCCCACCGGGTCTGAGGCCTGCAATCACAACACAGCGGCAGCGCCAGCTCAGGCACCGGCCAGGGGAAGGACAACGAGACAGATGGAGTGGTTCCCTTAATCTCCTCCCCCTGGCTCCAGAGGATGCAGGGAGGATGCCAAAGCCAGCTCCTCTCCACTTGGGATCCCAGTTCAAACATCCCTGTCTGGAGCTGGAGAGGCTCAGGATGGATCCTATGGATTAACAGCTCCCAGGGATGCCAAGAGAGTTGAGTTCCCAGGCTGGTCCACAGGCACCATGGGCAAGGCACAAGGTCCCCAAGGGACCACCTCGCCCTGGGAGCGGCTTATCCCTCACACCACCCCAAGGGTCAGTGGCCATGAGGTCATGGTGGAGCCACTAGGAGTGAGGAAACAAACACTCACCATGGGGCAGCTTACCATTGGTGTAGGGCAGTCCATAGCCACCTGGGGACGAGAGGAGAGGAGAGGAGAGGTTAGCACCTGGCTGATGCTGCCCCTGTCCCCTCTGCCCCACAGCATGGCCCCGCTCTGCCAGGGCTGTGCAGCACCAGCCCAAGGGCTCCGTCCATTGTGACAGTGAATCCTCCAGGATACAAACCCCCATGGTGGAGCTGGTCCAGGAGATGCTGTTCTCCCTCACCTTGGAAGCAGTGACTGAAAGAGTCACCTTTTCTGAGCCCTGGTCAAGGGCTGTGGTGCCTGAAGTTGGTTCTGCAGGAGCCTCGCATGACCCTGCTCCAGCAAGGGGTCCCGTGCGAGCCCCGCGGCAAGAGCTGTACCCAGCTGGCTGCACCCTGGCCAGCTCCAAAGGAAAGGTTTAAATTGGAATCAGGGCTTGGGAGCCTCAGCTGAAACGTGACCTCGTTAGGAGGTTGATGCAAAGGGATGGGGAGGGATTATGAGCTAGAACATCATGGCCAGGGAAATGTCTCCTTGTGAAAGAGCCAGCACTCTGAATGGCGCAGGGATGCCACGACTCAGCAGGGACCGTGGGCTTGGCAGCCAGCAGCTCCCAGCTCCCATCACTGCTGGCAGCAGCCCAAGGCCATGGGCTGCCACATTCCTGGGGGGGGACACCTCGAGCTGCACGCAGACTGGGGGGTGCCTCCAGTAAGTGGGCTGTGGGCAGGGATGTGGCTGCCTGCAGCCAGGATGGAATTACTCATGGCACAGCATTTCCTCGAGCACTGGAGGAATTACTCATGGCACACCATCCCCTCCCAGCAGCCAGCATGTGAGGAGCAGATTTCCCTCCATCCTGCTGGGCTATCCATGGTGTCCCACACCAGCACAGTAGAGCTGGTAGGCAGAGGCTCACAGTGAGCTGTGCCAGGTGTCCCCCACCTTGAGGCCACCCTTGCCCATCCAGGGGCACCTTGTCAGTACCTTGCTTACATCCTAAAGCTGGGAAAGGGGTGACACACATGGAGGTGACTCCAAGGGCCAAAACTCCAAGCCTTTGGTCTCCAAGGGTTTTTCCAGGTCCAAGTCCAGCTCCCTACCACCCCCAGCTGGATGAGAAGGCAGCCCCTGCTCTGGGGCTGTGCCCATGAGAATGTCACCAGCACTGCCAGGGGGGCTCAGGCTGAGGCACACACTGAAAGGGCTCAGCACAGACCAATGTCACCCAAGCACAGCTGGACACTGGGAAGTGATCCCCATCCCTACAGCGTCAATGGGACCCTGAACTCAGCCACAGATTCAGACTGAGCCTCCAGCAAGGTGGGTGACCCCAGGGCCAGTCTTTAGTGGGGACAGCACAGGAGCAAGTCATCTGAAGAGATGACTTTCCACTGGAAATGTTATTTGTCCCACTGTCCCCTCATCCCCCCTCTCAACCTGGACCTACTGCAGTGGGGACAGTGCAGGAGACACCCCACGTGTAGCAGCCCCCAATCCACCTGCAGCATCAAGACAAGAGCCCCCACAGCCAGCAGCACAGTCCGTCCTTGCACTGCCAGCCCCGAGCCCTCAGAGGTGACAGACTGGCATCCCCCAGCATCCCAGGAAGCTCTGGAGATACTCCCACTGTCCTGGTCCCTATCCTGGGGCCGGGATCCAGACGGGGTCCACCGGCAGTGGGGTTGAGTCTCCTTAAGGATCGTAACTCTGCTCCACTGCAGGAAACTGGAGCAGGCCAGGGATCCCTGCAGCTGCTTGTGGCCATGCGCCCTGCTGGGGGGAAGCCAGCAGAGCTGCGGGGGCTGGAGCTGGGCTGGGATGTGCTGCCCGGATTGGGCTGCCTGGAGTTCCCTCCAGCAACTTGTTTGGGTGCGTGGGGAAATGCCTGCAGGCACTACCCAGCACCCCAGGGAAGGGGGCCCTGCCCAGATGTGGCTGCCCTCCTCCTTGGGATGCACTGGGGATCAATCAGGTGGCAGCATGGCCCCTGGAGGGCACAGAACCTGCCACTGTCCCTCTGTGGGCACAGCTGCCTGGGGACAGGCAGAGTTGGCACCCGGCACAGGGCTGGGAGGGGAAGGTGTCCAGAGCAGTCCAGGCTGGAAAAAGGGTACTGAGACAGTGCTGGGACTGCCTGGATGGGCAGTGGGGAGGGAGACCTGCCTGGAGCCCCCAGGTGGCCTCAGCTACACCTCCGGACACCTGCCCCACGTGAATGCCCAGCCCAACCCCAGGAGCCACAGAAACCAGACTGTCCCTGCAAGGGCTGTGCCTTATGCCAGCAGGAGCTGGCAGGGACAGCCCACGATGTCCTGACCCAGAGCATGTCCCTGGAATGTGACCCTTCCTACCTTACAACAGCTGGAGAGAGGCGCAGCATTGTCCACATGAGCCAGGGGCAAGACCACAGGCATCACCCCAGCAGCTGCCCATGGGGCTGGCACAGGCAGGGCACAGCAGAGCTCCTGGCTCTGTCCTGCTGTCCCAGGGCCAGCACAGGCACTGCCAGGTCCAGGGGACCTGTAGGCACCATGCCTCAGCCCTGGGGAATGGCAGGTCCTTCTCCTGGCACTGCTGGGGATCCTTCACCTGCTGTGAAGCCACTCTTCTGGCTGTGGAGCTTACCTGGGAGCTTAGGAGCTTTGATGGGATACCCCAGAGGGACACCAGGCTGCTGACCTCCAAAACCTCCCAGTCCTGCAAACCAACAGCAGACTCTTACCTGGAGCCCGCACCACGGCTGCCACCAGTCCTGGAGGGAGGGGAGTGCCCCAGGGCACCCCGGCAGAGGAGAATGGGTGGCTTGGGAAGCCCTGAGGCATCTTCTGGTGTGGGGAGACCATGGCTGTGAG
This sequence comes from Bombycilla garrulus, assembly GCA_013400315.1. Lineage (NCBI taxonomy): Eukaryota > Metazoa > Chordata > Aves > Passeriformes > Bombycillidae > Bombycilla > Bombycilla garrulus. The sequence continues at coordinate 73,621 of VXBU01017851.1, read as the reverse complement.
CAATAGGCTTGGGAAGGAAGAGAAGGACAGGCAAGAGAGATGGAACACTCACCAGGGATTCCTCCAAAGGCTCCAGCTCCTAAAAGAAAGCACAAAGACACGTGTGAGCCCTGGGCTGCTCCTGGAAGCCCAAATTAACCTAAGTGGATTGGCTTCACTGCCAAATGTCCCATAGGGCTGTGATGCCAAAGGGTGTGCAGGGGTGCTGAGCTGGAGCCAGCCCGGAACTCACCCCAGCGTTCCAAGGGGATTGAGGGGACCTACCTGGGGCTTTAGGCTTGACTCCAGCTCCAGTGGGAACTCCAGGCAGCACCCCCACACCAGGGAAGCGAACACCTGGAGGAGAGAGCAGAGGGGTGAGCTGGGGCTTTGGGATGTTACTGGTTCCCACACCCAGCTTCCAAATCCTTGTCACCCGTGGCACTGTCATCCTCGGGGGCTTGCTGGGACCGCCCTGTGCGAGCTGCCGGCACCTCCAGCTGCCAGGAGGGGTTTGTTCCAGGCCTGCAGCCGCCTGTGGAACAGACTGGGAGCCTTCAGGGAATATGGCACTCAAGAGGGCCCCACTGATGACAGCAAAGCCCCAGCCAGGCCTGGGCAATGCTCTCTGCCCTGGTGATGCTTGGCAGCCTGGGACCAGACAGGGCTCTCCAGCCCTCCAGGGGCAGGAGACAGTGTGTTGGCCTTGTGGTCGGTTGGGTTGGATTTTTGGGTTTTGAGTTTCCTTTTGATTTGGGGTTCTTTTTCCCCCCTCTTACAAATGTCTTTCATTATAATTTGAGCATTTTCAGACATGGAAAAACATTCCTGACCAGCAACACACTTCGGACAGTGTCGAAACATCTTGTTTTCACAAGTTTTCCTCCCCCAAATTACTTTGCACAGAGGAATTCCTCTCTCTCACCACCTCCTCCCCCTCCTTCCCATGCCGCCAGCCCTGGTGACTGTGCCAGCTCCTCTCCCAGTGCTGGTGCTGCCTGCTCCCGCCAAGCTTGGCACGGGACAGAGGTGCTGGGTCCCCCCATGCCTTTGGCATGGTGGAAATGTCACTCAGCCAATGTGACCTCAGCCAAGGGGTTTGGAAGCTGCAGGGAGCAGCGGGAAGCAGGCGGGTGGCAGGGCAGGATGCTCTCCCCACAGGGGGTGCTGGCACTGAGCAGGGATCACTTAGGAAGCTGGGGTGCTAACGGGGGTATGGGACCCCTTTAGAGGTTGAGGTGTTGCTAGCACTGGATAGGGACCCCCTCGGAGGTTGGGGTGCTGACGGTGGGGTAGGGACCCCCTCCTCACCTGCGCCGGGGAGCACACCACCCGGAAAAGCTCCAGGAATCCCAGCACCTGCAGGCAAAAGAAATTCAGGGATGAGGGGCCGGATGGAGTCGCTCCCCGCCCCGGCTCCGACTCCGGGGCCGTCACCTACCTGGTATTTTAGGGGGTTTCCCTGCCGCGCCAAGGCCGGGCTGCACCGCGCCCGGTACCGCGGCACCTGCGGGCAGCAGAGACCCCTGAGCCCTGGCCCGGCTCCTGCCCACCCTGGGGACAGCTCTGCCCCAGGCTTGGCTCTGCTGGGAGCGAGGGGTATTTCCTACCTGTGGAGACCCCGAGGCCACCGGGACCACCAATTCCACCTACGCCTCCTATGCCAGCACCTGGGGGCATTGGGAAGAGGGGTGTACCAAGGGGAGGTGCCACCGCTGGGCTGTGGCTGGCCTGGACGGTGCCAGAGAAGGGACAAGCTCAGGATGGCACTTGGAGGGCGAAGGGGACACCCTGAGGCAGTCCCAGGGGTGGGCCCCCCATACTGAGCACAGGGACCAGGCACCTCTGTGGTCTCTGCTCCTGAGGGCTCAGGTTTGGCCAATTCCCCCACGCCTGGGTCCCTCTGAGTCACTGGGGAACCCAGTGAGAGCATCAGCTCCTGCCTGCAGCCCCGGCTCCGGGGGAAATTTGTCCTGGCCGAGACTCCCAGGGGACACCGGGAGTCCCCGAGGACTGCCCGAGCCCCGGGGCTGCCTTGCCCAGACCCCCCCCAGCACTCACCAGCTTTTGCAGCAGCCTTGAGCGCCGCGGCCGAGGCGGCTCCTGGGAACACCCCCCCGGGGAAGGCAGCTCCAGGGAATAGACCCGCAGCACCTGTGGGGAGAACAACCAGCGTCAGCATCCCTAAAACAAAACTGCCAAGAAGGTGTCCTGCAGAGGGGGGGTGAGCTGTGGGGGTTGCGTGGCAGTGCCAGGGCTGGCATTAGGCTGGGCAAGGCGGCATTAGCAGGCACTGCCCTGTCCTGCATCCCCCAAATTTGGGCTCCCATCCGCATCCCACCTGGCACACACAATGCCTGACACCCCTGCAGTGGCTGCTGACACCTCTGGAGCCCCTGGCTGACCACCTGCAGGCACTGTCCCTCTGCTCCCGGCCCTGCAGGGACCCCAGGTACCTCCTCCTGCAGGGTCACCCCACTGTGGTTGATATCATCATGCTGGGGGATCTCAAGGCTGCCTGTTGGGTGGCTGCAGTCCCGCAGGTCTGGGAAGAGCACCCAGCCCAGATGGGACCCACCCAGCATGCTCTGGAGAGCTGTGGAGGGGACAAGGGATGTGCTGTCCCCAAGGTGGACCTCTGGGGACGTCGCCCCCGCGGATGGCCTGGAGCGGAGGTGGACGGTGGTCAGTGCTCACCTGGCTGCAGGCCAAGGGGGCCGAGTCCCCCAAGTCCTCCGACCCCTAGAAAGAGAAGCGGGGTGAGGTGGGGGATGACCAGGCCCAGAGGGACAGAGGAGTCCCTGTGGCACCATGGGGATGGGATGACAGTCCAGGGACGGGCACAGGGACGGGTGACAAATGTCCTTGCTAGCACCTGGGTCCTCCAATCCCGTCCCTTCTGCCTCCCCCACCCCCCACCCTGCTGGGCCACAAGGGGACGGAACCAAAATGTTTATGGCTGAGGAATGAGTCCCTGGGTCTCCGGCCAGCGCTGCCTTCCAACATCTGGGGCTCATCAGCCCTCGCTCCCTCCAGGCGCAAATTCCGGAGCCGCTGGCTCCGGGCGCGGACACCGCTCCGGCTGGGCCTTCGCGGCCGCCCCGCGTTTGGTTTTAATTACACCGAAATAAAGGGCCTTGTTTTTCTTTCCACAAGCTGAAATCTGAGCAAACGGAGGCTGCCGGCCTCCGCCTCGGGCTGCAGCTCCCACCACACAGCCGGGCTGGATCGGGGGGCCAGGGGCGTGGGGTGCTCCTGCCCTGGGCACAGCACGGACCCCTGGGGTGGGCACGGAGGGGACCCCAGGGTCTGCTTGAAGCAGCATCTCTCCACGGGGATCAACAGGCACTGGGCAGAGAGTGCCAGGACAAAGGGGAGTGGTTTGAACCAAAAGAGGAGAGATTTAGACTCAACGTTAGGAGGAAATTCTCTGCTCTGGAGGTAGTGAGGCCTGGGCACAGGGTGCCCAGAGAAGCTGTGGCTGCCCCTGGATCCCTGGCAGTGCCCAAGGCCAGGCTGGACAGGGCTTGGAGCAGCCTGGGACAGTGGGAGGTGTCCCTGCCCATGGCAGGGGTGGCACTGGATGAGCTTTAAGGTCCCTTCCAACTCAGGCCATTCTATGATTCCATGATTTTCTTTGGCACCAGATGTTGCACATTCAGTCGCTGATGCCCCAGGCTCTGTGCCCTCCAGCAGTGCCTTCTCCAACTTCGCATCCTCCTGCCTTCGTCTCCCCTCTCTCTTGGTGATGTCCCCTCTCCCCAGCATTCCTAGGCCAAGCGAAGCCCAGCGTGGGCTGCAGGAGCCTCTGCAAAAGCTGCTTGGCCCCGATGGCAGGTATGTGGAGGCACTGCCAGCTTCCCATGGGGACACTGGCTCCTGGCTTTGCACCTCCTCCCGCAGCTCTAGCACAGCTTTACAGGCAGCAAGCACCCCCACAGGGTGGTTTAGGGGGCTGGGGCAGAGGGCAACGTCAAAGCAGGGTGTGGGAGGTAGGCTCCTGGAGGCTGCGGCAGGATTAATGCGGCACGGGTGTGCCTTGGCCAGCGGGGCTCCCCCTTGGCCACGAGGGAGCAGCATGAGGGCAGCAGTGGTCGGGAATTTTCCAGCCACTGGCGTGCCTGGAGGTGCTGAGAGCCAGGGAAAGGCTTCTTACCTGGTTTGGGAGGTTTTCCTGCAGCCCCGAGTCCTAGAGGAGAGCGAGTGGAGGGAAGGGGTCAGGGCCATCCTCCCCCAGATGCTCCCTCAGATGCTCCCCTAGAGCATCCTCGGGCAGGGGGACATATGGGACAGGGCCAGCCTCGTGGCAAACCCCCTGCTCAAACAAGGCAGACCTGCTGGTCATCCTGCCCCTCTCCCCAGCCCAGGACAGCCTGGCAGGGGGTTCCAGCACTCACCTGCTCCCAAACCTCCAACTCCAGCACCTGCAAGCAAGGGCACAGTGTGAACACTGCCCCTGGGAGTACCCAGCACTCACCCAGGCTCCCGAGGCTCCCTGGGGAGGTGGGGAGGGTCACACGGGTGTCAGGGGATGGGCCAATCTCCCCTGGGATTTTGGCTGAAGCTCTGGGGTCAGGCTGTGACCTCTGAGCACCTTCTGTGGCCAGGGCTGGGCAGATTGTAGGTGCCAGCCCTGGGCTAGGGGCCCCCAGGGTAAGCCTGGTGCTGCCACCCAGTCGTGTCCCCACACCATCGGGCTGATGCTGAGTCCATGCTGAGCAGCTAGACAGGGTGTCCCCATGTCACCTGATCCTGGCTGGCAGGTCCCCAGCCTTCCATGGTGTCTCAAAGGCATTCAAGGACCCCCCAGGCCCATCCTTGCAGACAGGGTGACACCCCCTCCCAATGGTGCTTGGGCCCTCTTACCTGGGAAAAAGCCTCCTCCAGGGACTCCCGCTCCCGGGATAGCACCAGGAACCCCTTCAAGAGAAGAGACCCTTCTTAAAATCCCCCCAGAAGTCCAAGGCAGGGGGGTGGGGCGCTCCTCCTGTTTCCCCTGCTGCTCCCTGTGGAGGAGCTGGGATGTGGAGCTTGAGAGCAGGTCCCTGCCTTTCCTTGCATCCCTGTTTGGCCAGGGTGACAGTGGTGACAGGGCTCCGAGGTGCCTCAGCCGGGACCCAGGCATGGCACCTCAGTGTAGGTGTCAGCATGGCCCTGCGTGGGAAGGAGGGAGGGACGTGGGGCTGGCTGCTGTCCAGCTCTGCTTCCCAGCTCCTGCCTCATCCCACTGCTAGGGCCGTCCACCTCCAGCTTCACGAGGCTCTGCGAGGTGGGTCCAGGCATGGCCACAGATGTGGGGCTGTCCCAGTCCATCCCCTCAGTCCCTGCTGGTCGCCACCATGCCTGAGCATCCTCTGGGGCTGGCCCAAGGATCCTTGGATGTGTCCTGTCTGCCGAGATGCCAATGGAAAGAGCCAGCTCAGGCCAGTGGGACCGGGGTGACAGACTGGGGGGACACTGCTGAGACCCATGGAACCCCCACTGTGTACCTCTGCCTGCCTGTGTGACACTGAGGTCACGACCCAGGTGCCAGCGCTTTCCAGGGCATCTTAGCTCGAGCTCAGAGGCCATAACAAGGTTTTTTGGCTGGTTTGGATGCTGGCAGTGGCATTTCTGCTGCAGGCCACCAGGCTGCCACCGCCGGCTGGCCCCCCCAACTCCACCAGGGCCATGGGTGGGCTGGGGACTTGCAGGTGGGTTGGGGACACAAGAGGACTGCAGTGCAGCGGGAAGCTCCTCTTCTGGCAGTGGGAGAGGGGTTGTGGTGGGGTTTGCGGGACAGAGCCAGGCAGAGGGGCTGCCAGGAGGGTATGGGGGGGCCTGTCATAGCCACAGTCCACGTGGAAAGCTGCAGCCAGCCCAGCCCAGCTGCCTGCGCTGCCACAGGGGATGGACTTCAGGGGGCACAGGCACTGGAGACCCTGTGGGGGCGTGGCTGGCACCTGAGGATCTGCAGTGGCCTCCCCAGCAGCCGGGAGGTGGATGCATGCAGTGGCACAGCCTTGGCAGCACCACCACAGGCTGGGCAATGCCCAGGGGCTGTGCAGGGCAGTGCCAGTGCCCAGGGGAGGACAGGCGGGTGGCAGAGCTGGCAGCTGGCAGGGCTGGCACACCACGGTAGAACACATTGTGCTGCACATCTCCGTCGCAGATGTGGGGCAAACTCTGGGGGGCGTCCCCTTCACTGTGCCCCACCAGTGGCAGGGATGAGGGTGTCCCCTGTATCATCCCCCCGAGGATCCACCAGTGTCCCTTGGACAGGAGGGGACACGTGCTCAGCCCTCTGGCATGGCCCGGCCTGGACCCCGGCCAGGGGGTTCCGGAGCAGCTCCTTTTCCTGGCCAGGGGGTGACAGAATGACTCCTTTTCCCGGCACATTCCCTGCCCACACCACCCCTCCAGCCTGGATAAACACAACTCCAACTCCTGCCTTATTTCCAAACAAACTCCAAGCATCTGCACACCTGCAGTTCTCCCTCCCAGCTCTGCTGCCCCTGGAAGCCAGTGCTGGGCATGGCCAGGGATCCCCATGGCACAGCCAGGGATTGTCCCCAGCCAGGAGGGGATGCTCAGCCCCATCACACTCCCCAGCCTCAGCCCCCCAGAACCAGGCAAGGTCCCTGGTGCTGGGGTGACAATGGGTGATCCGGGCTGACCTCCCCTACCCCTCTGTCACCCTGTTCTAGTATTGCCTGATGGAGACTTCCAAGGAAGCTAGGAAAGGATTTTCACAGCATCCCTGCAGCTCCAGGTGTCATCTGCCCACAGCCACAACTGCCAAACTCAGCCCTTTATCATCATCACCACCCTCCTGGGGTACTGGGGGTCCTGCCAGGAGGGTCCCACTGTGATGACACTGTCACTGTCCCCTCCCCAGGCATCCCCCCGACACCATGCCAAAGACAGGGCTCTGTGCCTGGACACGGGAGGGTTTGGGAGGGTTGCAGAGGCTGTGCTGGTCTGTCTGCTGTTCCTTGCCGAGATCAGGAGGTATTGGGGGAAAGGGGTAGGTCAGCGAGGCCTGGCAGGATATGGGATGGCCCAGAGGCAGTGGGATGGGTGGCTGGATAGTGGTGCCAAGTGGCTTTGTGGGGACAAACCTTTCCCTCAGGAGATCTTCAGGCCAGCTCTGCTGCCCAGCATGGCCAAATCTGCACTGCCCTGGATGCTGTTTCACAAGCTGCTTCCCCAGAGCCCAGCTCTGGGCTGTTCCCTGGTGCAGGCATTGCTGGGGCTTCTCTCCAGATCACCCCAGCATCTCCAGTCCCTCCCCCTGGCAGCACCACTGAGCACAGGTGTTGGTGACAGCCCGCACACTGGTGACACTGTGAGCACACTGGGCTCTGGCCATTGCTCTCTGGCCATCTCTGTCCTTGCCCAGCCTCAGGGCCAGGAACCCCCTGCCCAGTTTGGGGTCTATGTGCTCCCGTTTGTCCTCTCCACCCATTCGCTTGGCACATCAGGGAAGGGGAGACTGAGTCAGCAGCTTCCCAGCACTGAAGGAGCTCTGTGCTGCCTCTGCTCTGAGTTTGCCAGGACTCTGGGAAGGGGATTTTCCTGGGCTCCCAGCCTGTCTCCTGGGCTGGGCTGGCTGTGAGCCTGCATCCTGCCCCAGGGATGGCTTCTCAATCCAGGGGCAAGTGAATTTGCAGCCACTTGTGCAGCTCCAGCTGTGTCAGCGTGTGAGCCCATGGAAGTGTTCAGGGCCTGGTGTGGAGCCTCCTTGTCTATGGGAATGGGACGTTTTCCCCCACAGCTCCATGCACAGGTGTAAATATCCATGCTGTTCCACTGCCAGAGTTGCTTCCGATCCCATTTGGATCGGCTGCACCATTTCTATCAGCACCACTGTTTGCAGTTCCCTTCCCAAGCCAGAAATGCAGAGGATTTGTCTATTCCATCGGTTTTGAGACCGAGACCAGGATGGAGAATCCACCACAGGACACCCTCATACCTCACCTCCTCTCTGTGCCCATGGGCACCTGCTCCTGGAGGAGCCTCAGAGCAAAACCACCACCATTTCCCCTCTTCCCTCATTCTGCTGTTTTCTTTTTCTTGGGAGAAAGTTATGGAAACATTCAGTCTCCAAGTGACTTTGACGCTGTGCTGCATCCCGGGCTGAGTTCACTGGTAGCAGCTTGGGGGGAGCGGGGGGGCTGCTGCTGGGGCTTGGCTCCTCTCCAGCCCCCCTGAAGCTCCAGCTTTCATCTCTGAGCGCTGGCAGATGAGCTGCACCCTGCCAGTTGTGAGGGGAGGGAGCAGCCCTGGCAGGCCAGGGTCCAGCTGGGAAAGGGAGATGCCATCTCAGCCCCACCCTGGGGACCCGGGGTGTCCTTGGAGGGTCCCCACAGGTCCAGGCTGGGTGCTAGCACATCCAGTGCCTGCCTCTCTGCACCCATCTGAGCTGCTCCCTGTGGGCCCAGAGCCTGCAGGGCTGGCACCTTCCTGGGGTCCCTCTTGTCCCTCTGGGGGGTGTCATTGTCGGGGTATCCCCTGTGCTCCGCACAGGAAGCACTGAGGGATGGATGCCCTGCTCCAGATGCTGGGACAGGCTGCACTTGGCACCTTTAGGGAACCATGGCAACTTCCCCTGCAGTGACCTGTGTCCAGCTGCGCGCCAGCACAGCTCTGCTCCCCAGGGGCAGATCCTGACGTGCTGCTGGAGGTTTCCTGAGTGCTGCCAGCTCAGCCCCTTGGCACTTCTCTGAGGTGTCAGTCTGAGTAAAAACCCTTCAACCCTGGGATGTCTCAGGGTTCCCTCTCCTGACAGGCTGATTTGGAGCTGCACTGGCAGCCGATGCTGGAGGACACAGCCCTGAACATCTCCAGCACCCTGGGATCCCCCTCATCATGCCACTGTGCCTCTGTGCCAGGTCTGTCCCCAAGGGCTGATGTGCCAGGAGCAGGGGTGAGACACCAGGCTGCAGAGACACTGCTCAGGCCTCCATGGGAGAGGCTTCTCCTGTGTCCCACCAGTGCTGGGACCATCTCCAGGGTCAACTCACCTCCTCTGTGAGCTGCTTCCCAGACCAGCAAACACCCCTGGGGACTGAGCTGGGGCCTGGAGTGGGGCCAATAGTCCCAAACTGCTCAGGAACTGCTGCAGAGTCTCACCTGGGATCCAAAGTCCTCCAGAGACTGTCCCAGCTGGCCATGGCTTGAAGGATCAGAGCAAAGCCAGCCTGGATCAGCAAGCCATATCTCTCTCACTGGCAGAGATGGAGAGTGCTCAGGACTGAGCACACACCATCCAGCACCCTGAGCAGGATTAGGCACTGACAGCAGCTCGACTTCCCAGGCAGCTTCCAGCTCTGGAGTCCCACTGCCTGTGCAGCCAGGACTAGCCAGTGCAAGGTCAGGGCCTCGTGAGCTGCAGGGCACAGGTTGATGGAGCTGCTGAGGGCTATGCCCTTGGTGACAGGTGGCCCAGCCTGTGGCTGCCCTGGTGTCCACCCGGCCCTGGCACTGGCCACAGTATCCTGCCCCCTCTCCTCCTCCAGTCTTCAATCCTCTTTATCCAACAATCCCCACACCATGGCCCCAGCACCGACCCTGTGGCCAATGGGCTCTGCCCATCACTCTCCTCGGCTCTCCGGAGGTGGCTGTCCCGTCCCTGGTGGGGCTGTTGCCTCCTCAAAGCCCTCTGCCCAGTTTGGCCACTGAAGTGGGGGCCTCTGAATCTGTGCTCTGCTGTTCTCCCTGCTGGGGTGGGAGCTCAGCTCCCAGTCTGATCCCGAGACAGGGGCTGGTCACGAGGCAGGTATTGGCTGCACTGGCCGGACTGTGTCACTCGGCTGGGACACAGACCCCTGTGCTGGTCAGGCTGTGTCACTCGGCTGGAACATGGACCCCTGTGCTGGCTGTCACCTCTCCACCCCGGCCGCGTGTGCCGCACCTGCATGTGTGTGGGTTGGGTTGTCACACAGCCTGGGACCGCGCTGGGACAGGGACCTGACGCTGGTGGCACAAGAGCAATGAGGGCGGTGTGAGGCCCCCCGGCACCCCTAGCCTGCGGTTCGTGTGGGTCGAACCACTCTGCAGCTGCAGCAGCCCCGGGGTTGTCACGGCCACACACTGAGCAGCAGCTCGCACACAGCGACTGCGGGATGTTGCCACCCACCCACCGCCCTTAGCTCCCGCTGCCATCGCACCGCGGGGTGACAGCGGCCACCTCCCCCGGCCCCTCGCACTTCAAAGTCCCATGGGAGTTTGGTGGCCACCCTTGGTGTCGTGCCTGCGTGTCCCTGAGCCTTTCGTGCCTCCAAGCCTTTCATATTCCCTAGCCTGTCATGCCCCCAAACCTCTCATGTCCCCAAGTTTCTCATGTCCCCAAACCTCTGGTGTCCACAAGCCTCTCAGCAGGACACCCCTCGCAGCCTTCCCCTGACAAGTGCTTGGTGCAGTGGTGCCGTTACCGACTGCCCCGTGTCACCACCCTCAGTGACATCCCGTCCAACCCGGGCACAGCACAAACCACCCCGTCGGTTTGGGGAGCAAAGAGCCCTTGGCGGAGGTGGCACCCGGGGGCCTGCCCAGCCACCCTCAGGGATGTCCCCAAGAAAGGGCAAGGGGGGAGACTGTCCCTGCTCGGGGCTGGGCAGCAGGGGCAGGCGAGGGGCTGCCTGGAGGGTGGGGGTGTCGCAGCCCCGGTGCCCGCGGAAGGTCCCCGGAGACAGGAGCGAAGCGCTGGCCGGGATACGGGAAGGAGCCTTTCGTTCCTTACCTCCTTGCTGAGTAGCCGGGAGGATGGAGAGGAGGAGAAGGACTCCGGGAAGGAGGGGTGCAGCTGCCTGCTTTGCCATCTCTTGAAGCAATGCCCCCGTCCTCCCGCGGGCTGTGTGTTTTATCCCAGAGCTGCTTAATTGTTGCTTCCAAGGATGCGAGGGG
>VXBU01017851.1:0-62683 GCA_013400315.1 Bombycilla garrulus | reverse complement strand
TTTTTTTTTTATTCCTCGCTGCTCTCTCCAAGCAAGCGTGTCTCTGCCAAAAGAGCTGGAAGAGAGGGGGAGCTGCCAAAGCAGGCGGTGGGGGAGGAGGGGAGCTGCGCCCACCGGCATGGGGACCACGGGGGTTTAGGGTGATGGATGTGTGTCGCATCGCGACCGGCACCGGAGCGATCTCGCATCCCGGGTGGCACCGGGGTTTCGCAGCCCATGTGGCATCGGCCCGAAGGGGGTCTGGGGGGCAGGTGGAGACCGGCGGGGTGAAGGGATGGAGGTGTCCGGAGGTGCAGGCGGGAATTCGGCGGACGCCGCTCCAGCTGCGGGGTGCAAGGGAAGGGACCGGCCCCATGCCCGGTACTGTGCCCGGTGCCGGTGCACCATGCACCGAGTCCGGATCTCGGTGTCGGTGCCAGTACCATTGCCCGGTTTCCGGATCCCGGTGTCAATGCCCGGTGCCCGGATTCTGGATCCTGGTGCCAAGTGCCGGTGCCGGATCCTGGTACCGGTGCCCAATGCCCGGGTGCCGGTGCCAGTGTCCAGATCCCGGTGCCAGGATCCCGGTACCAGTGCCGGTACCCAACACCCGGGTCCCGGTGCCGGTGCCCAGATCCCAGTGCCGGTGCCGGATCCCAGTGGCAATCGCGGTGTCCGCAGGCGGTGGCCGTTAGGTGGCGGGCGCGGGGTGTGCGGCCGGCGGCAGGACGGGAGAACCGGGCATTTTGCAGGAAAACGTGCTGCCGGACCTCGGGGATACCCTCCCGGCCAGGGCTGCCCTGCGGACACGGCAGCGTCCGCCCCGGCCGGGGCTGGTGATGGACATGCGGCCCCCGCGACCCCCAGAGCTGAGCATGAGGGGGGTCTGGCAGCTGAGCCGCTTCCAGCCCCAGCCCCTTCAGAGGTTCCGAGTTCCATCAGTTCCGAGCCCACATCCACACCCTTCGTGTCCCCACTGAATTCCTCATCCCCCTTTCCGGGGGTATCTCTGGACAGGGCTTGGGGAGCAGCTGGGGTGGCAGTGAGTTAGATGGTGGGATCAGTCACAAGATCGTGGAATAGTTGGGTTGGGAGGGACCTTCAAGACCATCCCGTTCCACCCCCTTGCTATGGTGCTCCCCCCTACCTCAGGGTGCTCCAGGCCCCATCCAGACTGGCTTTGGACACTGCCAGGGATTCAGGGGTAGCCACAGCTCCTCTGGGCACCTGTGCCAGGGCCTCCCCATCCTCACTGAGAAGAATTTCTTCCCAATATCTAATCTCTCACTTCCCTCTGTCAGTATGAAGCCCCTTAACCTGTCCCTCCATCCCTTGTCCCCAGTCCCTCTCCAGTTCTCCTGGAGCCCCTTTAGGCCCTGGAAGGGGCTCTGAGCTCTCCCTGGAGCCTTCTCCTCTCCAGGTGAGCACCCCCAGCTCTCCCAGCCTGGCTCCAGAGCAGAGGGGCTCCAGCCGTTGGAGGATCTCTGTGGACTCCTCTGGACTTATTCCAACAGATCCACACCCTTCTTATGCTGGGGACCCCCGAGGTGTATAGAACGCTACAGGCGGGTCAGAGCAGGAGGGGAGAATCTGTGTGGACGTGGATGAGAATCTACTCTGAGGATGAAGGGCAAGGAATGCAAAATCACCCTCTCCACTGCAGGTCCAACACTGCCTCTTCCCCACATGCTTTTTAGATGCTGTTTATCCTAGAACCCGACTCCTCGTGACCCCAGTGTACTGGGAGTGGGAGCACGTGCACTAAACTGCCCTGTCTGCACCCCCTTCCCGCAGGGCTCCCTGTCATCATTCTCCCCATCCCCTACGCTCCTTCCGCCTCTGCGGAAATTGGCAGCCAATTATCAGCAAATCCACCCAGTTTCTCTCCGGCTGCGCGAGGTGCGAAAGCCCGACCTGGCCGCCCACTTAGAGAAGAGTGAGCTCAATCCACTCTCGGGACCGGCCCTCTGGAGCCTGCCTGTCTGGCTTATCTCAGCTCCCACTTTATTTTAGAGAAAGTGCTGATGGCTACGGCCGCAGGAATTCCGGGAGGTGGAAATTACGGAGCGTTTTGCCCTCCACACCCTGCGCTGAGACACGCCAAGGAGATAGGGAGGGGGGCTATGCATGAGCCCCTCGGTGGGTTCTGCATGGAGGCGGATTTTCTATTCACCTGTACAGAGCAAAGGGCTGCGGACTGGGGACACGGGGCACGAGACATGGTACGAGCATCGGCAGGGACAGCACATCCGGGCTGGCCTCGTCCGTCAGTCCGTCCTTCAGTCCATCCCGCTGGCGTTGCCAGGTGATGTAATGCTTGAGCGAAAACACACGCGGTCGTTAAACACGAGCTCCCCGCTCCAGAGGAGCGACGCGGGAGCAGATGGATGCGGGGACCGGCAGCTCAGCAGCGGCTCCAGCAGCCTCGGGGCTGTGATGTGTCCCGCGGGATAAAGCCCTCCGGGCGGGGCTGGCCGGGTGGCGTATCCTCGATGCGAGCGTCTGCAAAATATGCCGAGACCAGGGCCGGGAAAGCGGCCTCGCTGGGAATCAAAATTGGGACAGCTGGCCGGCTCGGAGCAGCTCCCAGCCCTTGCCAGTGAAACGGCTGTGACTTTTGAATGCATGTTTTGTACCTAGAAAGAATAGATGTGAGGCGAGATCTCCCCACCCCTGGCACTCGCGCCGCGGAACGGGATCCAAACCCTTTGTGATTTGGCCAGAGCGTTCCTTGCGCTGCCCGCGGGGATGGGCTGGGAGCGTTCCCCCGAGCTTGCAAAGCGTCAGGAGAAGCTGCGGGGAAGGCACAGACACGGGAACGGTCTGACGGGAAAGGGGCAAGGCAAACGCTTTTCACAGCGGGGTCTGTGTGGAAGAGGTGGGGGTCGCTGCGTGATGAAATATCGGGGTGAGAAAACCCACGACGAGGGCTGCAGCAAGAGCACGTGAGGCCGCAGCCTTTACCAGCATGGGGGGCTTCCTGGGAGCCGTGGTAGCTCCGGTAAGGATGGATGCTTCCTGCAGCCGGTCGGTGACAGGTGCAGGTTACACACAGCTCCCCAGACGCTGACATAGTTGCTGGGGGAAATGCCAAAGAGCTTTACGCTGCTGTGACACGCACGGGGAATTGTCCCGGGGCTAACACCGACGTGCAAAACACAGAAGTAAACACCCCTTTGCCATAGCTACGAGGAGCCCCACACCTGCCCGGCTCCCCGGAGCCCAACCCGGCTCCGAGCGCTGTTGACGGCGTTGTCATAGGAAACGGCGCTGACGGGGTGTGCCGGGGCTTTGCGGTGCCTGCGCCGGACGCGCTCAAAGGAAAGGTATGTGCGAGGGGCAGGTCAAACGCACCGAGTGGCCTCCTCACCGTCCTCACCCTCACCTCCCCTCTCACCCGTGAGCATGGTAAGTAGCTTTGGAACAACCAAACTCACCGTGATCGTGAGGGCCTGAAGTTTTCATTCCTCCTGCGTCTCTGCTGAGCAAATGCTCCTTGTCGGGTGCGTGCCAGGAAGGTGGTGAAGGGACAGGGGAGCTGCTTCTTCCAGCGCTAAGCATCCTTAGATTTTTTCCTGCCTTGGTTCACCACTGTTAACTGTTGACCGAGAGATCATCATCGCTGGATATGCTGTAGAAAGGAAGCTCCAAACTAGAGAGATATAGTCTGAAAAGGACATCTCTGTCAGACATCCCAGAGAAAATCCTCCCAGGACACGGGGCAGGAGGATTGTGAGGCACAGACATGGCTCTGTGGTATCTGCCAATCAGGACATCGGCTCAGCTTTGTTTTCAGCAAGTGAAACCTTTTTATTTTGCCAAATCCTCCACTTAGAGGTGTTTTCACCAGCCCACTGTTGTCCCCATGGCTGTCCTCATGTTAAAACACTGGGGATCTCTGAGTGTTCTGAGTGTGGCCTGGGAATGGGGTTTCCATTCTCTCCCTCCACTGTGCGTCCTGTTGCATCCCCCAGCACCTTCCCTGGGGGAACATGTGCACAGCCCATGCCACAGCCCCAGAGGACACCCATGTGTCACATACCTGGGGCAGCTAGGGAGCCATCCTGTCCTCAGTGTGAGGCAGGAGGCCACCACGGACATATTCCAGTGTCATTGACAGGATCCTGGGGTAGAATCATCATGGAATGGCCTGCATGGAAGGGACCTTAAACATCATCTGGTTCCAATCCTCTTACCCCCACTATCCCAGGTTACTCCAAGCTCTGTCCAGCCTGACCTTGGACACTTCCAGGACTGGATTTTCCCAGCTGTCTTTCCCTGTACACTTTGTGGGTGTTTGTCAAGGCAGGGGGAGCATTGCCAGCTCTGCAGGGGCTATTTGGGGACTGGGGAGGCTCAGGCAGCCCCTCCCTGCCGGTCCCATTGTCTGTTGGGTTTGAAGACTCTTGTGATCCCATCCATATCTCAGCTATCCTTAACTTTCCATGAACTCCTCTTTCCCTGGCAGACTCTTCCCGCTGTTGTTATGGCAAGAGGTTTTGTCAACACAAGGATGCAGCTTGGAGGGAGCAGGGCTGGAGCTGCAGCCCAGGGCCATTGGAGGATGCTCTTCTTTGACATGACCAACAGAAACAGCATCGCCCTTCCAGTACCAGAGAGCCACTTAAGATCTCTTAGGAATGTTTGTCATTGGAGTCTCCTCATGAGGAAAAGGTGAGACACCTTCCCCAGACCCTGGTAGAGACCCCATCCCATATGTCTGTTTTCTATTGGGCATGAACAACCAGAACCAGATCCATATCTCCTCCTTGGTAACCCATCCCTCTCCTGTCCCTCCAAGGTGCTCTACTTTCCAGCCTTTCCACCAGTTTTGGTGCCTGGTCCTGTCCCGCTTTGATCCCCTATATCTCTCCTGTATCCATGACCCCCTCACTACAGGCCACACTTGGCTGCAAGCCCTGTTCCAGCTCTCCTTGCCTTGGTCACAGCAATGTTTGTGGCAGTGCCTTCTCTGAAGACTTTGCCTCTCTCAGCCTCTGCCCTTCCCTCACTGATAACCAGCTCTCCATTTCCTGGGAAGAGCTATGGATGAGGCCCATGAGGTTGGGATTGTGTTGGAAGTGGTGCAGCTGCAGGACAGTGGTGGTGGGATGTCCATCCTTGAATGCATTCAGAGCCTGGACATGGCTCTGAGCAGCCTGACCCAGCTTTGGAGTGCTCATTTGCTCCAAGGCTGGGCTGGGGACCTCCAGGCATCCCTTCCAACCTAAATCCTTCTATGATTTATATTGAATTCTCTCTGGTATTTCTGCAGTTCTGGGAAGCCTTCAGTGATGTATCGTTGAACGGCTCTGATCCGACGCTGGCCAAGGAGGGATTTAGTGGTCCTGGCTCCTTCCATCTCATTCACATTGTCCTTCTCAAGGACAGCTGAACATCTGCTGCCCATAGGTAACTCCAGGCCGCCGCTCCCCGCCTGGGTGTGAAACTTCTGCCTGCCTCCATCCCCAGCTCTGACCTGCCCTCGGAGCTTTCAAGTGATTGTTTTCATCCTGCTCCCACTGTCTGGAGCTTTCCAAGTGTTGATTAAAAGGTACCATCACTGCAAAACGTGCTGTGCCTGAGTGGCTGTAGCTTTCAGCAAGGGAGACTCAGTGTTTACTGGAACAGTCAGCATCGATTCCCTGCCAGATGTCAGCTCTGACCCCCAGCAGTTTCGGCAGCAGATCCGCTTAAAAATTGGAAGATTGTTTTGTATTCTCAAAAGAAAGGAAAAAAAGCAGGGTGTGTTTATCATGGAGATATTGCTTTCCACTGCCTGTGTGCTCTATGATGGCCAAAGTGCGTTCAAAGAGACTCAAACCTCCTTTGTGCAGGGAATAGGGCTGGAAAATCTCAACCCAGAAGGGGAAAACTGAAGCAAATAGTGGGCAACCGAGCACAGAGATGTAACTGGTTACACTCAGCCAGAACATGAACTTTAGACACTGCCTGTGCTCCAGTTTGTGTCTGCAGCACAGAGGGGCCCTGAGGAAAAGGCGGTGGAGCTCTATTATCTCACAGCCAGATCCTTGTGGTGCTGAGGGGAAACATAGAGCAGGCAGGGCTGGGCTGCCTCCCTCCCCTCCCAGTGCACCCTGCAAGTGCCAGTCAAAGGCTCCCAGAGCCCTGATAATTCCGACCATGACTCAGAGACCAAAAATCAAGAGCAGAGCTTCAAATTAAGAATTATTAAAAAAAAAAAACTAGCACATACTGAGTACGTTTTTTGTTCTGCTTTTTAAGCCATGAGGTTTATGCCTCCAGCTTTTCTGTGCATCCAGAAGGGCTCAGAGTTTGTCTTTCAGCAATGTGAAATACGAGCCTCCCCCAGGCACAGGACTCTGGCAGATGGGGATTAGGGAACCTGAGAGGTGAGTGATGCATTTGCTGATGGCAACAAGGCTGTGGATCCACAGAGGATGTTCTTTCCCCAAAAATCCCTTGCAGGGAACTGTAACTCCCCACACAGTTTGGAGGACACTGGCCTGTCCTGCTTTGAGGTGACCTAAAAGGAAGGGAACAGCTCAGCCATGGGGTGACGTTAAGATGAGTTTCCTGTACCAAAACACTTGTCAAGGTGGGGATCTGGCTCAGCAGCCACCTCCAGCCTTCTTGTCTGACTCCCAAAGAGGCACCATGTGTGTGATTAAAAGCCCTGCAATGCTGAGATCTGGAATGTGGTGGTCTCTTCGCTGGGAAATTACAGAAATCCTGCAAAAAGCTAGAAATGCTTTGCCCAGGGCTGCAGCTGGATATGTCTGTGCAGGCTGGTGCCAGGTCCCTCTGCCACCCTCCCAGGACTGCCCAGGGACCTGCAGTTTTCCCATTATTTTCCCCCTTGGGAAAGTGCCCGCTGCTGGGGAGGGTCACTGTCCACAGTTGGTCTGACTCTGTCCTGGCAACTGGAGATGTGACTGTGGGATTTCGTGGCTTTAATGAAATAACATGGAGAGGAACCCAGGGAAGTGGTGCAGGAGGTCCTGGGTCTGGGGGACTGCCAGGCTGGGGGGGTCTCCCCAGCAACGCGGGTGTGGGGACAGGAGGAGAGGGCAGAGGGGACCAGGGAGTGGGGTGAGAAGGTATCTGGACCAAGGCAAGGAGAACTGGAACAGGACTTGGAGCCACATGGTATGACCTGCAGCAATGGGGTCATGGATACAGGAGAGATTTAGTGGCCAAGGAGGGGAGGACCAGGAGTCAAAATTGAGGGAAAGATGGAAAGGGAGAGATCAGAAAGGGATGGGTGGTCACCAAGGAAGGTTTATGGAACTGGTCTAAGATAGGAGAGTGAGGGGGAGAGTTCAAACACTCTGTGGGATGGAAGGGACCAGTTCTCAGAGCTGGGAAAAGAGGGAACAAGAAGAGCTGAGACCTTGTGCCAGAGACAGCAAAGAGGTCAGGGACTGAGCAAGGGCTGGTGACACCAAGCAGAGGTGATGGTGGCTCGAAAGTCCCTGCATGGGCTGACATCAGGAACGGCAGCTGCGAGAGAGCAGAGGAGGTACGAAGGTATCTGCTTTCATCCCAGCACCAGCCAGGATTCCCTCGCACCTCCTGGTGCTCCTCCAGAGCTGCATCCCTACAGGACTCTGCCAATGCATTCCTGGCCATCTCTGGGCCATTCTTCTCGAGTCAATGCTGTTCTTCAATCTTCCTCCCTGAGCAGCAGCAGAACCAGATCCTCCCTCAGATGAGCTCTGCCCAGCTCTGGTTGCCTCTCCCCATGGCTGTGGGGCCGCTGGCCAGCACAGTCCAGCTCTTCAGCAGTGACTGTGCTGGAAAGATCCTCCCTGACGCATCCCAGCCTGTGCTGCCCTCTGAGGGACGGGGTGGGAAGGGGAGCCAGGTCACCACCAGCCTGCAGCCCCCCACATCTCCAGACCCCAGGGATGCCTGGCACAGCCGCCAGGGATCATGAGGAGCTACGGCTGTCTCTCTCCCATGGGTGTGTAAGGGATGATCCAGGGCCTCTTGGAGCAGAAGGAGAGAAACGCTGCTGGAGGAGAAAAGCCCCTTGGTTGGGGGTCATGGGCAGCCTTTTTGGGGCTGTTTCACTGAATTCCTTCTCTCTCTCCACCGAGACCCACTCCAGGTCTCAGCTTCCCAGGGGAAGCCGTGACTTTGCCCGTCTGCTGGGGCTTGGCTCTGCTCCCAAGCAGCCCTGGGAGCCGCTGCCCGGTGTTGGCAGGTCTCGGTGTCCCGGTTCCCAGCGGCGTGTCTGGGCTGGGAGCAGCCGCGGGGCTCAGCCCCCGGGGCTCAGCCGCTCGCTGCGCAGTCTGGCAGCAGCTCCGGCACAAGCGCAGCGCTGGCCCTGCCCCAGCGCACGCTGTTTCCTCCCGGCAGGCCGGCCAAGAGGAGTCAGCTGAGGACAGGAGCCGAGTCGGCAGCGCAGGCAGCGTGGGGAAGGGGGTGACAGAGGGCTGGGGTCGGTGCTGGGCAGTGCCAGGGAGAAGCCTCATGGAAGGGCAGTGGGAATTTGGGAATTGCTGCTGTGGGTCCTGCTGCCGGATGCACCACTCGTCTCTTCTACCAGGTTTTGGGGTGTTTCTGGTCCCGTTCTTTGCCAGTGTCCATCAGCAGTCCCTGGAATTTGGGGTTTTTCCCTAATGTCAGAACACCCGCACTGTCAGATACAAACAACCCGTTTCCCATTTCCTCTAAACTCTCCCTCTTGCATAACCATTGCTAAATTTTCCTCCCAGCTTGCCAAGTTTCACCTGTGGTCTCAAGCGATGTCATCTCCATCCCTCAAATCCCTTATTCCCGCTAAGATTACAGAGGCTTCACTGTCCTCCTCTCTTTTATTCCCAGGAGCAGAGGCTGAACAGGGGCGATTTCTCCTGCCTCATGCTCCTGCCTGCCGGTGTTTGGAGCTGCTGCTCCCCTGGCATCAGCCATATGCTAAAAACTGCCTCGGGGGTGGGAAGGGATGAAGGGTTTGAAAGCTTTCAGGTTCACCTCTGCTCTGCCACACAGGTCCCATTGCCCACGGTGATGCTTTGGCTCGACACAGCCAGTTAAGACGTAATTTGTAACTAGCACATGGATACTGTTTCAATTTAATTAATTCAATTAATCTTTGACTGCAGAATGTTGCCTCGGGCCAGGTGAGCTACTCGCTGAAGAGGCTGCAGACAAATAGAGCATTGATGAAATATTTCACCATTTCAGAGCAAAATTTGGGAGATTTTTTTGTTCCAGCATGGAACTGGATTGTATTTCAGGGCTGAACACATAAAGCAAACCCAGCCATTGCATTTCAGGCTGAAATGGTCTTTTTTCACTTTGAATCCAAATTATTAGGGATTTGGTTTTGCTTTCAGGGATAAAAGTCACAGAGATAGTGGGTTTAGGTAAAACTGTTAAGCACCAGGCTTTTAGGTCCATTGGAATTGCTTAGGAAAAGTATTTCCCAGGCCCAGTGTTGGATGTGGGGAGCTCCAGCCTGATCAGGTGAAAAGAGGGGAAGTTGTGTGGTGCCTTCAGGAAGACCTCCATAGGTGCAGATGAATGAGACACACACAGCAGGGGCTGCAGGGCCATGTCTTAATCCAGGGGGATGCGAAAAGCAGCCAAGCACAAAGACCCAGATGAGACTGAAGAAGAAGCAGTGACAATATGAGATCCCCTGGGGGACCTGCGTGAGAACTTCCTCGGGATCAACATCACTTTCACGAGACAGAGGTTTTCAGGTGGCATTTGTGAGGGTAGATATTCTCCCAGGGAACGGCCGGCCAAGCGCCTCCGGAGTTGAGGCGCTGGGAGCAGGCGGTGCCCATGGGAGGAGGCATCTGCCCCTGGGCAGCACCGGCGCTGCCTGGCAGAGGCACGGGCTGCTCTGCTGACTCGCCCTGCCATCCCTGCTGGAGCTGCTTTCTCTCGCAGCACTTCACAACTCAGCACTCTCGAGTTAATTAGAGAACCATCTGCCCCCTTCTCGCACATCATAAAAGCGTGTTTAAAGCCGGGCGATAAAAGGGAGCATTAGTCTGGGTCACGGCAGGCTCTGAGCCCGGCGCGGCCCCGCCTGCGCGCTCCCTGGCCCGCTCTCAGACCAGGTGGGAACGATGTTTGAGTCCATTCGAACTTGCTCTGCTGACAGCTTCCTTGAGAGACTCCCAAGTATTTCACAGCTCTCTCTCAGGCACGCTTTGTTCTCTAACAGTCTCCTACAGCCTGTCCCTGCTTAACTCTCCTGGCTCCCTCTCGCCCCGGGTGCAGAGTTTCCATCTCCCAAAGGAAGTTGGGGAACTTGCCTGGTGCCAGCTCGTGGTAGTGGCCAGCAGGTCTGTCCCTGGTTTGGTCTTTAGATGGCTTCAGGCTTTTCCAGGTGGCCGTGGACAGCACAGACCCTGTCCCCTCCCTGAGCACGCAGGGTGCAGGACATGTCCCAAGAATGGCTTTGGGAACATCCTGGAGGACACGGGTACACAGGACAGTGAGCACACAGGGACAGCTGGTCCAGCTGCACTTGTGCCTGTCACTGCAAATATCCAGAGAGCTCCTCTTCCCTCACTTCTGCCTGGAGGACATGTTTCCCTCCCATCCTGATGTGCAGGGCAGAACAACTTGCCAGATGTTTCATGTTACAAACTCCCTTTTCCTCCTTTCTGCTTTCTTTAAAGAGCCTCAGACGGGGAGGTGAGGACCCTGTCTGCTCTGCTGAGGACCACCTAATCTGATCAGTTCCCTTCTGGCACGAGGCACATCCACGCTGCCATCAACCCCATATTTGAATTTTGAGATGGAGAGCAGGCCTGGGCACAGAGCCACAGAGCAAATTGGGTGAGCAGAGAGCTGTGGAGCTGCAGAGCCAGAGACTGCAGCATCCTGCAAACCCACAGGGCTGTTTCCAGGAGTTCAGGCTTGTGGAGACTCACAGTGTTGTGGGACCATGCAGCCTGAGGAGGTCACTGGGAATGGGGACCTGCTAACCATCTGCACAGGGGTCTAAACTGAGGGGAAAACCCCTCCAGATGCTTCCCAAGGAACTGGGAAGCTGAGCAGCAGCTGCCCAGCTGAGCAGACCTTGGGGAGGGTCCACCACTGTCCATGTCGTCTCTGTGTCCTCTGACCAAGCACAGAAAGATGGGGAGATAGGAACATGCTGCTAGTCAGTGCCCCAGGAAGATGGGATTGGAGAAGGGAGATGTCTCTGAGAAGAGGATGTTCAGTGGCTGGAGAGGGAAAGTCACTGAATCACAGACTGGCTGAGCTTGGCCAGGTCATCTCCAGCCCCCTGCTCGAGCAGGCACATCTGGAGGCAGTCACCCACTGATCATGTCCATTGGACTGTGTCCATGGTTCAGAACTGGTCCAGGGCCCATTGTAAGATGGATGGAGGGGACGAGCTATACTCTGGGACACTTCAGGAGGGCCAGGAAACTCTCCTCTGATGGAGCCAATCCTCCTTGTGCTGTGTGAGGCCCCCAACAGTTCTCTCTCCTGCACACCCACAGCACTGTGGCTTCCCTTTCCTGTAGCACCAGGATCACCACCAGCATCTGGAAGAACGTCCCCAGTACGTTCCTCTGCTGGGGAGGCTCTGGGCAGACAGACCTCAGCCCTGCTCTCCTCCAGGGACAGGGTCAGGAACAGGGAATGGGCAGGGAATGAGGAGCAAACAGACCCCCAGCACATTCCTGGTGTTCTTACAGCCCCTTCTGACATGGGTTTCAGGATCTCCAGGGCCACTGGTGTCCTAAGTCCCAGCATAGCCTAGGAGGCTTGGGGAGAACTGTACACTCTGTCCCTGCCAGCCTGGCATGGTCCCTGGCTCTGGGACAGCCCTGGCTGCCCAGACGCCTGGGACCTGGCTGTCCCAAAGGATGCTGAGCTGTGAGCAGCAGGCCCTGGGCTATTTTTGCTGTGTCCGGGCCTTGCTCTGCATTCCTCTTTTCTTGGGCTATGTTTAGACAACTTTGCAGGACACACTCCTACTCCAAACCCATTTTTCTGCATGACTGAATCCCCACAAGAGGGAGGAGCAGGTGAAACCAAGGCAAGGCCATGGGCTCTGTGTGTGCGCCTCGGCCAGGTGGATGGCACAAGCAATGTCGGTGTTGGACTTCCCTGGATTTAGTAGGGTCCACTTGTTCCTCTCCCAGTGGATTGGGGTGCATAATCCATGTCTCACACATGGCATTGCCAGGGCTTGGGATATCCTATCATGGATGGAGTTCTGCAGGAGGACAGGAAGACTCTGGCTACCCCATGTCCCTTGCTCTTGATCCTCTCTTGGGAGAGCTTGACGGAGAGCTCATGGACACGTCTCTCCCAAGCACAGGGGCTCTGCTGAGCTCTTGTCTCCTCTTTGGACATCACTATGGCTTCACAGCCAGGTGTCCAGCTCTCTTTGCTCCTGAGGCCTGGGAAAGTGGGGTCACCTTTCAGGGGGACAAGTGTTAAACATTGCCCTTCCTCCCCAGGCTCTGGCACCTCTCAGCCTGAGTGCCTGAGTAGGGAGGTTATTAAGTGAGTATGAACATCCTTGAGTGCAATCCACACGCAAATGCTAAGTTAAATTGAAACCAGAAGATCCCTTTAGCAGCACCGTTTATTGCCATTAACCCTTGGGTGACCCCAACTGGACTTCCCTTGCAGTGCCAGGAAGAAATGGCCCACCTGAAACCCCAGCCCTGGCCTGGAATTTGGGCATGGACAGCTGTGGCCACAGCTGCGGTGCATCTCCAATTCCCAAGCCCCATATCCAAACCCAGGAGTGCACCAGGAGAAGGTCAGGCTGGAGTTCACAGCTGGATGTCATCAGAGTCCCAAAGAGGAGATGCCCCTCCCAGTCCAGAAGAACACCCTGGGATGGTCTCCTGGTGCACCCAGAAGGGCTCCCAGCTGCCCTGCACTCACTGGAGCTGCTTGGAGGCTTCTTTGGAGGAACTGTGAAGAAAGCACCTGCCCCAGAGAGAAGTCCCAACACACCGTGCTACAAACATTTTGTGGGAACCTGCAGGGGATGCCCAGAGTTTCTGCTGCTCTCTCCAACCTACCTATGCCAGGTGCTGCAGCTCAGAGGAGGCGCTTGGATGTGCGGCCACACTGAACTGGGGGGGTGCAGAGTTCCCACAGGGACGGGGAGAAGATGGACAAGGCAGACTGCCAAATGGCCATGGAGCAAGGGAGGAGGGCCAAGGAGAGGAGAGGAGATGGAGCTGCTGTGCAGCTTATCTGTCATGAGCAAGGGCAGAGTACTGGCCTGTGCCTGAGGAGGGAGCATGGGGACAACACCATGTTTGCAGTGTTAAGGCAGGGCCACACCTGGGACAACCCCGTGTGTGCAGTGTTAAGGCAGGGCAACACCAGCCTGTGCTCATCTGCCTGCTGCCTGTTCCCCTTCTGTGATCTCCTCCTCCCCTGCAGTCTCTGCCCTCTGCTCTCCCAGTTGCTCCATCCCTCATGTTTCTCCGGCCAGCCCTTCTCCACTCACCAGGTACCATCACCCCGGCCCTGTCACCAGAGCCAAGCTGGCACCATGCCATGTGGTTTTCACCCTCCTGCTCTATGCAAACCCCTCTTTGCATCCCGAAAACCTGCCTGGGGATGGGTTTTCTCAGAGGCTCCAAGCTTTCCCTGCCCCGCTCGTGCCAGCAGCTGCACGGGATGTTGGCAGGAGGCAGAGTGACCTCAGCGACACAGAGCTGGTCTGAGCTTTCCCGTTCCAGGGAGCACAGGCAGCTGCCAGTGGGAGCCAAGGTGCATGAGGGGAAGGCTTAGGACATGGTTGGCAGGGCCACAGCCACCCTTGCTCCAAGAACCACAGAAATATGTAAATGAGAAACTCGGCCCCTTATTTTTGAGAGTTTGTGATTCATTTTTCATTTGGGGAATGTGAACGAATGAAAATATGAAATATTTCTCCGATGACACAGTTTCCACCCAAGAAAGCACATTCCTTGGAGGCAATGTGCATGTGCACTGGGGCCGCATGGGACCAGGCCTGAGTCCTGGGGCAAGCTGGGCTGAGTCCGTGGTGGGACAGCAGTGAAAGTCTTGGTGAACTGGAAATCCCTTCTGAGGTGCTGGAAGGGCCAGACCTGAGGGCAAGGGACAGAACTCAGCTGCTCCAAGGAGGGAGGGAGAGGTTGCACCTCATTTACCACCAGAGCAAGGATTCATCTCCCTTCTGCCCACTGAGAATAGATCTTCTCCCAGCATCTATAAAAATGCTCACTCTGGTGAGGCCTGGATTTCCTGAGGATGTCCAAGTGTTCCCCATTCATTGCCTTAACAGCTAAAATTCATTACTCAGCTGGCTCCTTCAGGACGGCCTTTTCAAGGTTGGTGTTTCCATGTCTTCCATGAGCCCCAGAGGGAAAATCCACGCTAACAAAATCAGTGGATTTAGCGATATCACGGGCAACCACACTACAATAGCATGGGTCAGACCTCACTGCCTCCCAGAAGTATTGGTACCACAGACCATGCACACTCCACGTTATGGTCCTGCCTATTCCCATGTTTCATTCCTGGAAAGTTTGGTCCAGCTCTTACCTTCACCTGGTCCTGGGGCACCAGAGGCATTCTCCTCCAGCCTGAATCCTTTTGTGCCTCTTCCAGCAGCATGCCCCAGCAGAGCCCCACAAGTGGGATCCCCCATCTCTGCAAGGGGCTCCTCCAGTCCCATGAGTCAGGGAGAGGAGACTCCCAGGGCTCCAAAGAGACCTGTCCCAGTGCTGGTGCTGGCTGAGGAGCCCACTGCTGCTGGCCCTCCCCAGTCCACACTGACTTACTCCCATGGGAGCCCTGCTGAACTGGAGACAGTTCCTGTAGGATTGAGGTGGTTGGGCTGAGGCCACCACTGGGTTTGGTTTGGTTTAGTTTAGTAGGGGCATCACCATGAGTCACCCTGTGATGACTGAGATGATGTCACAAGAAATGTGATGTATTTAGTGTGGGCCCATCCGAAGAACACCTTTAATCTCCACTCTTCTCCCCTCTATTGACCCAGTCAGAGAGTTTGTCACTATTTGTCCCTTCCCAAGGTCCAGCTCACTTCTGGCAGTTCTCAGCTCCACTTGGCACTTCCAGCTCCTCATACAGACTTTTTCATGAAGATTTGCCTGGCCTCTTTCAGCTCTGCTCATTCTCACTGTGATTTTAATGGGCAAACCACTGTTGTGAGAGGTACCACCACATTTTGTATCTTTGCCTTGAAAATCCTGTCATCCCCCAGAACCTTCAGCCTCTGGGCTCTTTTGGTCAGTTGACTTGAATCCCTAAATATCTCCCAATATGAGAAAGAGGAATCCTCCACCTGCACTGCTTATCTGGCAGGGGTTATTCTTCAGTCTGTTTTAGATGAATTCTACGTGGCCAACGTGCACATTCCACAACTGGCTTCTCCGCTGTGTTCCCCCAACGGCAAAGTCCAAGTCTTAAAATAGTAAATTCTGGAGCCATCTATCAGCTGCCACATCCCAGAATAGCCAGTAGCATTTGCTCTTCAATCTATATCTGGAAGTGAAAGGCTCCCTCAGTAACAGCAAGATTTATGAGCAGTTGTGATCAAGGGACATGTGCAGGCTGCTCGCTCCAGGGCCTAAAAAGGACTTGGGCACAACCAATGGGAAAAGCCCCCTGGGGTTGTGCTGGGGTCCTGCTCCACAGCCCCTTGAGCCGTGCTTAGCCATGACATCCCCCCACAGGGTCTCTCTGTCCCAGCTCCCCAGGGGATGGGGACAGACCTCATCCCACCCAGCACTTTTCCTCCATGATATCTTCAGCAACTCCAGCAGCCTCCAAGCAGACTTGAGCATCACCAGGAACTTCTGTCCACAGCCTCCTCTTTCCAAGGTGCAGATCCCAGTCTGGAAGCAGCCACAGTGCTCTGGAGGTGCCAATTTCTCTACCTAGTGTCTCTAGTCCTGGAGACACTTCTCCCAAAGCAGAGCCTGCAGCCAAAGTCAGTGAAACCTCAGCGCATCAACCCTCAAAGCCATTTCTTCCAAGGAGGATTCTGGAATATCCCCACTGATAGATTGGTTTTCTGCATGGCATTCCCCATCCCAGGGGTCATTCCATGCCCTCACTCATCCCTTGTGTCCTCTCACATTACCAGGTGTCTTGTGAGGAGCTCCAAGGGCTCTTGTTTAGCATACACCTTTCTTCATGGTTTGGCCTCGTCATGTTTTTTCATAAGCCCTGTCCTCCCCTCACCCCGGCCCTGCCCAGCCCCTCATCCCCTTGAGCTGGGTCCTTGGTTGACCATAATGTGAGCAGGAACCTGGGGGTGACTCCAGCCACAGCCATTTTTACCCTCACAAATTTATCCCATGCCCAGATCAGCCCTTGATGGGACTTTGGGGTTGGGATGGCCATAAAAAGTGACGTGCTGGGGTGAATCCAGTCCTTGACAGGATGGGAAGGGACTGGAGCACATGGTGCCTGAGGGGATAATGAGGGCTTCATCAGTATGGGACTCTCTGATTGCTCTTTTCAGCTGCCTAATGAGTTACAAAGACAGGGCCAGACTCTTCTCAGGGGTGTGAGAAGGATCCAGGGGCTGCCAGCACAAGTTGTGATGAGAGAAAATACAGCATGAGGTGAAGAAAAAGAAAGATTTGCACAGCAAGGGTGAAAATCCTCTTTGGAGATGTTCACAACTGGCCTGGACAAAGCCCAAAGCCACCTGGTCTCTCCTTGGAGCTGGCTCTGCTCAGAGGCAACTATCCCTCCCCGCCTGCAGCTCCGTGCCATACTACAATGTCCTGCAACCGTGGTCCTGGCTATTGTTCCAATTAAAGGAACTTTTTTCCCCAAATATAAACAGTCTGCTCCTTTCAGGGAAATCTGCTGGCCTCTCTTCAGAGCCAGGGAGCCACATAGCCGGTAATAGCCCAGCCATTGATTTATTGGTGTGACCACAGCCAAGTTGGACAGCATTGCTGTGCCGAGATCCAGCATCCTCGAAAGGCAGGAGAAACCCTGGCTATCAGCTCGTCCATCTCATCCTAATCCAGTGTAGGGCCTTCACAACCATCAGCATAATCAGCTCACAGATGAAAGCCACTGGGGGAGTGCATCCATCATTGTTAGGCTGATTAGAGCTAATTCACAACATGTCTGTTTTCGAGAGATTGTGTCTTTTTCTCTGCCTCACTTCCTGTTTGCAAGCAGACTGCAGCAGTCTTTAATTAATTGTGGCTTCAAATTATGCTGACACTTCTCAGGGAATAAATAAATCTTCCCTGAGAGAACAGGGCATTTTGCAAGGAAGGCACAAGTTGGAGGGGAGCGAGGGATGTCTCCGTGGGCAGAGCTGTGCCTCTTTCCCAAAGGCTTGCCCTCTGCCAAGGCCCAGAGGTGACCTCCATCCCTTTGGAGCTGAGCTCTCCTGTTCCTTGGCCATTCCAAGGGCTGGTCCCTCTCCCGTGAACGGCCTGTACAAAGTGTCTGCAGCCCAATCCCGGTCTGCCCAAGGAATCCAAGTGAATTTTCTTTGGGAATTACTTTCACTACTTGCTCTGCTGTTGCTGTCAGAGGGCCATGAGAAGTGATTGCCATAATGATGGTTGAAATCCAGTTTCCCTTCTAAGCCTTTTTTTCATGTTATTTAGAGCTCAAATCAACTCTTTTTTGGTTGAAAGTTTCCACTCTTGGGTTCAAGCCAAAAGCAGATTTTTCAAGAAATTGGAACCAACTGGGTTCAGTCATTTCTGAGTCACACACATGGAAAAATACACATTTCCCCCTCGTGCTCCACAGAGACACTTTGGACATGTACGACTCAAAACCAGCTGGAACAAGACACTTCAGACTTGGCTTGTTTGAGAGTCCACACTGAGGTGTAAAAATCACGCCAGGTTTCGAGAAGCTCACATTGGCATTTTCACACTTTCCTCCCCAAAAGAGCCATCGAGTGGTGTGCAATGGGAAAGAAGACACTCTGTTCTCTCCCCCCGTTGCTTTACATTGCTCTCTCCAATGGGATAATCCCAGGGGATTAGCATTTAAAGTAATGAATGTTTAAAGTTAGCAAAAGAAGAATTCCAGCAATGTTCAATTCTTCTTAAGCCCCTTAAATGGAGCCGAGCTGAGGGGGCCTCGAATAGGGAGACATCAGTCAGCTCCTGAAGTCCAACAGAGTAAACACAGGGAATGGGCCCTTCCTTGGTCCAGGCCAGACACAGGGACTGTCACCCCAAGTGGCCCAGCAGCTGGGACAGTGCTGTTATCACCATCCCGAGGCAGTGGGGAGCAGTTTGCTCCATGGCATTTCCAAGGGTTCCGTGTGACTCTCTGGGACTGAAGTGTGGCAGAGGCAGGGACAGAATCCAAGTCTCAGCCACCAAACCCTCAACCACAACCTCCTTCCTTCTTCCCTAAATGAATTGTGTCAAGACCACATGAATCTCACTGCTGGATTTTTCTGCCTTCCCCTTCTTGAGGCAGAGGATGGGCATGGAATTGAGAAGTCATCACAAGACCCTCCCGGGACAAGCAACTCCCAGGACAAGTGAGCACGCTTGGTCAGATGGGTGGTGTGTTTGCCGCCAAACCTGCCCCTTTTGTGCCCAGAATATCAGCTGTGGGAATCAGTTTTCACCCTGGCCTACAGCTGTGGGGAATCTACAGATGCATGGCTGTGCCAGAGGGGTTTCCCTAAGGAGATGGCCAAGGAAGACTCTGGGTTTGAGGACTTTCCAAAAGGTCAATTTTTGAAAGCAGGTTCTCAGGCTCAGGGTAGCCAGAATGCCGAGGATGCACAGGGTTTCCAGGATGCCCAGGATGCCTAGGGTGCTCCAGGTGTTCCAGGTGCTCAGGGTGTCCAGGATGCCCAGAGTGCTCAGAGAGCAAGCAGCAGGAGGGTTGTGGCCAGTTAAGCCCCATGGCTGCCCAATCCCCCATCCCAGTGAGGTGAATGGTGTGGGGCAGGGAGGCACTTGCCCAGGACAAGCACTTCAATCCCTGGGGAGCAGGGCTGCGATAAGCTGGGTATTTCACACTTTTCCCTGCCAAGGAAGGGTGGAAGTGGGAGGGAGAGGCCAGGAGGTGCAGAAGGGGGTGGGAGAGGAAACCAGCAGCATGAGTCATTGCAGCTGATGGGCAGGATACCCACAGGAAAAGCCTTTTCCCCTGGATAAGGTGCAAGGGACAAGCTGGCACCAGATCCTGGGCACAGGTTGTCCTGAGCTGGGTGCAGGGCACACATATGAGCAGCAGAGCCAGACAGAAGCTGGCAGAGGCTTTACTCAGCTGTTCACTCAACTCCTGATATTCTGCCCCATGGCTGGAGGGTTCCTTGCAGTGTCCCCTGTGTCCCTAGCAGCCCCATGGCCAGAGGACACCTTCAGCCCTGCTGTGCAGCTTGTACACGAGGAGTCTGGGAAAGTCAAGGCTCTTCCTGTATGTGTCCTGGTTTGGGCAGGGAGAAGGATGATGGTGATGTCTCAGCAGAACTGGAGAATCATGGAATGGTTTAGATTGGAACGGAACTTAAAACTCATCTCATTCCACCCCTGCCATGGCAGGGACACCTTCTTCTATCCCAGGCTGCTCCAAGCTCTGTCCAACCTGACCTTGGACACTTCAGGGATTCAGGGGCAGCCACAGCTTCTCTGGACAGCCTGTGCCAGGGCTGGCCCACCCTCACAGGGAGGATTTTTTTCCTAATATCCAATCTAAACCCTGTTCTCTGTCAATTTGAACCCATTCACCCTTGTCTTATCACTCCATGCCCTTGCAAATAGCCTCTCTCCATCTTTTCTGTAAATTCCCTTCAGGAACTGGAAGGCCACAATCAGATCACCCTGAATCCTTCTCCTCTCGAGGCTGAACAATCCCAACTCTCCCAGCATTTCCTCACAGCAGAGCTGCTCCATCCCTCTGATCAACTTGGTGCCTCCTCTGGACTTGCTCCAACAGCTCCATGTCCTTCTTTCTGTCCTTCCCAACAGACTGGAAGGACATTGTCCCCTAAATTCCCCAAAACACCTCTTGTAAAATGATGGAGCTGGTGTTTCAGAGCACGTTGTGGAAAGTCTGCCCAGTGGGTTACCCCACGCTTGTCCCCAAACAAGCCCTGGATAACAGCACAAGGCAATTCCAATATGGAAGGAGAGCAGATCATGCTGCTCATGAGGGCTCTGCAGCACTCTGTCCAGGAAAGCACCTTCTCCAAGGGCTTGGGCCACACAGGGGCCCAGAAGCTGCGGACACTGTCTGGTTGAGTCCCTGATTGGTGACAAAGGTCCAGAACAAGCAAATGTGGCAGCCACAGACATGTCCCAGACACCACACAGGACTGAGCTGGGGTTGGCCTGGCCTTGGCAAGGCTGAGCCCTCCCAGTAAGTTCCCATGAGCTGGAGAGTGGCTTTGGGCCACTGCACAGGACATGCCTGGCACTGGGATGGAAATCCAGGCATTGACATGAGCAAGGGGGTAAAGGCAGGCAGGGAGGAAAGCCGGGAATGGTGCATGATGCCAGCACAGTGACCCTTGGAGTGTGGGATCAGTCACTGCTGGTCTGGCTGTGGGATCTCTCTGCTGCCCCATTCCACACCCCATCATGTCCAGACAAAAGCACCTGCTGTGGCTCCCTGGCCAGGACAGAAGCCCTGTCCCAGCTCCCAGGGGGTGAGGAAGGGGTGATGGAAAAAAATTGTGGGCACAGCAGAGGAGATCAGGGGGAAGAAGCAGATGGCCCACGCTGGGACTGGAGCAGAGCTGGTGTCCGCACCAATGCCCAGGGATGCCCATAGGATCCAAGAGGAATGGCACAGGATCTATGAGGCTTGTGGGTGCCCTGCCATCCTACCCTGCCCCAGCCCTGGGCCCAGGCACTTTCACACCAGCAGAGCTGCTCTGGCTGCCTTGCTCCAGCTGCTTTTCCCTGTGTTTAACCTGATTTTCCCCCACTAAAGCCCATTTGATATCTTGTCTGCCACGAGAAGAGAACAGTCTGTTCCTTCCCCTCTGGAGCTGTTTTACATCTTTGAAAGGACCAGCACGGCTGCCCTTGCCAAGGCTCTGTGAGCACCATCCTGATCTCCAGAGCACTGTCCGTTGTCCATCCCATGGACAAAGCTCTTTTCCCTGTTTTCCTTGCCCTGCCATGAGCAGAGGCAGCAGGGGCAGCATGGGAAGGGCCCTGGCACCCGTCCCATGGTGCAGCCTCACTTACACATGCGTGGGTCACTTCAGCTGGGTGTTCAGAGTCCCGGACACAACCCAGGGATAGCACAGAGGGCTTTTGCTGGAGAGCAGCCCAAAGCATGGCATTAATGGGCAGAACGGCTCAAATTCCCCATGGCTGCCAGGCCAGGCTGGGAGAACACATGCCGCGAGCAGCCAAAATCTCCAGTCCCTGCAGGCGTGGAGCAGCATCCGGCACCAGTGGGATGTGGGGAAGGATGCTGGGCAGTGAGGCTAAACCAAACAGCCACCCAGGAGTGGCCGCTGAACACAGCAGCTCTCCTGGAATGTGGTGGCAAGAGCTGGCCTTGGTGTTGGAGCTCTGGGTGAGGACTGGAGCTGGGCACAGCCAGGGATGTCCCTGTGCCACCACAGGCATGTCCCCGTGCCACCTGCTGCAGCCCTGCTCACTGGCCTCCCTGCACAGTGCCATGGGACAGGGCTGGGGCAAGGCAAAGCAGGGCCTGGCTGGGGCCAGGTGGGGGAAATGCAGGCACCATCCTTACAGCTTTTGGTTTTTTTCCACCAAAGGGTTTTGGGGCAGGGGGTGTTTTCTATCTCAATTTTTTTGGAAGGGTTTTGGTTTGATTTCCTCCTCTGCCAAGCACTAAGCAATCGCTCTTTCCCCCCTTGGCAGGAGCTGCCTGTCTCGTGGTGTTGACCTTGGCTGGGTTTTCTTTGCGGCTGGAGCAGACTCACACCATAAATTCCCTGTCTTCTAGGAATTCAGCATGGGAAAGAAAAGAAACGCGAAAGAGAAACGTGGATTAAAATATTTTGCGTCTTAGCACATAACAAAGGGAGGTTGGCATCAAGCAGCAGATGACTTCCTCGAGCTGAGAGGTGTTACATGGGCACCCAGGCAGGTTTGGCACCCGTGTCTGTCATGGGTGTGTGGGGACAGGAGCTGCCCTGTGCCAAGAGAGACATGGCAGGGGTGGCATTGTTCTCAGGCACACACAAAGACGATCATCAAGCACTGCTGCCTCTCCTATGCCCATGACATGCCCTGCTGGTGTTTGGGGCATCAGGAGAAGCCTGATCCAGGTGCCTGGGGTGGGATGGGGGCGCAGAAGAGAGGCTGAAGTTTTGTAGGGGAGGGAAGTGCTGCTGGGGTAGGGATTGGGGTCAGAGGCAGGGTTAAGGTTAGAACTGTGCCCTTGCCAGTGCCCAAGGTGGCCCATTGTCCAGGGCACACCGGCCCCCAGTGCTGGGAGTGTCCCCTGGCAGTGCCGTGGCCCGTATTCCCACAGCTCCCAGGGTGGTCAAAGGTATCTTGGCCCAGAGCATCCTGGTCCCAGGATGCTCAAAACAACTCTGCCCAGCCCCAGTGCAGAACCCTCATCAGCAAAGCCCTGAGGTGAAGCAGCCCACACCAAGTATTTGGTTTAAGTGACTACTTTCCCAAGCAGATGAGGCCAGCACAGCCCTAATTGGATCCAGCAGAGCCACCTCGGACAGACTAAACACAGCAGCGACTCAAATTCGTGATGAGCAGACACAACCAGCCCAATGCCCGAGGGGATGGATTTGCAGCACCTCAGAGAGCGGGAACAACACAGGCTGATGCCACTCCACAGGGCCCAGGATGTGGAGGAGAGAGAACTCTTTTTGGGACAAGCCCTGAGCCTGGGATCTCCAGGGTCCTGTTGGGGGTGCTGGGGACACTTGGGCAGTGGGTGCTGCAACACAGAGCACCCACCGGTGCTGCTGTCACTGCCAAACCCCTGGTGCTGCACAGACCCAGAAGGGTTTGAAGCCAGGTCATGACACCTTGTAACTGCGTCCCCTACATGGAGGGTCATGACTCCTGCATCCTGCCAGGGCTTGCAGAGCCCAGTGGCAGCCTGCTGACTCAAAAACCCAGCTGTGACCCCTTCCCACCCTGCTCTCCACTGGATATTACTGAGTACATCCAGCAGGGAAAGAACAGGGGCACCTGAAGGTCCCCCAGGAATGGAAGGACATCGTTACACGTGGCTTGAGAGCTGACAGGAGATAAAATCTTTATTTCCACATAGGGGAGAGAGGCTTTCAGTGTATCAGGGTAAATCCTGTGCCTGGGAACTCTGCAGAGCTGTGAATGCAGCACAGGCAGGCTCATCCTGAGGAGGGGTCCCAGGGGGCTGAGCCATGACATGGGGAGAGGAGTGGTGCCGTGCTCGTGGAGCAGCTTTACATCTCCTGTGCTCTGGGAACATAAAAGCGCCATGTATTTGACGCTGGAAAAGGGCCCCATTTCCCAGAACTGTAACCTGCTCTAAGCCCAAGCAGCTGGAAGGAGGCCCTGACTCCCCCGAGCGTGAGCGATACTTCTCATCTCTCCTCAAACACTTCACAGCAGCCATCCCCACTGCCAGCCTCGGCACAGCTCGTTCCTGCTTCCCAGAGCTTCCTGGGATAGGGAAGGGGAGAGCTGTAAAATTGAACAAAGCCTCCAAATGGGCTGGGAGGAAAGAGGAAACTGATAAGGAATGTGAAGCAAAAGGGCCACATGGAAAAATCTGCAGGGAGCAAATCATAGAATCACAGAATGGCTTGTGTTGGGGGGAATGTAAATCCCATCTCAACCCACACCTGGCCATGGGCAGGGACACCTTCCACTGTCCCACGCTGCTCCAAGCCCCATTCAACCTGGCCTTGGGCACTGCCAGGGATTCAGGGGCAGCCGCAGCTGCTCTGGGCAACCTAATCACAGAATGTCCTGGGTTGAAAGGTGACCACAAGGATCAAGTCCAACTCCTGGCCCTACACAGGAGGCTGGGTGGGAATTTCCTTGGAAACACATCATGAGAGGGTAAAACTAGGAATGGTGTAGGAAGCTCCTCCCTTGGGGGCTGCAGGTACAAACACCTGTGCCGGGTGTGCACGTTGTGTCACAAATTTCTGCACCCTCAGTCATGGCCTGTGGCCTGCTCTCTATTCCCACTGCCCATCCAAAGGGGCTGGGCAGCAGGAACAGAGCAGGATGTCATCCTGTGTGATGGGAAAATGGGGGAAAATGGGAAACCTGAGTAACACCAAAATGCTGAAAGGTAATGATGGCCAAGGAAAGTGAGTGTAATTCCATGAGCCTGACCCAAGACAGGCAGGGGGAGGATTTGGGGCAGGATCTCTCTGCCAGTGTGTGTGGCTCTCTCCACATCTCTGCACCACTGATGCTTTGGGTATTGATGTCTTGGGGACAAATCAGTACCTGGGACTGTGGCATTCCTGCCAAAAACCTGCTGGGAGCCATGGATGCAGTGTAACAACCTCACCCCTGCGCCTTGTGGGCAGAGAGTGGCTCAGGGGCATCCCGGCATGGGAGGCAATGGCATCTGTGGTTACCCTCACCAAGGCTTTTATCCATGTCCCACCAGAATGTGGCTGTGGTGGGAGGAGAGGAAAGGAGAATGTGGAATAGGGAAACCCGCTCTAGGAAAAGGGCTTGGAGGGGGAGGCGGGGTGGAAGGTGACTGGGTAGCACCAGGAACCCCCTGCAGGCAGGGCTGTTGAAGGAGCCCCCGAGGCAGGGCACTGAGGGACAGGAAGGAGAGCTTTGATCCGTGCAGGGAAGGAAAATGGGATAGAAGAGCCTCTGGGCTCTACAAAGCAGTGGTGGATGGAAGGAGGTGGAGAATTAGATGGCACCAAGGAGAGTGGGATTGATATGAACAGTGCCCTTGAGCATCAGCCTCACACAGCTTTGCAGAGACCCTGAGCCCCTCTGGAGCATCAGCTTACAAGATCCTCCTGTAGCATCACCTTTCCAGGCAGAACAGCTGGGATTCACCCAGTGATTCATTCCCTCTCAGCTTCCGGAAGGATGATCCCCAAGGGCGGTCTCTGGGGCTGTGGCCACAGAGCATGAGGGCGGCTAGGACACCACTCCCCCAAGCCGTGGCAGCATGGCCATGGCCTGGCGCTCCAGGCTGCAGCCACAGGTCAAATGCTGGCCTGGGAAATGCTCCTGAGGGACCCATTCCCATTCCTGCTACCACAGACACCCGCCCGGGTAAATCCTCCCCATAAATTTTTCAAGCTCCATCTTGAAACCAGTCAGGCTATTTGCAGTGTTGGCCACGTGCCAGGGTTTGTAGTTCACCAGAAATGTCATGTTTGTTTGTTTTTTTAATCTGGGCCGGAGCCAAGCTGGATCCACACCAGGGTTTTTTGAAGTTTCCGGTGCACCACAGCCTTCCCAGCCCCACAGCTGCTCCGTGAATTGAAGACTTCAGCTCCTTCCCAGCTCACACCAGTGGGAATGTGATGTGACCTCAGCTCTGACAGCACCCAGGGCTCTGAGCAGCATCCCAGGGCTGCTCCAAGTGACTCTACCAAGGGCCCACCACACGGGTCCCCTTCCATTGTGACACAGAGGTGTGGAATCCTCTGAAGATGAATTTTGACAAGGCTGCTGGGCCACAGTTTTCAGCTCAGTGCAGTTTTTGGCCCTTGCTGACCCCAGGGAGGCTGTCCCAGGGTTGCCTTTAGCAAGGAGGGGATGATCCCTCTCTCTGCAGCGTAACCGCATTCATGGCCAGCTGATAGCCATCTGCTCCTCTGCCAGCACGCTCCTCCAGCCTAAATAGCTCTGATCCCTCCTGCCGTTTACTCCCAGATGTATTTATAGACCAGCCTCTCCCAGCCTTCATTTTCCTAGACTAAACAAGCACAGCATTTTCATGCTTCTCTCCTAAAACCAGCTCTCCTTCCACCCGCCTGTCCCTCCTCTGCCCACGGAGCCCCTCACGGTGCCTGTGGGTGAGCAGGGTTGGGGCAAGGCCAGCTCTTGGTAGTGCCTCCTTGATGGCATGGGGATGAGCCAGTCCCCACTGTGACCACCCTGCCTGCAGGGTCCTTCACGAGGCCACGGTGGTGACTGCTATGTTCCCACATTGCTCTTCCATTCCTGTTTCACCTGTCATGGATACTTCTGGGGGGGTCTGTGACCTAGTCCTAGTATTTCTCCCATCCCAGGCTTTCTAGGCTATTTTGATAATTCCCTGTTCCTGTGATGTTGGCCTGTGTCAAAGGCAGAGTGGCAGGGCCTGTCTGCCTGTGCTGGCACTGCTGAGGCCCCTCAAGTCCAGTGTCCAGTCCAGGGTCCCTCAGGACAGAACAGGCCCTGAGGGGCTGGAGTGTGTCCAGGGAAGGGAACAGAGCTGGGAAAGAGGCTCAGCCTGGAGAAAAGGAGGCTCGGGGGTGACCTTCTGCACAACTCCCTGTCAGGAGGGAGCAGCCGGGGGGGTCGGGCTCCGCTCCCAGGGAACAGGGACAGGAGGAGAGGGAACGGCCTCAGGCTGGGCTAGGGGAGGGCCAGGGTTGATATTGGGGAAATTCCTTCATGGAAAGGGTGGTCAGCATTGGAAGTGGAATTCCCATCCCTGGAGGTGCCCAAGAAAGGCCTGGACATGGCACTCAGTGCTCTGGCTGGGGACAAGGTGAGGATCAGGCACAGGTTTCACTCAATGAGTCACTCCACTCACTGGAGGGCTTTTCCAAGCTCAATGATTCCATGATCTGTGATTCTCTGTGTCTGTCATCTCTCCCATTTGGCACTCCAGCAAATTCCATTAGCAAGGCCACAGTCTCTGGACCAGCTCCAGCCCCTGCTTTCAAGCCACAGTTGCAGCACATTCTCTCTCTCTCAGTCCCTCCCTATCCAACAGTCCAGTCTCTGTCCCTGTTTCCCCACCTTTCCACTCTATTTCCATGCAGCTCTTTCCCATCTCCTTTGCCAAATGAAGGGCAGACGGACAAATTCTGGCAGGAGCCCCAGCGGATGCACCGAGCACATCTGTGGTGCTGCAGGGGAGTGTCAACAGCCTCCTGGGTCAACTGTTCCTGAGGCTCCAAGGGACACCGGGCACCTCTGTGACCATGGACTGACACAGGAGGTCTTGCTTCCAGTCACCAGTGCAGACACAGGGCCCCAAACACGGGGGACTGATTCCTGATATTCATTTGCACGTGTTGGCTGGAAGGACACTGGTGTCTCTGGTCCAACCATCCTCAAGGTGCCTATCTGGAACTTGGCAGCCACTGAAGGAACAGTGAGCTGGTTTGTTGTGGTGGTGAGAACAAGGGCAGCAGTAAAATACCCTTCAGTCCATTTATCAGCTGGTTTAGTCCAGATCCTGCAGCCAGATCCTGCAGCCATATTCTGGTAGGATGCATTTTTAAAGGAAAGCTGCTCCTGGTGTAATCAAAGTCTGGGAAGCTCAGGTTGGTGTTGCTGAAGGCTCAGGATATTGCACAAAATCCCAGAATGGTTGAGTTTGTAAGGAATCATTGGAGGTCACCAGTCCAACCCCTCCCAGCTCAGGCAGGGCCATCCCAGAGCACAGAACACAGGATTGTATCCAGAGGGCTCTGCAATATCCCCGCTCAGGGACACTCCAGCCCCTCCCTGGGCAGCCTGTTCAGGGCTGGGCACTGGCCAGGGCAGAAGTTCTGCCTCCTGTGCAGGGGGAATTGCTGGGCTCAGTCCCTGCTCGTGGCTCTGGTGCCACTGCTGGGCCCCCGGAGCAGAGCCTGGGCCCTGCTCTGCCCCTCCCTGCAGACCTGCACAAGATGATCTCTGCTCCTTCTCCCTCCTGTCAGAGGAGTCACACTGCAGAGATCTTGTCACTCCTGGGGAGAGGAACAGGCATCCACAAAGCACCGCAGGAGAGCCTCCATGCTGCTGCTCGTCAGAGGGCCACCAGAGGGTCTCCCTGCTGCCTGGGGCTCACCATTTCTGAAGCCAAAAGGTTTCTGCCCAGCATGAGGTGGTGGCTGTGTGAACTTCACAGATGAGGTCCCAGTCTGGCCTGGGAGGCTGCAGCAGCCTGAGGCACAAACGTGCTTCAAGGGAGTTCACTGAGAGGGATAAGGGATACTATCCCAACCAGTAACTGGTGCCTTCTGGTCTCAGGAAGAGCCAGTTTCCTAAATCTGAGAACAATTACAACCAAGATTATCTTGGAGGAAGAATTTAAACAGAACAAAATGGGAACCATGGCTGGGAACCATTCAGAAATACTTTCCAAAGAGCCTGAGTGCTGGCTGGAGGCAGTGGAGCCTGGACGATTGCAAGACCCGTCAGACCTCCCTGGACTGGCAGCTCATCCCTGTCCCCCTGCCCCCTACCCCAACCCGAGACCTCGGCAGCGTGGCTCACACGGTGCCTATCTGCATCACTGCTTTCTAGGAAAAGTGCTTCCGAGGAGCAACAGCCAGCAGGGCTTTGCCCCGCGGCTCACTAAATTATCTGCCTGACTCCCCACCCAGCTCTGAAGGGAGAGAGTGGAGCTCTCCTCACCCCTCCCTCTGTGCCCTCAGGCTTGGGCAAAGTCCTGCTCCTCATTAGGAGAAGCAGCCGCAGCAGGGGATTTGTTTTCTTGTATTTTGCCCTCCTTTTTCTCAGCCCCGGGGCTTGTCTGTGCTCCCGCTCCCGTCCCAGAGCTCTCCACCTCCTCGGAAGTCCTGAGAGACAGCTTGAGTCTGGGACAGCAGGACAACGAACCAGGGCTGCTCAGGGCGTCTCACCTGGCCCAGGGCTGCCCAGCAGAGCTGATCAGTCCCCAGGGACACTTGGCAGCCGTTTGGTGTCACCTTGTTGTGCAGACAGCCTGGCCCCGCCGCTGCAGTGCCCTCCTGGATGTTCGTGGGATGGACATCACCAAGGCAATGGGAACAGGCTCCTCTCTGGGCTGAAGACACAAGTGCAGCAAACACAGGTCCTGTGACAGATGGGAAAAGAGCTATTTTTAGGTGTCAGCACTTTATGCTGGAAGGAAGACAAGGAGAGACACCACCCCTGTAGAGGATGGTGAGGAGTCAACTGAGCCAGACCCAGGGAATGGACCATGGGAGTGGCACCATAGGGAGGCCATAGTGCTTCAGTTCTACCCCTGCTAAGCTGTGTCAGGTTATCACCTGCCTGGGAGAAGCAGGGGCATCCAGCTGTAGTTCCTGGGGACAGGGGCTGTGCCAGGCAGAGCTTAGACAGGAAACCGTAATTTGCTTTGCCAAAAGTGTTTATTTTGTTAGGAAAGAGACAGAATGTTTTAACTTCATTAATGTAACATAAGCATTTTGCTCATAAAATTGAATTAATTTCTGTTAGGAAACCGGTTCTCCATGGCAGCAGCCACATCCTCATATCCAGCTCTTCCATCCATCACTGCTGCTGGATTTGGATACAGCCAGGTCCCCCCTGTAGGGAGAGGGAGCTGGAGGAGCTCCAGGTGCAGTGGTGATAGCCAAACATTTTCCTCTCTGTGTCAGCGCTCTGGCACCAGGACGGGCACAGAGTGCTCCAAGGAAATTGATCGTTTCTGCCAGCACTGCAACATTGTCACTTGTCTCTTATCTGGGTACAGGAGCAACTCTGGGGCAGGGGGTGCTTCCTGACCATCCATCAGCACTTCCCAGGGCTGCCCCCAGAAGGCTTCAGGGAAACTCAAACAGCTCAAAGGCCTGTGTGATCCGGGTAGGGGTGCTGGTGATAGATCTGTGCACTCAACCTGGCTACAGCAGAGGGGTCAGAGGCTCCAGAGCATCCGCTCTCTGCCTTTCCATGGGCACATCAGTCTGGCACCTGCACCTGGGAGACTTTCCCCAGGAGCTTGACCACAAGTTGTGCAGCTGCAGCATTTGGTGCCCATGTGTGCTCCTCTGAGCTTTGTCCTCTACAAACGTGAACCAGACACTTGTAGGGAGAGACACCAGAACAGATGTAAACAGGAAGGGAAGCTGCAAAGATCTGTCTCTCACTCAGCTGCTCCCCAGCGAGTGATTTACTCCGGGTACCCAAATGCAGGTCGGCATTCTGATGACATGAGGTTAATCCCAGCCTGAGGCTCCCTGTGCTGGTGCTGAGCACTGCTGTGTCCCAGCAGATCGATGCCCTTGGGCCAATGTCCGGCCCTGCCCAAGGAAGTCAGCAGGTCTGACCTCAGCCCCTCTGTGCCTTGCTCCTCTTATTCTCTGGATGCAGGTCCTGGTTGAAAAGCAGAGCTCTGCTGCTCTGGGGGAACGCCAGGTGTGTGGAGCCGATCCCCCCTGCTCTTGGCCAGACCCAGAGTCTGAGCTCTCTGAAATGACAGGTTAAGCACTGCAGTCAGAAACAACTCCCCACCACCGTAGCGGTTTTCCTGATCTCTTGAAACACGTCCTTGTTACTTGCAGCTTCAAAGTTTCCAGACAGGAATATCCACCCATTTTTCTTTTCTTCCCCTCCACTTTTCAGGGCCATAAAAATCCAGTGTGTCTAGGATATGTGTTCATTGCACTTTTCCATTTCCACCTACAGCTTTTCCAAACCTCTTCAACTCTGGAAGAGCTACAGAAGCAGCAAAAAGAAAACTGAAACCCAGGAACGCACCACAGCAGGGCTGTGCCAAGTGTAAGGACTTTGAGAGGATCAGCGGGACAGAGGAAAAAGCCTCTTCAGAGTTGTTTGGAGAGAAACAGATCCTCTTCCCCATAATGATCAGCTGTGTGGTTCTGACATGCAGCCAGATCAAGCCCTTGGCCCCACAGCCTGAGGATTCTGATCCCCTGAGACTTTCCATGGGTCAGTGGGAGCTGTGGAATCCCCTCAGGAGTCTCAGCCCCTGGGTTTTAGAGGATGTCGGGGTGTGTGCTGTGTGTCCAACAGGACTGATGTGGGCAGTAGCAGCACTGCCCAGGGAAAAGGAGTTGTGAATGGCTTGGATCCCCCCAGGCTGGCACTGGGGTGTTGTGGGGATGAAGGAGGAGGGAAAGGCAGGGAGAGCTCCTTGTCCCTGGAAGTGGACACTGGAAAAGAGAAGGGGACAGAGAACACTGCCCTTCTCCTCTGGATCTGAGCTGACACTGAGCATCATCTCTACACTCTCTGAACCCACACTCCTCAAGTCCAAGAATGTCCCTGGAGGATCCCACTGCCATGATGAGCTATCCCCATGGTGCTCCTGCTCTCTTGGAGTGCTGGTGCTGTGCTGCAGGACAGGGATAAGCCCAGTGCTGCACACAGGGCAGGTGCACTGCACACAGACCTGGGACACCTGGAGGGGTGCAGGCTGCACCTAGAGACACATCTGGGCACATCTGTGGGTCAGGGAAGTCCTGTGGGACTGGGGAGAGGAGCCGGCACTCCTGTGCTGTGCTCACAGGCTGAGCGTGGTGTAGCCACAGGAACCTCATGGCATGTTCTGCACATGGCCCAGCCCCAGGTTCAACATGAGCCATCTGGACTTGCATCAGCACCGAGGGCTTTTCAAAGAGCGTCCCATTCACAGCAACCAGCCTGCAGGCTGATGTTCTCCAGATGACACTGTTGTATTTGGAAAGCCTCCTAAACACTTGAAAAACACCTTCAGCCATACTCCAACGCAGCCGAGCAGGACCGAGATTAGAAATTGCACTTGACAGTGCTCAATCTGTCCAGTGGGATTAAAACCAGATCCAGCTCATGTCTCTGCAATTACACACCTCCCTTCTATAGGCAAAGGGCTTTCTCTTTCATCCGACATCAGGGTGTGCACTTTTTATTCCTGCTTAAGCCTCAGCTGAAGGGCTCTTGAGAGTATTTCAATGCAATCTCAAACTATTCTGGACAGATGTTGCACAAACTGGTTTTAAAACAATGGTGGTCCTGACCA
The DNA here is from genome assembly GCA_013400315.1 of Bombycilla garrulus. Lineage (NCBI taxonomy): Eukaryota > Metazoa > Chordata > Aves > Passeriformes > Bombycillidae > Bombycilla > Bombycilla garrulus. The sequence goes on along the minus strand of VXBU01017851.1, from coordinate 30,937 downwards.
TGAGAGCCCAGAGTTTAATACTGTTGGATTCTGGGATCCTCCTGGGACAGCAGGCTGAGGATTTTGACTTCTACTGCAACAAATCCATGAAGGCAGTGCTGATTAGGCCATGTACTTGTGTTGATATAGCAAGAGAAAGCATCTCACAGAAAAAATGGGAGCCTTGGCTGTGTTATACAGAGCTGACAGAAAGGTAGAGGGGTTGGAGAGGTAGATGAAAGCTCTGGGATCATCTATTTGGAATGGGGACACTGTAGCACCCTCTGAGGACATCATCTGCCACCAAACACTTGTCTTTCAGTAACTCAGCCACTGAAGATGAGCACAGTTGTTCATAGTCCACACCCCAAGAAAACACACTGGAAGCCATTGGTTTCTCCAACCTTATTTTTTCCTGGATAGATGCAGAGTTGTCACTGGACATCCTGGCATCATGCTGATCTTTAAAATGGACTTTTTTAAGAACTTGATCACCTGCAAGTGAGAACTGAGAAATTTCCCTCCAGGTCCTGCAAAAATCCTGATGTTCTTTCCAGGAGGAGTTGCAGTTCCTCATCTTCCCTTTGGGCATTGCAGTCACTTTGCTTCCCAGAGAGGCGTCCCTGGTGCTACAGACCTCCTGGGACAGTCTGTGCATGAGATTTGGGCCAGTGGTTTGGGATCAGCTCTGGGCAGAGGATTCTTCTGGGACCCCTCACTGGTCTCTTTGCCAGGATAAATGTGTGGAGGTGGAGGCACAGAGCTGGAAGGGAATAATGGAATCAAGGAATCATAGAATGGGTTGGGTTGGAAGGGACCTTAAAGCTCATCCAGTGCCCCCCCCTGCCACTTTCCCAGGCTGCTCCAAGCCCATCCAGCCTGGCCTTGGATGCTGCCAGGGATCCAGGGGCAGCCACAGCTGCTCTGGATGGGAAAGAGGGAAGAGGCTGAGACAGTGCCGTGGGAATCCAGACAGCATCAAGGTGCTGGGGGGGGAAGGGAGGAGCAGCCCAGAGAGAACAAAACTTTGGAGATGTGCAGCAAACTGGAGGCTGTTGAGTGATCGAAGGCAGCACTGGGGGGTATTCGGGGTTCTAATATGGGCCCACAAATTAATGAGGATCCCAAAATCAAAGCTGAGGGAGCTGGCTGGGTAATCCTTATTTAATGTTCAAAAAACCAGTCTGGTTCTGCCAGCCTGNAGAAAAGAAAAGAAAAGAAAAGAAAAGAAAAGAAAAGAAAAGAAAAGAAAAGAAAAGAAAAGAAAAGAAAAGAAAAGAAAAGAAAAGAAAAGAAAAGAAAAGAAAAGAAAAGAAAAGAAGAAAGACTCCTCAGAGATGGGGAAACCTCTCAGTGCAGGATTCCCTGTGGGCACCCAAGCAGGGACTGGAAAATCCCCTTTGTGACCACTGATGTAGGCTTGAAAAAGCTGCTGAAAGGAGATTTTGGAAAAAACTCCTTGTGTTGAGCACAACCACGTCAGAGCTGGATGTGGGGTGATCCTGCAGCATGGGACGCAGAGGCAGCATGGAAAAGATCCTGCTGGAGGCTGTTTTGGGAAACATTTCGGGGGGAGAATATGCCAGATGGCAGCGTGGGACCATGCTGACCTTCAGATGGGTACAGAGATCTGGGGGGAACCCACAGGGGGAACCCACCCCGGCTGCCCGCTCCACGCCTGGACCTGGGTCCAGTGCCCTCCTTGGGAGGAGAGGGACAGGGCTGGGGAAGCTTAGGAAATAATGGGTAACATGTAATTTTAGAAAATCACGTTGTCCTTTCATAAGAGCAGCTAAAAATGTCCCTCTGGCACTGCAGCAGTTCTGACAGAGGAACCAGCTGGCAAGAGGGAAACAGAGATAGCAAAGCCTTGCAGAGCCTCTCTGCACAAAAGAGAAGGGAGCTTTTCAGTCTGGAATTGAGTTTGGTGTGAAAATGGCTTGTTCTGCTCTGCCTGCCAGGGAAAGGGTTTGGAGCAAGTGGCAGAGGTCAGATGTTCCCATGTTTTCATCTGGATCCTCACCAGTTCCGCTGGACAAAGCCCAACCTTCTTGCTCCTAATGCCTTATCTAGGAGGTGCTTCCTGGGACTCCCTGGAGTTGGGCTGTGCAAAAATATTGCACAAAAAGATACTGCAAATATTTGGGATGCTGAATGCAGTGGAGTTCACGGGAATCATATTGTACTACAGAGAAAAATGACAGAAGAACGGAACCAAAGTCCTGAAAAGCTCTGGGAGGGACTTGAAACAGGCAAATCCTCCAGATTAAAAAAATGAAATAAACAGTTGAGGGAAGGTTGAGCCTCAGCCCCTGAGAGCTGCCTGAGCTGCCCACCTAGACCTGCTGTTCTGGTGGCATCACTTGGTCTCCCATCCACACACCAGTGCAAGCCAGCAACGCTCCTTGAACCTGCTGGCTCATCCCAGACCAGATTCAGTTCGTTCCCATTGGAAATGTGCAGAAATGGATGGAGTCACTCCCTGGGATAACACCCAGCAGGGGCTGCTTCCCTGCAAGGAAGTCAAGGCTCTGCTCACCCACTGCCACCTCCTCTCCCTGGAGCCACACTGGGAGCCTCAGGATTTGGGCTACTTGAACAAGGCAGAGGGCACAGGCTAAGAAAGAAGCCTAGGAAAGCCTCTGTTGCTGGCTGATCCTCCCTTCAGAGCCACCAGGAGTCTTGAGGGAGAAGGGAAGGATGTGTTCCGTGGCACGAGAACAGTGTCCTGTGGCAGCAGAGCCCCTGCGCAGGTGGAACCTCAACCTGGTAACGCCGCCTGTCCTGGCAGTGTGAGAGGAGAATGCTCACAGCAGGAGTCCTTCCAGGCATCCCAGGCTGCCTCTGCCTGGGGTCAGGATAAGGGACATGCACATCCAGGCACCCATTGCCCCAGAATCGCTGTGGCTGTGGAGCAAAATGTCAAATAATTCAAGACCTCGAGTGCTAGGAGCTATCAAACCAAACAAATGAGGACAGTAGTTCCAGAAATTAGAGACACAATGCAGGGCTGGCATCAAATCATTTGTATAATTAATGACACATTAGTTCTCAATTAGAATTTGCTGCAATCCAGAAATAGCATTATTAGAGACTGCAGCGCCCAGCCATGTAGTGGCATATAAAGAGCTGCACTCCAAGCCATGACCCACCTACTGTGCTGGCGACAAAGAATGGCCCAGAATTCCCTGGGAGGAGCTCCAGTTTCTGTGGAGAGCAGGCTAATGAGCCTCAGCCTAATGAGGTCATGGAAAACAATGTCAAATATTGAGTGGAGGCTTGACATACCTTCAGATACCTGAGCCTTCCCATCCAAGTCCCGTTCAGCACTGCTGAATTCCTGGAGCGCTGCCTTGAAATTGCAGCCCTCACCTAGAGAGGCTGAGAAGACTGAGCTGGTTCCAAAACCTTCCCTGCTGAAATCTGAGGAGTCCCAAAAAACCCACAGGGGGTCCAGCAGAAGGCACGTGCTGGTGGGAAACAGCTCCCTCAGGTTTACAGACCCTGGGAATGGGAAGCACCAGGCAGGACATGGGGGAGTAGCTCCCTGTGGCACTTGGGGGACAGGAGTTGTGCCCTCACGGGTTGGGGTAGCCCAGGATTCTGTGCTGGGAGTAGGAATCACAATCACAGAGTGGTTTGGGTTGGAAGGATCTTAAAGCCCATCCAGTTCCTGCCATGGACAGGGGCACCTTCCACCAGACCAGGTTGCTCCAACTGAACACGCCCAGGGATGCACCAGGTCCTGCAGTGTCCTGGTTCAAGGGATACCTCCTGCACTGGAAGTTGTCCTGGTGCTGTAGTGGATCTCCATCCAATCCCTTCCAGCCTTTTTCCTCTGATGTTTGCAAATTGCTGTTAGATTGCTCTAAGTTCCAGAGTTGATGAAGACAAATCCACTCCTCTGCGTGAATCCCCAGGGAACGTCCTGCCCTCCTACCAGCTCCTACCATCTCCTGGGACAGCCCATTCTCCAAACCCTCCATGGAAGAGGGCAGAGAGTCCTCTCTTCCACAGGAAACCTCCCTCTAGAGCACAACATTCCCAGAACACAGGACATTCCATGAGAAAGCAAAGGAGGAGAAATGAGTCCCTTAAGCAGGGACAGTGGCAGTGAGGACCTGGAGGGGACACAGGAACTTTAAGGGGCTTCCTGGCATGCCATGGCACCATCCTGGCTCCACTGGGAATGCCGGCAGGCAGGCTCCAGCCATCGTGCCAGGATGGAGGCACTGGAAATAGCACCATGTGGCGTGGTGCTGGCAGCAGCCACCTCTCCTTGGCTCCGGCACTCGGAGCCGTCTGGACCTGTCAGGGGCAAAGGAGGACAGGGGCTCCCAGGGCTGGAGGGATGCTGGGATCTGAGCCAGCCAGAGCCACTGGCAGCTCCCAGGATTAGCACTGGGAACATGCACACCCCGCACTGTTAGCCCAGTGCCAGAGCACCGGGACAGTGCTGGTCTCCTCTTTCTCTGGGCAATGCCAGAGGGAGCAAGGGTGGGGCAGAAGTAGACACATCCAGAGAACTCGTGCATGGGGGGACCAGACAAGACCTGCAACCCAGGACCGGGGCCATCCAGACACATGCAGATCCCGGGATCTGATGGGCCACCTCCGCCTGTGCCACTGTCCCAGAGTGCTCTGTTTGTGCGGAGCTGTGCCAGGCATGTCACCAATGGTGTGTTAAGCCCTCATTATGTCTGCTTGTCTAAGTTTAATGGGTTGTGACGGAGCCCTTTGGAGATATCTAAATAATATCTGCTAATGGATCCCATCTGTTGGTCCTTGAGCACCAGAGCCAGCGCTGACAGCCCAGCCCAGCTGCCTGGGCACCTGCCCAGCAGGCACGGGGTACCCCTTGTCAAGGAGGAGATGTGCCATCTGCCCCTCCCCAGGCTTCCTCTCCCTCCCAGCACTGCTCTGACATTGGCACCAGCCACAGGGCCTTGCTGGGAGGGGGGGACGTCTGTGAGGGGTGAGCAGGGCTGCTCTGAGGAGTGCAGGGAAGGCTGATGATTTCTCCACTGCTCAGATCTCAGCTTCCCTTTTTTGCTTTGACTAAACTGTGGTAGGATCTCCCTGGCACTCCCCAGCATGAGGAGGTACTCAGGTGAAGGTCCATGCCCATGTCAAAGCTGGGAACACCTGGATGAGTCCTGGCAAGGACAGGATCAGCCTGCAGAGGTGGCACGAGAGGTCAGTAGAGACCTGGGCAGGGAGGCACAGGTCCTGTGCAAGTCCTGCAAAGGACGATCCCTCCTTGGTGGCAGAAGGGGGTAGGAGGTGACCTTCAGAATGGAAAGCTTTCAAGAAGGACATAACAGGGCAAACTCAGTGACTGAGAGTGTCCAAGGCCAGGCTGGACAGGGCTTGGAGCAACCTGGGGTAATGGAAGGTGTCCCTGCCCATGGCAGAGGGTGGCACTGGATGAGCTTTGAAGTCTCTTCTAACCCATCCCATTCTATGATTTCTGTCTGGCATTCAAGGGAAAGCCAGTTCCTCTGAAGCTAGGTTTCAATGAGTTTTGGTAACAGGTGGCAGAGCCTCCAGAGAAAAATTGCTCCACTTCAGTGCTGCAAAATCCATGTGGGATGCAAGAGGGAGTTGGAAAGAGGGGGACATGGCAGTGCTGGATAAGAAAGGCAGCACCTATGGCATGACCAGCAGAGCTCAGCAGGATGGGGTGTGAGCCCTGGCATGGGAGTGACGAAGGCCCTGACTCCACAGGGAAGAATTGGAGCTGTGCGCCCCTCCCTGCTGTCATGACATGGTTAACACCAGACATTGCACAGAGCTACGATAGGGGCTGATCCCACGATTTTCCATTATCCAGCAGCCCTCTGTCATGCTGGAGCTATTTATGAGGATCTTCCCAAAGTGGTGCTTGCATGCTCCAGCCATAAATCACCAGAGATGGTATCTGAGTATCAGCACCAGGCATGAGACCTCACCTCTGCCAAGTCCCAGCTGCAAGGAAGCCATTCCCTCCTCCCTGTACACATCCCTTGGCATGCGGATGTCCAGGGAATGACTGTCCTGGTGCCTGCCAAGGTGGATATGTCAGTGGAGTCATTGTCCGGCTCTCCATGGGCAGTGTCCAGACACAGTCAACATCCCTCTCTTGAACAGAACTCAGGAGCTCGTGGGCCTCTTGTGGAGGAGCTCTCCATGGTTTTGGGCACTTGTTGCACTTCCACAGGAACAATCCTGGTGACCCCCACCACGCGCATCAAGCACAGTGTCCTGCCCATCCCCAGCCTTGCTGTGGCAGTGGCTTGGCCCCTCCTGACCCACATGAGCTCCTGTGTTTCAGGAGCAGGGTTCCAGGCTCCCAGGGAGTGCAGGCACAGGGCTGAGCCAGCCATGGCACCTCCTGCCTGGCATGGGATGCATCCATGGCCTTAGGGCAGCTGGAGATGTGCTGGAGTCTTGGTAGGGCTCATTGGGAAGAGGCCAAGGCTCCTGCCAGAACAGGCTCAGCAGAGAGCATCCTTCAGGTTGTGGGAGACATGTGAGACCCCTGCTCCAGATCTGGGATTGTAAGACAGATGTTGCTCCAGGTGCATCTCCTAAAGCTTGAAGAAACATTCTGGGTGCAGGGATGGGGTGACTTCCAAAGCACCTGATCATGGCCTGGCCCCACCTCAGCAAACACCAGATCATCTTCCTCCAGCCTCATCCAAATCACCTTGCCCCTTCACCAGGGCAGTGCTGCCTCCTCCTCCTTCTCCTTTCCTCTTAGCCCAGCACCTCATCTCCAGTCATGGGGAGATGGGCACTGCTGGGCACAGGTAAAGGGCACCCACAGGTTCCCGTCTGCACAGTGCAGGCACTCACAGAGGTGGGGACCTTGCCATGGCCCCATGACAAGACCATTGTTCTGCAGAACCAGAGCTACCCAGCCCATCCCAGGCACGCCGAGAGCACCAGCTGAGCTGTCAAAGACACTGCTCCAGCCCCTGCCCTGCCTGGAACTCTGGGGCTGGATTTCCACACTCTGCCTGCTCTGCTTCCCTGTGTCAAGGCTGGAAATCCCAGCCATTGCAGCAGAGTGCGTAGGCTCCTTCCTGCCCAGCTCCACTTGGAGTCCAGCCCTCCCCTCTCCTAGGCCTTCATCCAGCAAAGCACTTAAGTGCTCACTCATCCCTAAGTGAAACCAGTGGGGCCACTCATGCGTTTAATTCTGAGGCAGGGATCACCAGACCCACTGGCTTACAGATTTCCACGCCAGAGCCCATGTCCTGCTTCTTGGATACAGATCCTTGAGCACTTGACTTGGTTTTATATAATATTTACTTCATCCAGACCCATGAAAACATGAAAGGTGCAGGACCCAGCCTTGGGGCACAGTACTGAGAAACTCAGTACAGCTTCCCTGGTCAGGCCCATGTATTTCAAATCCACCTCTAGGGAAGTCTTACTTGCCAGGCTCCTTGTTGCCAGGTTTCTGTGTTCTCCAGGTGGCTGCAGCTCTCCAAGGCTCACAGCTTCTCATTATCCCCCAGCACAGGGGGCCCTGCCCCATCACATTTGTGGGTAAGAACCGAGCTTGTCCTCAGAGCTTCCCTCTCCCTGCATCTGCTGCCATTTGGGCCTGGGCTGTTGTGCCCCAGCACATGTTTTTCACATATGTGTTCCTATTCCCCTTGAAGCCAGTGAAGAAAAAGTGCCAAGATGTTGCAGTCACAGCATCACTGAAGCCCATAAATATCATGCTTGCCCTGCTCCCAACGTGGACAAGAAAGAAGCTATGACTCGGTCCAGCCCCATTTATCCTTCAGACACCCAGACTGTGGAACATGCTCCTACTTTCCGCCAGATGTTCTGAGTTCTGCTCCTTTTATTGTTTACTTCTTGAGCCTCTGAGCTGGTCCCTGGCCGCATGTCGTGCTCAGCCCAGCTCATTGAAACCCTTGAGTCAAGGCTTTCAGATGTGCTCATTTGGAAAGTGTTGGGAAAGCAAGGGAAAATTACTGCCCTTGAGATTACATCCTTGACCAGAAACCTTGGACCAAGGCCGGGCCTGGTGCATTTGCACAAGGCTTGGAACATGTGTCCTGGGGCAGCAGCACAGTGCTGCTGACTCCTGGTGCCGCCAGGCAATGACGCTGCTTCCAAAGAGAACATCCCTGCATCCCAGGCAGGGATCCCGCACCAGCACCATCCACGGGGACAGTGTTTCTAGCTCCAGCAAGGAGTAAGGGAATGTGGAAACCTCTTTATTTTCAGATGGAAATGGAGCTGTTCTGAATGAGTTATCAGGATTTTAGCCCTAAGCTGTTTGGGGTGCTGCCCTTCTTACCTGTGTTTTTCCTTCTCTCTCCTTTCAGCCACTGCCTCACAGATGTCCCTGTGGCCAATCTGGTGCTTGGACCCTTTCCCTGCACATGGTGAGCAGGTGAATTAGAGACATCTGGGCACCAGGAGCTGCTGGGGGACTTGGGGCTGCTGAGAAATCCAAGGTTACCTCATTCTTAGCCCTAATCCCCTCCCGCTGTTGCTCTGAAGGATCTGCAAGGGACAGAAGTTGTGGGGCTGGCTGCTCCACTGCTGTTACTGGATTCCAGCAGCACGGACTGCCTGTCTTCTTGAAACTGCAGCCCTGGTTTGGATAGGGGGTTATGCATTAAGAGATGTGGGTGTCTTTGGATGTGGAACCATCCCCCCACATTCCAGGGCAGCCAGTGCAGGAGCCCAGCAGTGCTGGGCATGGACAGGAGCTCCCTGGTCTGCCAAACTTTTCCTCAGTACTGGCTCTCCTGTTGGCTGTGGGAAAGCAGGTCCCTGTCTCCTGAGCTCCTGAGCCCTGGGATCACAGCAGGACCACACTGGTGTCTATCAGAGGAGGAGGAAGAGCATCCGCCATGCTGACCAGCACTGGGCTGGGGTGGGCAGTGAGACAAGCTGCCCAGTGAGAGAGCCAGCACTGAGCTGAGCAGGATCCTGGTGCCAGCCATGGTACCTTGCTCCAGACCTGGAGATCTCCAGAGGCTAAGTTACAAGCTGTAAAAATTCAGACTCCCACAACTGACAAAGACAAGGGGCTGGAGCAGAGGGGGAGGAGCGAGTCCATGGCTGCAACAACATCTGCACGTGGGCTTCCCAAACAAGCAGCGCCTGACGCACACACAGGGCTGCCACATCCAGCTGGGACTCCCCAGGAGCCAAGAAATCAGGCTGAATCCACCTGAGCAGGTGATGCTGATGGAGCCCTGGTTGACACAGGATCCCCAAACTCGCTGCAGGACAGCACAGTGCGGAGCCCAGCCTGCACACAGCGTCTGGCAGAGGCACCGGGTGATTCATGTCCAGCCCTTCCCCAGTCTGGAAACATTCTTGGCATGTGGCAGCTCCCAGCCGCCCCTCTGCTTAACCCTGATTTAGCCCAGACTGGCAGCAGATGGGGCACAGGTGGCCCCATTCAGCCCTTTGGTCTAGTCCAGCTCCCAGAGCCCTGCCCAGACCCAGAGCCAAAGCCCTGCAATGCCCCCCAGAGCCTCCACCAGAGGCCCCAGATCTCTCCTCTCTGGCCCCCGGCTTGAGAAGGAGCAAGACAGTTCTGGCATGGGTAAAAAGCCAGGAGGAAGGAGTTTTCTCAGCCCTCAGACATCCCAGGGGGGGCACAGGGGTGCTGCTGGTCTCCTCTGTGGTTGGGTATGGGACAAAGTCGTGGGAAGGCTATTGGAGTGAGCAAAGGGGAATGTCCTGAGGGAAGGTAACATCTAATTTGGTCTGATTGCACTGGGAAAATGCTGCAAAACAGGCAGCTAGGCTCGTGCTTGGGCTCCCAGCAGCTCCAACAAAACCCAGTGAGACCAGCAGGAGTACAAAGGCATGGTGTGCAGATGTACTGGATGCACTGATCACCAGCACCACCCTCTCACCCCACACCAGTGCCGGCCAGCAAGGACAATGACCCTGGGGGTGAAGGGCTGCAGCACCCACATCTGCCCAACCCTCTGGGGTGACCTGCCCTGCCCGGGGTGGCCCCAGCACTGGGAGTTGTGCCAGCCCCATGAACTCAGCCCTGTGAGGCGTTAGCTCACCTCCCAACTGCTCACAGGGCTTGGCAGACACCTTCCTTCCTGCCTGTTTGGGATCCAAAGGGATGACCCCAAGCCCAGGCTGGTCTTGCTCCACCCAGTCAGGGAAGACAAGCCCCACTTGGCACCCCATGCTCCCTGAACCCATTGGTGTGTAGGAAGCCCCCCTGGAAGGTTCCATGCCACAGGTTCAGTGCACCTGCCACAGAGACAGCAGAGGGTGAGGCTTCACCATCCCTCCTGGACACTGTCCTGGGATGGACAGGCCAGTGCCTGGACAGACATCTGTGCCCAGGGTGGAGCTGGACATGAGCAGGCAGCACATGGACACAGCATCTGAGCCTGAGCTCTGGCAAAGGTGAAAGCAGAGCATCCAGCAGTGCACAGGCACAGGGGAAGGGTGCTCACTGTCCACTCCACACCGGCCAGGCCAGGGTGGCCAGAGCAGAAGGGAGCAGCCAGTGCAGGAGGAATGTGCTGTTGCATGGGAGGGAGGAGATCACAGCAAAGGAATGTGCTGTGCCACGGCCAGGACTGGAGGAGCGCGAGAGAAAGCAGCAGGCAGGAAACACAATCCAGTCTCTCCCAGGGCTACGGTCCTCTGGTCACAATTTTTTTCCCTTCTCTCTCTTAAATAAAAATGACGTCAGCCATTGTTCTGGCTGCACAAGGGCTGCCAAGAGCTCTGGCTGTTCCTCAGTGTCCTCCAAACTGTGCTCACCACTCCAGGCCAGGACTGAGGACATGAGGCCATTGGTTGGGGTCACCCTGTCTGCTGGTCCCTGCAGGTCCAGGATGCACCAGCATCAACCAGGATCATCATCCCACTGCCCTTTCCTTCACCTGATCCATCAGCACCACCCTGCTGCGGCAGGACTTTTCATCAGCACCAACTCCATCAGCCTTCTTCAGACTCTCAGCTAGCCTGGAGCTTCCAAAACTTCCCAGGCTGCTGACCTTGAGCATGAGCTGGGAACACTGCCAGGGGCAGGAGTGAGGGGGAAGCTTGGCAGGTACAAGATGGTCCCCATGAAGCTGCACAAAGTCCTGTCCTGGCACTGGCTGCTCTCTTCTCTCTCCACCCCTGCAGGGTGCCCTCACTGAAACAGAGCTGGAGGGCCCGGCAGGGAGTTACTAGGACAAAATCAAGATAAGAGTACACACCCCTGGGTGTACTGCAGGTGGAAGGAGGATGTGTGTGTGTGTTTGTGTGTGTGGAATGGGGGGGCTGCTCCAAAATCCAGATTCTGCCATACGGATCTCACAGGCTGTGCTCACGAGGGTCAGTTCTTGCTGCAAACACAGCCCCTCTCTGTGTCCTGGAGCAAGGGAGCAGCTGTGTCACAGCCCCCTGACTGTAACATGGGCTGGCTGTCACACCCGCAGGACCAGCAGCCCACTCAGAGCACCAGCTCAGCCTGACCCAGTCTGCTATGAGCTCTGTGGATTCAATCCAGAAAGCCAAAATCACAGACAAAGAGCCCAAGGGGGCTTGGTCCATCCTGCCTCTCCATGTCCACCCCAGCTCATCTACCAGACCCAGGTGGATGTCAGGCAAGCAACATCCTGCTCAGAAGCTTGGGATAATGTCACAAGACCTTCCCCAAAACGACACATGGACCAATGCGCTTGGAAGAAACCAGGTCCAAGGCAGGAGGGACTGAGAGATCCTCCAGGAGCAGGATTTGGAACACATCCACGAGTAAAGACCCACCACTCCATAAAGGCTGACTGCAGCCTGTGGCCACAGCAAAAAGCCTGGGTGGGCAGAATGCAGAAGGGGAAAGATGCTGGTGGGAGAGCTGGACCCTCCTGCACAAAGCACACCATGAGTGGGGGTATGAAGGGAAGCAATTAGGGGAGAACTCCAGGGACCTCTGCCGGTGGAGCCCCTCAAGGTGAGAGATGAATGGAAAATGTGTCTTTAAGGATGATGTCTCTGCACAGCTGGAACACTGTGCCACCCTCTGGGCAGGGCTGGGCAGAGACATCCATGGAGCAGATGTCATTAGACAGGCCAGGTCGGCACCATGAACTCAGTCAGGACTGAGCTCCTTTGGCAGGTGAGACAGTGCAGGCAGGGCTGCACGAGCAGGAACTAGCCAGCCCACCAGCAGAGGTTGTCCTTGTCACCAGTGGGACCTGTCACCTGTGGTGCTTCAGAGCCCACTCCATGGTTGGGGCAGGGGTCACATCCAATTCTGCCCTGTGCTCATGGGAACGTGGGACCAGGGTGTTCCCAAGCCTCCCTCCACTACTTAATAGCTTCCACAAGTGCCCTCTTGCTTGGACATTTCCTTAACAAAAAGCTCTGTGACATGAAAGAATTACGGACTTGCTTTTCCTTATCATTATCCCTGAGCTGTTAACATTAATTTCTTCCTGCGCCAAGCCCAGCTGTGTGCTCAGGCAGCTTTCACCCACGTACACTTCTCTCCCTCTAAAGTCAGGACAGTTTTCCATGGCTGTCATGAACTTCACTGTCCCCTCCACCTGCTGCCACACCCTGTCCTCTTGCATCACTTTCAGGGTGGGAACCATCATCTGCAGTCCAGTAGGAACTGCGTTTTGTCACAGCATGTCACAGTTAGTCTCCATTGCCTCTTTTTCAGGTCTCACCCCAGCAGCCTCTCCCAATACCATCAACTCTGGGCATCCTTGACCAGGCTGTGTTCCCAGAGCCATGGGGATTGAGGATCCTCCCTGTGCCTCTTGCTGCCCCATCATCACTCCAGCATGGGCAAGGGGCTCTCTGCAAAGGAGGGACACCCCAGAATGCCACCGCTCCTGCCAGCACATCCGTGACCCATTTGCAGCCCATGCCCAGCCCTACAGCAAGTCCTTCACCCACAGGACAGTCACCACACACAGGACAGGTGTCATGTTGCCTTCACATTCCCCAGTCTGTCACCACTGCCCCTGTGGGATTCTGGCAGAGAACAGGGACATTGTGCTGACCTGTCATGGTGACTCTCCCAGGCTTGCCACCAGATCAGAGGAAAGGAACTGGAGAGCTCAGACACTTCTGGGTGTCCCCTCTGCAGAGACCAGAATATGTTCCACAATTTTTCCTCGAGATTTAATCCTTTCCAGTCCCAAGGTCTGTCCCGCCTGGCCAGGGAAGCAGAACGTTTCCTTCTCCCTCTGCTCACTTGTGCATCCCTGGCAGCATCAGGATGTGCAGGATGGGTACAGAGCCAGGGTGGACGTCCAGGGCATCAGGACCCCCGCTGTGCCCCCAGGCCAGGACTGTCATCCCAGCCCTCCTCCTCCTCCTCTGTGCCCCCAGGCCAGGACTGTCACCCCAGCCATCTGCCTCCACTTTCGTAACTGTGATAAACAACTCCCCACATGAAAAACCGGGTGGGAAGCATGGAAAGCAAAGGGAGCTGTTTCCAATTCCAGGCCTATTAAAACTTGTCCTTCCTGGAATGAGAAGAAAAATATGGTCTTGATCCTGGAGATAAGATCAGCAACAATTAACATGTGAGATTTTTGTGAGGATTTGGGGCCATTCCGGTGTCTGAAGGGGAGTGAGGATGTCCCCAGCTCAACCTGTGCATGTCAGCTGGTTGCTGTGCTGGGTGCCCAGGGACACATCTTCTGTCCACGGTTGCGAGGGAAAGGTGATTAGGTGGAAACCTTGTCCAAGAAGTGAGAAATTTGAACATTGGGAAGGAAGTCTTGAAGTGTCCTTCAGTGGAGAGATTTTTCTGTGCTGCCCAGAGGTGCCAAGTGCTCCTCAGGCTCTGCCAGAGCTCTCCCAGAGCATCTGTCTGCCCACCGAGCACACACTGAGCAGAGCAAGCCTGGGGACTGTATCTTTCCTCTTCTTCCTGGGATGGAGCATCTCCTGAAACCCTGTCTGTGACCGCAAGCTTTGAGAAATTTAAAAACAGGATGGCAGCACCACTGAGGGCATCTGAGAGCCTGGGGCTCTGATATTTCGTACAATGAGGAGCCCACCATGTTATAGAGGGAGCATATAATTTGCTGTCCCACCTTCATCAAGGTGGGACATGCTACTACAGAGTTGTAGAGAAATTTTTGGTGCTCTCCAGTGGCAGCACAATCCCACCCTAAAGCAGAAGGAACACACTGCAGTGTTTCCCAATATGTGGTTCTGCCAACCTGCTCAAAGCTGTGTTACAGGCTGAGAAAAGTGATTTTCCCTTATTTTCTTGGACTAACTGATTTTTGGAGTAACATCCAAAGTCTCCAGTCAGCTGTGGTCAGAGCAAGTCTAATTCTACAGCTGAATCCATTGGCTCAAGGCCTTGCCCATGAGCAACCTGAACTGTGCCCTGTGCCAGGGCTGCACACACATTTTGTGTCCATCCTTACTTGCAACTCCTGCTTGTTGCTCATTTTCCCCTTATTCTTCACTACTGAGGAAGTCTGGCTCTGTCTCCTCTATAGCTTCCCTTTAGGCAGAGGAAAACACTATCAGATCTGTCTTTACACCTCTCTCCTCCAGGCAGAATAGCCTCACCTTTTTGTCTTTTCTCACACATTCTCCCTGCATATGTTGGACGTGCTTTGGCCATCACAGCCCACCAGTTGGCTTTCCTCACTGGAAAAGCTCACTGCTGATTCATGGTCAGCTCCCTTTCCCTGTCTCCATGTTCTGTGCTGCAGAGCTCACACACCTGTGCTGGTTGTTCTCCAGGCTCCTCTGGTGAATATATTGCTCCATCCCAGACTCAGGACTTGCTATCTTTCTCTCTCTGTTGAACCTCATGACTTTCCCACTGGCCCACCCATCAAGCTTGTCAAAGACAGTAGGGCCTCAAGGTCCCTTTGAGTGGCTCAATCTGAACCTGGACGATTGATCCTTCCTGTACCTTTTCCTGCCCAAAAACTGCTGGACTATTCCCAGGATCATTGCTGCTGCTGTTTTTGCAGACCAATACATTTGCTTCACTCCAGACTTCTGGAAAGCAGTAGTTTCCATGTTAAATTGTCTGCTCCAGCAGACAGAGCAGCTGCTGCATTCCTAGTCTCCCCGAGCTGTCTCAGCTCCACCACGTGGATCTGGCAGTTTCTTTCTTAATGTCTCATTTTGTTCCAGTGCTTTTCCTTCTGCTACCTCAGGACTGAGACCCACGTCTGCTTTGCAAAATCTGGGATGGCTTTAGGATGGATTTCTCCCTGCTCGTGGGATGGATCATGGAAACGCTGCTTCTCTGCTTCAGCACAAGATCACCCCAGTTAAGCTGAACTGTCAAAAGGACACAGTTGGGTTTCCAAGTGCTGCCCTAAAGCAAATCTGGGGGCGCTCACACATCCTTTTCTAGTCCTAAAGCTGTTGACTTCCAATGGAATGAGGAAGGAGGCAGAGGTTATGATTCCATTTCAATCCAGGCCAGTGTTCAACACTCCCTCTCCAGTTAAATCATTCCTCCTGCCCCAGGGCCCTGGAGATGCTGGTTTCTCACCAGGGTAGTCAAACTAGAGGTGCTGGAAGGACCTCTAGTGTCAGGGGATCTTGTGGATCCAAGTGATGTCACTGCCTCAAGGAGCCATCTCTGGCTCATAGTAGCTACAGGATGCTTGTGGTCTTCCCTTGGAGGCACTGAGATCTCCCCTTGCCTATGGATGTCTTTCTCTGCTTCTCCAGAACCCAGGTTTGGGACTTCAGTCAAAATCAAGATGTTTCTGGAATTCCCCTGATATCATTTATTCCCTGCTTATGGTTTCAAAATCTTTTCCCTGCTGACAGACCTAAAGTGATTCCTGTTCCTGCCCTCTTTCTTCACTGAAATTTTGTGAGCCCTTTGTCACTTGCACAGATGTTGAAGCAGCCTCTACATTCAGCTGAAGGACTTTAATTCCTTTTTTGCTTCAGGCATTTTTATCAGCTTCCCGATCCTCTTGAAAATTTCCCAGCTCACAACCATCCCTCTCATTTTTCCCATGGTTTTTCCACAGAACACTGATGGGACACTGGAGTGCCTGTTCCTGGCACTCTGGGTTCATTGCTGTAGCACTTTGTCTGTAGTTGCCTGAATGTCATTCCTTGAACAACTGCCCTGAGGTAAGAAACAGCACTTGGACAGACTTCCCTGCTTTTCTGAAGGTGCTGGGTGAGGAATGATATGCCAGCCTCTGCTAGGCATTCAGGTATTTAACTCCTCTTCACACTGGGAAGCAGTTGAGACCCAAATGTCTTGGAGACCCTCATTTCTTGGGACACATCATGGGGTGAATGTTGCCTCTTCACTCTTTCCTCCAGAGATGAAGTCTGAAAAGCCTGGGTCAAGGTCCCCTCTCCACCAGCTTACTGTGAACTCCTGAAACTTGGACGATGATCTTCTTCAGCCTTGGAGCTGGATTTCACGGATATTTCTGTATTCACCTCCAACAGCCCTCCCCATCCCAATAATGCTGGTGCAAAGTCTTCCCGACATCTGACTCATCCACCTCAGCGAGGCCTGGCCTTCCTCCTGCAGTGCCCATCACCTGTCACCTCTCTGCGTCTGGGCACAATCTTGGAGTCAAAGAGTGTCTCCAAGGCTACAAGTCTTTTTCCTTCACTTGTCCTTTCCCAAAAGCAACGAGCGAGCGTGGACACAGCACAAAAACACACAGGGAGCAGCTCCAGCACAACCTGTGGAGTGCAAGCTTCCTTGGAGCTGGGAGGTGAGTGGTGGGAAGAGCTGAGTCCTCCTCTTGCTGCATGGTCTGTGAACAGCAGTCACCTCTCCTCACAAAAACTTACAGCTGTTTTCCACAGCCTTGTTCAATACCTGTTTTTTAACTCTCATTAGCACTGGCCAATCCCTTTTTGTCAAACAGTATTGCAAAATGCCCAGCTGTGATCCACTGCCTCTGGAGATCACCTTTAAGGGTGTCAAGCACCACATGTAAGAGCTGTAGTCCCTCCTGGTTTTCTCACTCCTGAGGAGAGTTTGTCTGGCTTAGGAACAGGCTGGTCCCTCACTGAGAGCCAGGCATGGGCTAACAACAACTCCTCCAAATCATGAAGCTGATTTTGAGGTATCTGACAGCTAGTAAGGATGAGGAAAATGTTTGAAAATAGGAAAACATATTTATTCTCATGCTTACATAACACAGAAACAGTCAAACAGATTTTGCTCAAACCATCCCCAAATAATTCTTCGGGTTTTTGGGCTGAGATCAAGCATGAGCAAATTCAATCCAAAAGGATATTTTTTGAGCGATGTATAAACAACTGCAAACAGGGGTTTCGGCTGGAATGTGTGTCTCAGCCGTAGCTCAAGTGTTGCAAGAGCAGTTCGTGAGTGCTCCTCCAGGGAGTGCGGTTTGGCGGTGACGGGCCGGACTGAGCTCGGCAGTCTCGCATCTTCCCCTGTTGGAGAGGGCTCCTTTACTCTAAACTTAGAAGTATCTTATGGGATCTGTTCCACTCGTGATGGGGCCTCACTGGCAAGCAGCTCCAGTGTGTAATTGTCCCGTCTGGTAGAAATGTTCCCAATGTTTGACTCCGGCCTGGTCTCTCCTCCGTGCCAGCACGTTGCTGTGATACCGTCTGCAGCCACCCCCGTCAGCTGCGCCCAGCCACATCCTCACAACTCTCCTTTTCCACTCATCGGCTTCACATCTCCCTTCATCTCTCCCTTCGTCAGCCAGGATCCAGGCCCTGGCTTGCCCCGCTTCTCTGGTTCTTGGAAGAGATGCTGAAGCAGGCGGACAGGCTGTGTTACGGGGCAGAAGTCTCCCTGAGGGATGGGCTGCCTGGTTCCTTGCAGTCAGCCTGGTGCCTCCTCTATCTCCTGGGAGAGGCTGTTGCATCATGGACAGAGCTGAGGTGGGATGGAGGAGGTCCCAAGCTGTGGTCCCCTCTGAAATGTCCGCCAGCTCATGGTTGGCCATAAGCTAAGCCAGAGAGCCCCTGATGAGCAGGGAGGTCACATCATTACCTCCACAAGTCCTTCTTCATCTCATTGCACCCCAGGAGCCAAATCCCTTCATCAGCCCCTCTGCCAGGCCGGTCCCTGTCTACAGCCCCATGAAGGCCCTGGGCAGGGCCAGCTCCGGTAACCACCAGCACCTCCCAGAGCTGGCAGGATGCTGGGGTGTTATACACAACCACTGCCCTCTGTACAGTCTGAGCAGGTTACTCTGTCCCTTCCCCAGAACAAGCACAGAGCAGTCCCGGCCACAATATTTTGCCTGGCATGGACGTGCTCTAGACGAAGGCGCTTGTTATTCCTGTCGGCTCATCCTGAACTTTGAAAGGGTGACTAATGCTTTTTCTGGCTGCGAGAGGGCTTAGGGGCATGTTAACAAAGTGGCTGAAAGGAAACAGGCAGCACTCCCATACCCCATCGCTGGCAGCACTACCACTTGTCCCGTTTTTCCAAGCAGGAGAGCTCCAACTGTCAGGCTCATTGCTGGGACCTACAGAAATGATGCTTTAGGGACCACACAAGGACATGGCACCCCCCAAGCTGGCAGCCTGTTCCGTGTGGGGCAGCCTGCCCTCAGCAGCACATCTGGGCAAACACTTTATTCCATGTCTGGGATCTCACTGATACATCCAAGGAGACCTAACGTGGTCTCAGTGCAATGCTGAGATGGCACTGGAGCCACAGGCTGAGCACAAGTCATGCCCTGTTCATGATTCCAAGGAGAAACTTGAGGCACAGCACTGGAAAACTACAAAGATCTTGGAGCTGCCTCCAAGCCCCATGGAGGCAGCAAACCCTGGCACAAGGTAGAGAGGTGGGGACGAGCAGGAGCCAAAAGGCAGCACAACCAAGTGACCCCATGCCGTGTCCTCCTCCTGTGTTCCTGTCCTGAGCCCTGCTCTCCTGGCAGAGCAGCAGGGGCAAGGAGGAGAGGCTTATCCCAGCAGAGAGGGCTTGGTGGAAAAGGCATCCAGCTGTCAGCAAGTGTCCTGTCACAATCAGGCATCCCGTCACAGAGAAGAGATCAGATTTTGTTTCCTGTATCCTTCTGAGAGCAACTCCTTTTTACTTCCAAACCCATTTCCATTGAGAACTTGGCCTGACAGAGTGACAGATAAACATGACATTTTTTCACTCAGAAGACTGCCCAGCACCACAGGGCAAGGTGAATTCAGATGAAATCCAGGAACTGGGACAGCAGGGTGTCCTCTGCTCCGAGGTCATGTGGAGTAGGAGGAGTTTGGGTCTGCCCGCTTTCCAGCCAAGGCCTGTCCAGCAAGCAGAGAGGTGATCTTCCTGCAAGGAGGGCAAGACAGATTTTTGCCAAGAGCAAATCTCCAGGCACATGCTGTGGTCTGTTTTCAGACCCCTCACCCACAGCCCAAAGAT
This sequence comes from Bombycilla garrulus, assembly GCA_013400315.1. Classification (NCBI taxonomy): domain Eukaryota; kingdom Metazoa; phylum Chordata; class Aves; order Passeriformes; family Bombycillidae; genus Bombycilla; species Bombycilla garrulus. Next base: position 11,631 of record VXBU01017851.1, on the reverse strand, counting down.
TTCTGTGGGCTGGAGGGCACACAACCATTGCTGTAAGAGCTGGAAAAAGCCAGCAAAAGCAGATGCTTCTAGATCATCTGCCAGGACCTAAAGTCTGGCCAGGGGCTTGAGAGTGCCAGAGGCACTGCTGTCCTCAGGGTACAGCCATGTGCCAGCTGCAGCTGTCCAGGTGCTGCTGGTGAAATCTCCTCTGTGGTGGCCATTCTTGTCCACTGGTGGCCACCTCACAATCTGATTTGGACTGTCCCCAATATGTCTGAGGTTGCTCTGCTGTCAGTGTGGCCTCCACTGACTCTGGATCACTGCTTCCATTCCCAGCTCCTCTCCATGGAGGCCTGTGCTGAACAAAGCCCTTGGTTCCATGACTGCTTTGGGCTGTCAAGAGGTGGACTCCAGGACGTCAGGCCTCAGAGGTCAGGATCTGTACTACTGCCTGATTTCCAGGGGTTTTGTCCACGAAAGCAGCAGCCCTGTGAATGTCACCATCAGGAAAGCCTGGGAGTCACCATTCAGCCCAATTTATGCTGGTCTATGCCCCTCTGACCCAAAGCCTGTGGAGAGGGAGGCTCATCTCTGCTCTTTTGAAGAGAACCCCATGCCCAGCCGTGCCAGCTTCTCCTGGCACAGCACCTCAGAGCCAGCATTCAGCCAGGCTGTTAGCACCTCTCTCCTGCCTGCAAAGCAGTCCTGTGCCTGACTGGCTTCTGCTCCTCCTATCTTCCCTTCCAGCATCCCTCCCATGCTCCTCCCAGTGTCCCCCAGTGTGAGGACATCAGAGGCAGCTGCCACCAGACCCAGCACATTGCTCTTGTACACTCTCAAATAATCCCCACAGTGCTCAGTGCCATCATGCAAGGCCTTCACACCCACAAAAACTGGTTTGAATTATTCTCCTCCACTTCCCCAATTCCCTTTTGGCACTTTTAGATTTATTCCTCCCATTACAGAAGTGCTTGGGATTCCTCCTATCTCCGAACACAGACAGCATACGTATACAGGGGATGTCATTTGATTACATCTGACCCAAGCTCTAATCCCTCTGTATAAAGTCTCTGTTATGCTCAGTCTGTGCTGTTTGCCTATGTTAGGATCTTTTCTGAGTTTCATTAGAGGAAAGTCTTGCTTAAATAATTTGGGAAACTATTTGGAAATACTTATAAAAGCACTGAGTTCAGTGCTGTCAGTTGTGGATTTATATTGCTTTTGTTTGTGAACATCCAGATGGTATTCTCTGACTATTAAAATGCTTTTCATGATGTTCACAATGATTATGCACTTAGAAATTCCCACAGGAAGCTGAAAACCCACAATCTGTCAGTCTCCTGCTTGAAAAGCCTGTCAGATGAGGGGCTGAAACCACCGCAGCCCTTCAGGTGACAAAATTGCTTTCACCCAGCAGGACCACATGATGCACCTTGCAGGATAAGTGTTGGGGAGCAACCCCACAGTGACCAGCACCATCAGGCACTTCAGAAAAAAGCCACAAAGGTCAGGCACTCATCTCCTTCACAATCCATCCAGACACATCCCTGGGGAGCCCCAGCCAGCCCTGCTGCAAGCTCCGGATGGGATCTGGCTTTTTGCAAAGCCTGGCCCTGGCTGTGGTGCTGAGTGCTGGGAAACCTGGCACTGAGCTCGTTGAAATCTGACTCTTGACACTTAATGACTTTCTCTCATCCGATGTCCTCTGTTATTTAACTAGGAATAAAAGTTGACTGCCAGACTCTCTTCATCCTTCTCTTTCTGAAGTGCTCTGCACCACCATCTCTGCCATGTCCTGTTGCTTTTTCTCATGTTTTTATACAAGTGCAGCAGTCAGCTCCTCGGGCACTCTGTGTGCTCCTCCAGAGCCTGTCTCTGGTCTCACTGAGCTGTGCCGGGTTGGTTTGTCTATGCTCTGCCAGGTTTGCTCCCTGGCAGCCTGCCTGCTGTCTGAGTCAGGGGGAGAACACCTCCATGCCACCCGCACGTGGCCGGGAAGCGCAGAAGACGTCACACTGTGCAAAAGCCCTATTTCCCCTCCAGAGCCAGGCACAAGAAGACAGTGGGTGCTCTGGGTGCAGGATTTGCTCCTCCTGACAGGTCACTCCTGCTTATGTACGCCAGGAGCCAGCAGCTGCTGTGTCCTGGCACTGTCCCCCTGTCCTGGCCCTGGTGAAGCCAGTGGTCCCTGTGCCACGTCACTGGCTAATACCTCAGGGCTGCCTTACCATGCCCAAGCCCAGGGAGCTGAGAGGATTCAGCCCAGCTGCCCCCTCTGTACAGCTGCAAGAGAGCTGGGGGCTTTTTCCCAAGGTTACTCTGGTGCATCACCACCTCCTCTCCCACTCTCTCCCCTTGCCTTCCCTCAGCCTGGGCTGAGGATGGCTGAACTTTTGCCAGTGCTAGAAAATGGCTTCACCACCATGGAGACAGCATTTCTGCCTCTCCAGAGTGCTATAAATCCATGAGCTAAATGTTCAATTCCCAGCCTGGCGCTTTCTGTCCAAAAACCAGGTGTGGTGCCCAGATGCCCCAGTGCAGCCTCCCTGCACTTCATCCAGCTCCCAGTATCCCTGGACCAGCCAGCCCTCCCAAGGGACCATCCTTCCTTCCTGGGGAAAGTGACCATCTCAGCAACCACACAAGGCCTTGGATGCCTTGTTTTTCCACAGCTCTGCTGGGCTGGGAATTGTCTCCAGGTGTTTTTGCTCAGGTCTCACATGCAGGAAGGGTGCTGGGGAGGGCTGGACTGTCTGTTGGGGCTCAGCTGCTCACCAGCACCCAAACCCTCACAGTTCATCAGCTCCCTGAGGAGTGCAGCAGGGTGGAGGGCATTGGGGGAGTGCCTCCCCCCTCACAAATCCCAGTTAAGGTCAGCTCATGGAGCCAGGAAGCCCAGACCATTGTCCTAGGAGTGGCAGTCACATGGGAAAGATGGTTTTCGGCCTCAAGTGAGTCTCCAGAAGGAGCAGGGGTCCAGCCTGGCTGTGCAGCGGAGCGCATACACACGTGAGCACATAAGCACATGAGCACGAGCCTCCCGCGGCACTGCACGCAGGCCCCATTACACAAAATCATGGCCAGCCAAGGAACGCGGCAGCACCAGCCCTAGTGTGCCAGAGTGAACACACACAGCGCCGAGTGCACCTCATTTACAAAGCACCAGCAGACACACACTCTAAACACAAACCACATGTTGGCCGGTGCACATCCGCTCCGCGCAGGCCACACCCTGAGCCTGCGCACTGCCAGCCACGTGCAGTGCTGGGAGAGCACACACTGTGTTCCTGGGGAGCCTCGTGTTTCCAGAGAGCCTCGCTGTGTTCATGGGGAGCCTTGTGTGCCCGGGGAACCTCGCTGTGTTCCCAGGGAGCCTCATGTTCCCGGGGAGCCTCACTGTGTTCCTGGTGAGTCCTGTGTTCCCAGTGAACCCTGTGCTCCTGATGAGCCTCACCATGTTCCCAGTGAGCTTCGTGTTCCCAGTGAGCCTCACCATGTTCCTGGTAAGCCTCATGTACTCAATGAACCTTATCTTCCCAATGAACTGCTCCACCCCACAGGACCATGTGCCTCTCTGATCAGCCCCATGATGACTGTTGAACTGCCCTCCATGTGGGGACATCTCCCCTCCTATTTAGGTACCCTACACTGGCAATGCCAAAGGACTAGGATATGCCCTTGGAGGGTCCTGGCTGTCTCCTGCTCCCTGGTGTTGCTGTTGTGGGCAGGATCACCCCTCTCTGAGGTGAGGGACACCTGTTTCAACAGCCTCCAGGCACCCAGACACCCTGTCCTGCTCTGCTGCCCATGCCAGGAGTGACAACAGGGCTGAGGGACACCTCTGAAGAAGCATCAGGAGTTTCAAGACCATTAGGAGCTCTCAGCAGAGGAAGAAAACCCAAGTCCCTCTGATGTGGATGCAGAGGAGCTGTCACTGCAGTGGGAGGTTGCAACAAACACCCCCCACCAGAGAAAACTCTGGCACTGAGAGCTAGGACTTGTCTTGCTGTGGACAGGGCATCTTGTCCTCCACATGTCCAGCACACCTCAAGGCTGACTCTCACCTGCAGCAGAGCATTACCTCAGCTCTTGGGCCTTGTGCACACACTGAGCCCAACCTCAGGGCTCTTCAGGCTTCACCCCACTGCAGGAAGGGCCAGTGGAGCTGTTTGACTCCTGAGACACCCACCCCATCCTCCTCTCATGTCCAGTTAGGGCCCCTCGGGCCACCCAGCACTGGTAAGGATTCTTCTGTCTCATCAGACCCCAGGAGAAGAGTCTGGACCAGGGCTGAGACAGCACAGTCACACCTACAACATCCCAAGCCAGGACCGTGCCTTTGAAGTGTATTTTCCTTCAGAAACACAGCCAGGAGGAAAAGTGAGAAAGCCGCCGCACGAGAGTTGGTCAGAAACATTTAGACAAGACATTTCTCCATTGGAATGTGCTGGCTCATGGAGATGTTTTGTGGAGACAGTTTGATTGCAGTTGAACCCTGCCAAGAAACTGCCAGACCTGCTGCCTGGCAATGCTCCGCCTTCAGAGCAGCTGCCTGGGGCACGGGCAGCCACTCAAGAGCCTGCGGAGTCTGCGCTCACTGCTCACTGCTCCAGGAGAAGCTCAGCTCCCATGGCTGGCCCAGGTTTTGGCTGGAGGACACAGAAGCAAGAGGAGTAGCATGAAGTCAGCGCTCCCAGGAATTCCCTGGACCTGGGTGTCAGGGCAGCCAGCTTTGGATCCAGGCACCCCCACCCTCCCAAAAAAATCTGTGGACAGGACAAACTGTTTATTTGGTTTGTTCTATGTCCCAACAAAACCAAGGCTCCAAATGTCAGATTTTTTGGGGAAAAGAGACTTGGTTTGTGTATCAGACCCTGAGAGGGTCTCCCTTGACTCAGCTGCTCTGTTACTACCACACTCCAGGAGCTCCAGCAGCTCCAGGAGCTTGATCTCCAGAGAGAACTGGAGGGACCTGACAGTAGAAAGTTGTACACCTGTCTCTCTGCCAAAGGAATTACAGTCTTCCCCGGATAAGCTTTGGGTAAAAGGTGTGGAAAAGCTATGCTAAGCACCACTATGTGCAGAAATCCTTCCTTCTGACATGAAAGGAGAGGTCCATATGTGGCTGTGGTAGTGAAACAGAGACTGGATCCCCCTCCAAAAGTGCATCTCAGCACAGAAGAAAGGTTTCTCTGCCCTTGGTAGGAAAACAGAGACTGCAATGCTTGTTCCAAGATGAAGTATTGACTCTGGAAGAGCCCTAGCATGGGGACAAGTGCAAGAAATGGGGGAGCTCTGGTTCTGGAGGCTTTCAAACCTAAGCTAGACAAAGCCACAGTCACCGTGACTGAGTGCTGGCAACAGCCCTGCTGTGGACCAGACTGGTCTGGNCCCCCCCCCAAATCTGGGGGGTCCTGAAGAACTACCCCAAGGGATGCCTTCAAAGCTGAAGTACTTTCCTGCCAGGAGATGCAGGTTCTCTGCGCACAGGACGTGGATCATGTCTCATGCATCTGTTTCCTGACAGGCACATTCCTGCCGGCTTGACTTCAGTCACGGGCAGCCCCAGACCAGGCAAAGGGATGGTGTTCCCTTCCAGAGGGACAGTGTTCCATGGGACAGGGGTGGATGTCTGAGAGCTGAGCACAACGGCACGGGACAGTCTCCAGCAAACACGAGAGCTCTGTGATGTCATTGGAGAGGCAGTGGTTGTGTCAATGCACTGGGCTGTTGTGGGACAGGTAATTGAAGCCGGCCCCAGATTTCTATCAGAGACTAAACAATACAAAAGCCACATGGCACATGGAGAGGAACGGAGCTCTGGCAGGCTGACAGCTCTCAGAAGCAGCTGAGCTGAGGCCCATCGCTTGCAAGAGAGCTCCTGCAGTCTCAGTCCTCTGCTGTTCAACATGAAGACAACATGATTAATGTTATAAATTATTAATAGCTGAAAAACATGATTAATGTTGGCTGCAGATGGCACAGGTTCTAGTGGGAGACAGCAGCCACTTGCCCTGAGAACAGCAGCATTTTTCTAGCCACACGTGAAGCCACTTTGGCAGGAGCAGGGTACAGACCAGGGGCTCTGGCACCATATTTGCAGGCTGAGGGTTAAGATTCCCCTTTCCACAGGCTGGGCCTCCATGCCAGGAGACAGCTTGAGGGTCTGGTAGGTTATCACAGTGCCCAAAACAGCAACACAGAGAAGCTGGGGCAGAAACAGGAAAGCTGTGAGTGTCCTGGTGTGCCCCCACAGGGGACTGAGCTCAGCTCCCAGCCATCACAGGGGAGGGCTGGATAGAAGGTCTGGGAAGAGCCACAGAACTGGTTATAGAGGGAAGCAAAGAGAATCAGGAGCCATGGAGCTATGGCGGTCACTTCATGATGTCCACAAATGTGTTTTGGTGGGCAGTACATGAGAGTTCCATGCCTTTGTTAGCCGAAGGGTGTTTGCAATCCTTTAAGGGACTGACTGCACTGGGCAGCCCCTCTTGAAGCAGAGGGAAAACACAGCCCCTGGGAAGTGACAAGGAAGGAAGGTCACAGGTACAACAGGGTGCGCAGGAACCTATGTCCCAGCAGGAATATGGGAAGAGACAGCTCACTGTGGTTAGATGCCAGTGCTGGAACTGCCCACGAGGTAAAGGGGTTAAGAGGTCATGGAAAATCCTTTGGAGGACCAGCAGGACAAGGATTCAGAGCGCAATATGTGTCGTGTGAAATGCAGCAGCTTTTCTCCCAGCTGTTGTGCAAGGGCTGGAAACAAACAGCTCCTCCTTGGAGCACTGGCAGATCCTCAGAGGTCCCAGTGCGAGGGGAGCTGGGCTGGCACTGAGCTCCAGGATGGACCCTGCGGCTTCCTTGGAGCTCAGACCCCTGCGGAGCAGCGGCCACGGACCACCCCCTCCTGCGGGGCAGGGAGACATCTCCCCGGCGTCGCCTCCCCGGAGAGCGACCGGGGCCAAGTCGGGTCCCCCCAAGCCAGCGGTGACCGTTCCCGAGAGGTGGCCGTGGGGATTAGCAGCACATTCCAGCCCGGAGCGATGGGCGGGTGAGCCTGGCGTGGATCAGCGAGGCTTTGCCGGCTGCCCCTCGGGGATTATCGGGACTCAGGGACACGCTGTCAGAAATCAGGATTCCTTCCTGCAGGAGCAGCGAGTTCGGCCAAGCCGTGCCCCGGGGAGGGCTGGTCGGGGCAATGTCCGGAGGGATGTGCAGCTACCTGGTGGGGAAGGTTCCCCCTCCCAGGACGTGCAGGAGCCGTCGTGGCACTGGTCCCCGAGGCCCCGGCTCCCCAGGGGTGGCCGGGCTGCCGGAGGGAAGCAGACGTGCGTGTGCGGGGAGGAATGTTTGCTCGGGCAGGTCCAGCCCCGGCGCTATTTCTGGTCCCAAGAGGCCCCGAGGGAGGGCTGTTTATCAGGGATAGACTGTACCAGATGGACTTGGCATCTCTAAAAAAAGCAAAGCTCATTTTGGGGGATAGGTGGGGGTTTTTTTGGACAAGGCAGCTGCAAGAAAGGCTGAAGGAGGAGATGACACGGGACCATTTGGGCTATAAGGCACAGGACAGGGGGTGCTGGAGGGCCAGCACAGCAGCCAGCAGAGCTCCTTGCAACACGTTTTTGGAGCCAGGTCATCACAATCCATGGAGAATAAGAGGCACAACAAGGAATATGGTGGGCCAAGAAGTTTTAAGAGAGCCAGGCGTGGGTGACACAGAGAGCTGGAGTCAGGATACAGGCCCATTGTGATGCTGCAAGAAGGTTTTGCACTTAAAGAGATCCATGGGGCTGTGTGGGAACAGGGGATTTTGTCTGGTGGAACACTGTGAGGCAAAGACAGGCTGCAGGTATCACCCCAAAGCCATCAATGAGATGTGGCAGTGTCAAAGGGCCAAGAGGATGCTGGGGTTACGGAGGCTGGGCTCCTGGATGCTGGCGGATGAGATTCATCACCTCTGTGCTGCTGCTTGTCCACCATGTGCCTTTGTCCTCTCCCTCTCCTGGGAAGCACAGGATGGAGCTGTCCACAGGCCTCCATGAAATTCCTTGAGATCCTGGAGGCTGTCCACTGTCTCATCTCTGTCCAGCTATGTGCTGGAGTGGCTGCTGATGTTGAGTGGGAGAATCTGGAGCACTCAGAGGAGGGGACAGAAGTTCTACATGCCCTCAGGTCACTGTAGGGACTCGGTGGTTGGGGATTCATCACAGTTTCCAAAGGAACAAGACCTTGGCCACTGCCATGGGAGGTCTCAAATGCGTAGTAGATGCCTTTTAAGTGCCCCTGTGGAACTGGGGATGTGTCTGGCCCACGGGATGGATTCCTGGAGGATTCATACTGGGCATCCCAATCATGTGGCAGGGCTGAGACAAGCTGGACTGCTCCCAGGTCATGGGGAGGCTGAAACAGGAGACACCTACTTTTATCCCACGGGGAAGGAAGGGTGTGAGACCGCACCTTGCTGCTGCGAGGCCAGGAGGGCACAAGGCACAAGAAGGACCTACAGGGCTCCAAGCTATGTGACATTATCAGCCACAGGATGTCCTGGCTGGCAGGTACCCGAGCCTGCGCCTGGGACGGCCTCCCAGGCAGGGAACAGGGCCAGAGAGGCACTGGGACAGTGATAACAGAGGTTCTGGGCCACACATCTGCAATAGCAAAGCCTGGGCGAGAGCTGGGTCTCCTTTGAGAGCTGAGCTCATGGCAGGGATCGTGGGAGCAAGTGGGGGACGTGCACGGACAGCAGCCACCCCAGGACAGCCAGAGATGGTGGGGCAAGAGCTGGCACGAGGCAGTTCCTTTCAGGAAGGTTCACCCGTGCAGCCCTCCAAGACTTGTTCTCTGGCACCAGGAGCCAACTTCCAGGAACTCCTGGCTGCCTGGGAAAGCCTGCATGTTCAGCCTTTTAAGGAGTTTGTCCTCCCCAGCTGAACTCCCTCTGCCCTCCCCAAGCACCCTGAATGGCGTGGTCACAGCAGGCAGTGCTCCATCACAGCTCAGGCATGGGCTGCCCGCTCTGCTGGCACTGCTGGCACTGCCTGCTCTGCTGGCACTGCTGGCACTAGCAGGGTGGGCCTGCAGCACCTGGGCATCAGAGGGAGCAGAGGAGAAGAGTTTGGGCAGAGATTTGGAGGCTTCCAGTCCTGAGCATATGGAGAAGGAGTTAAGGTGCAACAAGGTGACACTTGGAGCATCGTGGAGCCTCAGGACTGCTGGGTTGGGGATCAGAGCAAGAGGGCATCTGCGGGTGTGTGTGACCACCCTCTCCTCTGCACACGTGGGTGGACATGGTCCCTCTGGTGCATGTCTGAGTGCTGCCACGCCCAGCCCTGGGGTGTATCTGTGTCCTGAGGCAGGGCAGCACTCATACTTGCACTTACACGGGTCCTTGTGCTGCTGTGTCTATGTGTGCCGTGTGGTTGCCAATGCTGAGCAGGTGTGTATGAGCAGGGACATGTTCCCCTCTGTTGTGGGGCTCTGCCATGGCCACAGGAAGCTGGTCACATTCCTGTGGGATGCTGGCCAGGGTCACCTGCACCCTGCAGTGTGCCCAGCCAGCTCCCCACCACACCTGAAACCTCCAGCAGCAGCTGGGTTTGGGGTCAGGGAGACATGCTGTGCTGCCTGAGACCCTGCCAGCCCCCACATGTGGCCTCATACCCTGCCAGCCCTCCCAGCAGTTGTCACTTCCAGCAGAAATCTCAGGGTTTGCTTTGGGACACAGCTTCCTCCAATTGTTCCTGAGCCACTGGGCTGGGCATGGGGGCAGCCTTGGCACCAGAGCCAACACTGAGCGACGTGGAGCAGAGAGATAAGGGGTCCAGACACAAAAAACAGCAAAGCCAAGACTGCCAAGGCACACAGGAGCGTTCAAGACATTCACCTTCCAATGGGACACCTTGTCCTTACAGGGAGGTCAGGGAAGATCCAGAGAAGATCTTTGCTATGCCCTGGTGCTGCTGAAGACACAAAGGGACAGTGGCCCCATGTCCTGCTGGTGCTGTAGGGCTGCGCAGCAGGGTTAGGGTGGCACAAGATGGTGGAGCTGAGAAGCAGGGAGAAGCCATTGATGGAATCACAGAATCACTGAGGTTGGAAACGCCCTTTAGGATCATTAAATCCAACCGTTCCCCAGCACTGCCAAGGCCACCACTATGCCAAGTCCCCAAGTGCCACATCCACATGGCTGTTAAATTGCTGCAGGGATGGTGACTGCACCACTGCCCTGGGCAGCTATGACAGGGCCTGACCACCCTTTCATGAAGAAATTTTCTCTAATACCAATCCTAAACCTACCCTGGCACAACTTGGGGATTTTTCTTCTTACTTTTTGTTCCTTGGGAGCACAGCCCGACACCCCCGGCTGTCCCCTCCTGTCAGGGAGTTGTGCAGAGCCACAAGGTCCCCCCCAGAGTCTCCTTTTCTCCAGGCTGAGCCCCTTCCCAGCTCCCTCAGCTGCTCCTGGTGCTTCAGACCCTTCCCCAGCTTCATTCCCTTCCCTGGACAGACTCCAGCCCCTCAATGTCCTTTCTGTAGTGGGGGGGCCCAAAACTGCCCCCACTACTGGAGGTGCCTCAGCAGCGCCAGCACAGAGGGACAGTCACTGCCCTGGTCCTGTTGGTCTCTGCTTCCCAGCTTGTGGCACAAATCCCAGGGCTTAGCCACTGCTTCCAGCTCCTTGTAGAAGTGACCTGGAGTAGTCTGATATTTAAGCAGCTGGATGGGAGGATCTTATGCCATGAGGCTGCCTGGACCGCAGGCTCTGGCAGGAGTCACCACCCCATCCCAGGGGGAGTGAGGACACTGGGTGCAAGGCTGTAGGGCAGCCCCTAGGACCAAGGGGGTTTGGAGGTGGGAGCAAGCACTGGACGGGCTGAGTCCCTTCCAGCCACGGGAGGACAGCAGCCATAGGCACAACCCAGGTGCAGGGAGTTCAGCCAGCAGAGACCACATCACCCATGTTTAGAGGCACAACTCATGGAAAAAGTGACTTGTGGGCTCCAGGTTTGTTTTCTAATCGCATCTTGTGCATTTTCTAAAATTACTTTGGATTTTGTTCAGCAGTTGGGAAAAAGAAGTTACTGAAAACCATAAGCATTTCATTGAAAAGTGCTTATTTTGCATGACTCGTTATAACTGAGCACCCTGGTCCTCAGCCCATGTGTGACTCGCTCCATGTGACAAGATTTCGGTAGCAGTCACTCTGAATCTCCCCCCATGATTTTCTGTGACCTTGAGCAGAAGCCCAAGGACTGCAGCAGCTCTCCAACTTCCCAAAGGGCTCTCCAGCCCTGGCACAGCTTCCCAGGGTGGTGGTGGAGTCACCAGCCCTGGAGGGGATTAACAGCCCTGGAGATGTGGCCCTTGGGGACATGCATCAGTGCTGGCGTTGGCAGTGCTGCGGATGGTTGCACTTAATGATCTTATAGGGCTTTTCCAAACTAAATGATTTTGTTATTCTACTACCCCACAAAACAAATTTGCCAGTGCCAAGGAACCAGACTCTGGGATCCAAACCCTGAGATCCAAACCCTGTGTAACCCCATCCCCAGAGAGCTGGGACCAGACACATCCCACAGTGCCTTCCACAAGTATTTTTTGTCATTTCTCACATTCCTGTTCAGCATCAGGAATGTGTCCTTTAGCACC
>VXBU01017850.1:46591-66313 GCA_013400315.1 Bombycilla garrulus | reverse complement strand
GGGAGAGGATTTTTCCCGCTGTCGTTTCCTCACAATAGTAGGTACCATTATTGAAGTAACCCCAAAAACATGCAGTTAGTGTGTGGTAGGCCTGAATCCATGTGCCTGCCTTCCAAAGGAAGTTAAAAATCCAGGAATTCCTCACGTTATCAAGCCACAAAACCAACTGGATAATAGCCACAGTGATCTTAGTTACAGGCTCCATGTTTAGAAAAGGGGCTGCAAATGGAAAAAATATATATAAGACCATGTGCCACGCGAACATGGGTAGGTTAGACCACATAGTGCCACTTAACAAGGTTCCTATATCCGGAAAAAAAATTAGGTTACTCAAGAACTATTATTCCTTAATGCAAGCAGGGTTTTGAGAGACTACTTTTCATACAGCTATTTGTCAACTCTTGGAATATGACCTAATCGGTGGCCAGAGAATCAAAATGTGGTGCAAGAACTGTATTTCTGTGGAGTTTTGTTTATTTTGCATGTTATTTTTTTTCAGGTTTTACTGCTTATTAAAAGTTATTTAATTCAGTATTCACTGAAAACAGCTAATAACTGAAACAAAGGTATAATTTCTTTGACATGTTCAACACAAGCTGAGCATTTAACTCCTTTTACACTAAAGAGACACTTTTTTCTAGTGTGACAAATGTGGCTTCAACAACTGGTTTTCCTACTATTTCATTAGAACTCATTTTTCTGTTGTACTCAACAGAGTAGAGTCTAGGCTGCAGCAACGAAGTGACCAGCTCTTGCCTAAGTATTCAAAGATGCTCATACCTCTTCTATTTAATTTGTGTTTCCCAACATAGGGAATATTTTAGCACTGCTAGAACCAAATCATTCTGTTCAATCATTGAAGTTCTAGCATATGCATGTACACATAGGAATACAAGGTCTACAAGAGCACTGGAAATACAGATTAATTCCACTACAATATACAGTTAAAGGTTTTCAACAACCTTAGTATTACTCTACCAGCCTTGTAAATATCAAGTCACATTTTTAAAATAAATTACAAGATGAGAGTGGCAAACAAGGATAACCACATCCTCTCTCCCACCTCTTCTTGCTCCTTCTGAAATGCAAGCAAAAGCACCTATAAGGTGATGTTCAGCTTTAAAAAAAAAATTAAAAGTATTACAAAGATGACAATAAAATAATATTAAATTGTCAAAATATGATTTAATGATTTCTAACAATCTGTAATAGAGAAGGTCTTTTTCAGTTAAATGCTATGAATCAATTTCCAGAGTACAATTTAAATACAACTTTCAAAGAAATAATGGTTTTATGCTTTGTAACATTAATTAACAGAAGACACCTGTAATATGCTAAATTACTCTCAACTGGTTGTAATTAATCATACTTAAAATTAGGAAATACATTGCAGCAACCTAAAATAAGTCAAGATAGTACTCTACTTTAACATGAGATTTAACAGGTATCTAGAGAACTTCTTCTAATGCTGAAGGAGTTGAAAAACACATCAAATCCTGAGACAATTTTNGCCCATTAAAAAAACATGAAGGTACAACATTTTGGAACCTGTTCCTAAAATTTAATGAAATCTACAAATGAAATTTCTAATTTTCTATAATTTTGTTTCAGGTCCTAAAATAATCTAAAAAAGAAAAAAAAGATTTTGCATTTAGAACATGGACCTATGTAAAAAACATTGTAAGAAAACACTATTCAGTCTGATACTTAACCTAATACTTTAAGAAGTAAAGACAAAACAGTCATTTAGAGATATTATATGTATCAAAATAAAAATACTTAATGGCTGCTAATACAAGATCTCAAAAAATCTCGGCAAATATGATATGAGAGTTTTCAACTTGATGACACCATACAATGACATTAAAAATATGCACTCCATGTACAGTGTATTTAAAATGACACTAAGGGAACGGAAGAGCTGTATTTCAAACTAGTTTAACTTTAACTCAACTGGAAGTATAAATTCTCATATCTAGACAGGGTAATGTACAACACTAACTTCGGATAATGTACATTTAAATTCAATATCAAAGATGGAAGAGTTATTTTTTTTGTGGGTTTGCCTTCACATATCTTCACATATCTTTTCAATCGTATGTATCCATCACCTAAAGCCACAATAGGGAAATGTGATATTTTCAGGTGTTACACAAACTGTATTTATATATATATATTAAAGAGCAACGCATTTAGAAGTCTTTCAGGAAAATGCAGGTCTACTGATTTGTTCAATCTTATTTACACAGTGACTCACGATCTCTGTGCAAATTTCCTGATCCCAAGTTATGCAACTAGACTAGTGAGATAATCATATGTGAGAATAAAGTACTATTTTTCCTTAATTAAAAAATCTAAGATTATATTGTTATTTCTTAAATTCAGAAAGAATTTTATGAAGAATTTTTATTTGTATGTAGATTATTATTGCTACATCTATATACAAATCATGAGAAAATAAAGCCCTAAAGAGTTGCTAAAGTGTAGTTTTTCTCCAACAGCCTGTTAAACTTCAGCTGTCGCAACCTGTACATATTATTACAAATGTACAATTTATAAATATAAATTCCAAATATTTCTTAGGTAGTTAGTATAGCTTCAGGGATACAAAAAAACATACATACAGTGTGATATATATGATAGGAACATTGTTTTCCTGGAGATTCAAAAGCAATATGAAAACCAATGAAAGGCATGCTTCTGCTATGATGCATTCCCTACCGAAGTCTTACAAAAATTATACTATTGAATAATGTAAACATAAGTGTCCGGTTGCATCTAGAGTAACAGACCACACATTATGGAAGAAGTTACAAGAAAAGATTGCCAAATTTCTGATCTGCTACTGATTAGCAGAAGAATGTTATGCATTTGTTTCCAGTTGTAATCTAACCTTTATGCATATTCAAAAGCTAGAGTGTATGTGCATGGTAACAATAATCTTCCATGATATATCTTTACATGGTATCTTTAGTAATATGGGTACCATATTACTACCAAATTTCTGGAAGCTGGCAAATTCCGTATAATTTCACTATATAGAAAATATACATAAATTTCAAAAAGAACAAACTTGTAATTAATTATAGCACACACTGGTCTTCGACTAAAATATAATAATAATAAAAAAGGTACTCATCATTTCATATTGCTTAACACTTTGAACACCATATTTATTCACATACTCATGTTTTACTAATGTTTCACTTTTAAGAGTGTATAAAGGACTGGTGCTTTGTAGTTCACATTTATACAGCTTTCCTAGAAGAACGTAGAATACCATACTGAATGCCTATTGTGCAGAAATAACCCTGAAGGCTGTATCATGGTATTCAGCAGAAAACCCTTACCAATTTTTCATCAACTGTGATGAGTTGCGTGTCTTGAGTTTGGTCCTGCGCCAGCCACCATGTGGAAGTGCTCAGTGACCTGCAGTGCAAGACGTGAAGTTAAAAAATGATTCATGCAATGAGAAAATAAATAGAGGCAGACAAATCTTACATAAACAAGTTACTTTAACAATATCTGTCTTGTAAAAAAAATTGAAGAGGGAGAGATGAGGGCACAAAAATCCTTTTTCTCCCCAATTAGTTCTGTCTGCTGAGTTTTTGGCAGACTCTCACTTAGCAGTTCACAACAGGCTGCACTTTATGTCAGCCTACAGGCTCTCTGTCACAGAGAGACTGCCAGTGGCAAGGACTGTACTGCTCTATATGAATGTACAGTAGCTGGTTTGTCACGAACAGACAGAAAAATACAAGGCTGCTGCAAGCATTCTGGAACTCAGATCCTTAAACTGATGGCATGCATCAGAGGAAAAGAATCCTACATCTATTTGTAATGGTAAAGCTCCAATTCTACACTTCAATAACAGGACATAAAAAATATAATAAAAAAAAAAAATCAAACCAAACAAAAAAAATTACTAAACAAACTCTAAGCTGATACTGCAAACATAATTTTCTGCTTCTGAGTGAGCAAAACTCACAACTCTTTTTCTCCATTTCTGAATAATTTTGGGTCAGGTCATTTATTTCCAATAAATACAATTATTCTTCCTGCATAATTGCTAAATCTGTAAGATACATATGGAAAGTGAGAACCCAATTCCACATCACTGAAATAACAAGTTACACTAGCCCTTAGCTTACATTATGTCACTAATGACAGGATTAGGCTCTTTGAATACAAATCACCTTTTGGCAAAATAATTCCACAGCAGGTGAAACAAGCCAAGAAGCCTAATTCTCTGACCTCATGGTAGAATACCAGGTTGGAAGAGAACCTCAAAGACTATCTCTTCCGAACTTCCTTGGCAAAAGCATGGTCTAGACAAGATGGCTCAGCATCCTGTCCAGCTGAATCTTTGAACTGTCCAACACTGAGAACTCGCCACTTTCCTGGGGAGATTGTTGCAATAGCTGACTGACTTAACTACATTGTGAAAAATTTTCCTTGTGTCCAACCAGAATCTCCTCAGGAGTAACTTGTACCATTAGCTCCTTTTGCATGCGACTCACTGTAAAAAAGGAGCATCCACCTTCTGTGTAAACAACTCTTAAAATATTGGAACATGGTGATAAGGTCTCCTTTAAGTTTTCTCTTCTCAAGACTAAACCAACCCAGCTTTTTCAGCCTTTCCTCACACGGTAGGCTTCCCTGTCCTTTGCTGATCTTTGTGGCTTTTCTTTGAACCCTCTCCAGCGTGTCCATGTAGTATTGCAGGTATGGCCTTAGAAGTGCTGAGAACAGTGGGATCATAACTATCATAACTTCTTAATCTCTGCTGCTTATGTTTTTGTTGATGCAACCCAGAAATCTGTTGTCTCTCTTTGCTCAGGAGCAACTGCCCACACAGATTGAGGCTGTTTTCCTCCAGGATCCACAGGTCCCTTATCCCAGAGTTAGTCCCCAGTCAGGTAAATCCCAGGCTGCAGCTCTGGATTATGACTTCCCAGGTTTAACAATGGCAATTTACTCTTGTTGAGCTTCATAACAAACTTGTTAGCCCACTCTTCCAGCCAATCCAGGTCTTCCTGCAGGTTGAATTTCCTTTCCAAAGTGTCCACTTCCCCACTCAGTTTGGTATCATAGCAAACCCTTATCAGGGTTTATCAGGATCCCACCATAGATCACTTATGAAGAAATCAAACAGTGCTGGGCCCAAAGCTGAGGTTACCAATGTGAAAAGGAGCAAGGCACCACCACCCTCTGAGTGCTGCCTGTCAACCAGTTCCCTACCCACTGCATGGACCACTTCACTAGACTGTAACACACCAGTTTTTCTGAGAGGAGGCTTTGACAAAGCATGTTAAAACCACTGGAGGAATCCAGGTAGATAACAGTGTGCTCCATATTTAATTAAGAAGAATTTTTAAAGAAATGAGGAACAGAAATACAGGAATTCAGTTTTCTCTACAATAACCTTCTGAAACTAAACAACTGGAACAAAGTTCAGTTCAGAAATATTTAATATAAACCTATACTTTCAACACAGATTGCATCCTAGTAAATTATCTTCCCTCTGCCATTAACAATTTCAAAACATCTCCAAAATACAAAGTTTATGGAATCATCTAACTCTGAGGCATGGACAGACACATCTATTCCCATTTAAAGAGACAAAACCTGTCACAAAAGTTATTTTGTTTCAAAATGCAGATTTTACTCACTTCCTTCAAGTGCAAGGAAGCACAATAATTCAACAAAAATTTAAGGCAACTACACTGTTAGCTCAAAATCTCTGTACCAGAGAGTTTCTGGCTCAACACAAGCTGGTGTTTTTTTAATTTGCGCACATAAAATAATACATAATAAAAACAGAATAGAGAGACACTGCAGTACTAGGAGAACAGGCTGTTACTCGGTCCTTATTCAACTTCACACCAAGTTATCCTAAGAGTCTCCTGAACACCAGCATTATATTTGTGTTCCAGACCTAACTAGCTATAGCCACAAAATATCCAACATTAAATAAGAAAACACTGTAAAATAATAATTAGTTTCTCCACCAGTACAGTAGCTTTAGTGTCAAAGTAATATTCTGCTGGTATTCAAGAACCTCATGTAATACAGTTCACTACATCACTTAACATATGTCCAAAGAAGGACACTGGATTATCCAACTTAATTCTTTTGTTCTCTAAAGAAAACTCATCTAGACTATGAAGCAAAAAGTTCTCTGAAGCCTGCTCTGTGGAAAGGTCTGATCAATATGAAAAGATTCAGGTATGCATGGGTTGTATTAAAGCTGATCAGGAAAATACTTTTTCTTGTAATAAAAATTAAATTATTAACAAAATTTAGCATAATTTAGTTTGAATATGGTTGAGAACGGGTTGTTTGGTTTTAAACTGAAAAAGCATTAAACAGCTTTGAAAATATAAAACACCATGCCCTTGAAAATTACTTACACCCAGTACTATATCATTAGACATTGTTTTTACTAATGCCATAACAAAGAGCAGGGTAAAAACCCCACCAAATTAAAGGTGGGCAGAATACCTTTGATGCCTCCACATCGTACACAGAGGGAGCTGGGTTTTTGCCCAAGATGACTCTGTCAACTGGGATAACTTCCAAGGCATCATATCATACAGCTCTCCACGATATTGTAGCTATTCTTCAAAAGCAGATGGTCAGCTTACTAACCTAAGTAAACTTCTCCATCATTTTTCAAAGACTTTTCTCTTGACTACACAATTCTGGAAAACACACAACTGTTACTGACATTTGCAACCTTGTGCACTTAAATGAGCTTCTTTCTGTTCATCCCCGGGCTGCAATGAGTTGGACAGAACACACTTTGTCTAATAACTTCCTAATGGAATAGTGGCTGAAAACCGGCTTTTGGATTAGACTAGGAAAGCAAATCTCAAATCAGTGAATGAGAGACCTCCACGTGAAAATACATAAAACACCAGTTGTGCATTAAAGATGACAGGCTGACGATATTTCCATTTGTTGCATCTCTCATAGGAATGTAATCTGAAGTTTGAAAAAATCGGCAACTCTGAAATGTCATGTAAACTTAAATACTGCTATTTGAAAGTTAATATAAAGTGTAGTTGATTCCCAGATTGCCTGTTTAATTTTCAACAGGCTTCACTGCAAGTTTGTAGCTAATATCAGGCACTAATCTGAGGACAGACCCAGGAAATGCACCTCTCTCACACAATGCTCTCTTCTCAAACTCCCACAATGGCAAGAATCATTCAAGCTTTGCCTTAGAAATTGTATAAACTTTGTAACAGCTGTTCTACCTTCAAGTTCAATTCGTTTGCAATTTAAATCACTTAAGTGAACACTTGATTTAAGCATTTTATTTCATCCTCAACAGTACAGTAATTCTCACAAAATTCCCCATCAGTATTTGCCCACATCCACCTTGACTTTTAGGTAGCTTTTCTGATGGATAATCTTGCAGAAGTATAGAACACACATTTTACAGTTCCATTTTCACAAGATGTTACTACTTTTTTCTATTGCAAACCTTGGAAAGGTAATCTGCTTTCTTCCTTTCTCTCTGTAAGCAATACAGATATACATTGCCCCATTTTGCTTCTTTTTGACTGGTTATGCTTTTTTTTCTCTTGTTGAAGCATCTTGGGTGAGGCCTTAAAAGCAGGAAGATCTACTTCTACCCTGTTCCAAGTCTAATCAAACTCTGATTCAGAATTATTGTACACAGAATACTTAAAATAATCACAAATAGACTCTTAAAATACTTTAGAATTTCAGAAACTATACAGAAAGTTTTGCACAACAATAAACTTTGCTATACTCTAGGCTCACTAATGACCTAATCAAAACAAGTACCAAACTTCCTTCATGGTTATACTATCTAATCAACAAAGTGTGACAAAGCTCCAAGCGGGCCACAGCTCTGTTGTGAACCTGCTCATATGTCTTCCTTATAGTGAGCTTGTTAATGATTCTGCTGGTTTGAAAGCAAAACCAGTGAGACTCCAAGTCAGAAATACAATTTAATAGAAAAAAGTAAAATACGTGCAAATAATACAAAAAAAAAAACAAAACCCAAAAAAACCACAAAAACAAAAACACAGACAGAGTCAGAATACAACCTGATACCCTGCTAGTTAGGATGGTGGTAGCCATCCAGATGAAGTGGCGATCCTGTAGACAGGTCTGGTAACTCTTGTCCTCTGGAAACCAGTGGGTAAGGGCTGCTTGTTTTGTCCCAATTCCCACATTATATCCAGGTGGGAATGCCTGGCTCCTCCCCCTGGGTGGAGCATCTCACAATGGGCTGATGTCATTCAATGAGTCATGCAGTGGGTCCTTAATTGCCCATTTAACAGAAATGGCTCCCGGAGGGAGTTATCTATGACTCATGGGGCAAGCCATTGATGGCCCATTAACAGGAGATAGTCTGGGGGAGGAGGCAAAGAAAAACACTGTCCCTCCTGGTTTCAACAGTTCATGAAGATGGAGATAGAATACAGACCCTCTGGCACATTTTTACATTGTAACCTAGGACAATGATGAACAAACAGACATTTAAATGTAAAAACCTAGGCTTATTGTAAGAGCCTAAACCAAAAACCCTTAAAAATTAAGTAAAAGAAAAATTAAGGTTTACTATATTAAAAAAACAAACTATTTTTTATAATTTTCTATGTACTTTCCCACAGTATAACAGCTTCTTTATCTTCTGAGTCCATCATTTAAACATCATTTAATTTATATTCACAAAAGGATTTTCTCCCTGCCCCATGCCATTGTGTTGGTAATCTCAATCCCTTAATCTTGATCTATATGATCTTATACCATTATTTTACACTACTGTAAATTAAGATTTTCCATAGTTTATGATAATTCCACTATACTGATTTCTACATTTCATTTAAACAGTAATATACCAAAATTTTGTCTTTACCACAAATCTGATTACTTCAGCATAGATTTTGTTATATATATACTACAAAATAATATACTTTAATGATATTTCTGGGTCTCAGTGTTAAGAATTTTAAAAAGGTTAAAACAACTTTTTTTTTTCCATTGTGCACAGTTCTTTAGAGAAACATTATAGAACTGAACATTGTATCTAGAAATAATTACCATTTGTTATTTTAAAGTCTCACAATAAATCTAGAGGCTTAAATTGTCTTTTAAACAGTATAGAGAAGAAAGAAATAGATATTTGGCAAAGATTAAGCCACACAGTCCTCTTATTAAATACCTGCAACTCTTACAGTAGCTCAGTAATACAGAATGAATTAATAAGGACTACCAGCAAAAATATGTTTGTAGAGTTCAAAATTTTCTGTAGGTAACATGTGTTCTGAATAAAACAAATGCTGTGATCATTTAACCATGCCTTCCATTATAATTGTGTACTCCCCTTCCACCATCATCTGCAGTTACAACAAAGTCAGAAATGGTTTCCACAACCCTGCTACAAAAATGGAGCCTAGCGAGAAGCCACTGAAGTTCTTCAGTCTGCTGTAAAACTACAATATTCATAACAGTATTAGGACTCTCAATCATCTTTTCTCATTGTGGGATAATGACATAGCAGTTCCTTGTTGCAGGGAAGATGCTTAGGTCTTTTCTTCTTAAGTTATAGGCCCCAGCTCTGCTGAAGCCATTAACTTCTGCTGAACAGGAGAAACCAAACAGTAAAAAAATGGTCACTGTATGTCTTTTGGGGTACCTGAATTAAAGCAGCTGACTTGAACGTATTACCTGGTAGTTCTGGGTACCTGCATTCAACTGCTAAAACTCAACAGATTTGACCACCATAAATATCTGCTAAGTAATCCATGCTTAACCCCTACATGATAAGAGGCTGCCATATTTACATGGCATAAATTTGCCTTCCACAGAGAGCAGTGCTGTGATCGGAATGTTAGACAACACCCAGATGTGAAAACTTGTATTTACCTGACACAGTTCAGTAGCTGTGACTTAAATCATTGCACAAAAACTTTTCCTTAACCTCTTTATGCAACACATGGGACTGTTTGATCTGTTAGCACCCCCTTTTGGTCAACTGTTAGAGATAAGGTTAAAAAAAATCAGGTATCACAAAACAGGTAATCAGACCATAATGTATAGGTAAAACAAAGTCCTGAAGAAAGGCCCACGTGCCACATGAAAAATGAAGACAGTCATCAAGAAGTTAACCTAAATGATGTTTTAAATATGACACTGAAAGACCAGGGCACCAGTGGATGCGAATATACATATAATGCAGAAGCCATGATGAACCATTCAATACACTGAATATTGTTAATTCTTAGAAAATCAACGTATTTAATATTATTGCATTTCTAACAATATAAGCTTCAAAATGTACAGCCACCACAAAAAAATTAAATTCTGAACAAAAAGAAACACTACCAGCTAACAGCTTCCACAGCATCCAACCTAATCATACACTGAAATTAAACAAATCAGTATGAAGTTCTGGCACATAAAACACAGGCAATGTGATACAATGTCAAACACAATACAGATAACAGTAGTCAGCCCAATATCATACATTTTTATTTAGCCAGCCCAATATAATATATTTTTATTTAGCCCCAGCATAATGCATTTTTGTAAGGACAGCTTGCAAAGTTAAACTTGTGAGAGATAAATTTAAACACAGTGCAATAATATCTCCTTCGTATTAAAATCACTACTGTAGTTGAAGTGATAATGACTTAATAGAGTCAATGGTATTTTGTTTTTACTCAGTTTCACTTACCAGTCTTACTACTTTCCAACAGAAGTGAAATACGGAATATAGTGCCAAACACTGCCAAGTACGAACTGCAAAAGTAACTTTTGTGTTTGGAGGAAAACTAAGTTCCTCATGAATAAATAATATTTTCATACTCTGACAAAGTTGGCTAATCATACTTTTTCCTTTGCCTCCAAAATAATGTTAAACAGAGTAAATTATGTTTCTAAATATACAAAAGCAGCATTAATTTATTTATCTAAACTACTGAAACTTCTGCAGTAAGTTACTGAAATGATCAAAATTGAAATATAAATATATAGCACTGCTTCTACTAGCTAACAAATTCATATGCAATAAATAATTTTTTTTCCCGTTGTTTGTTTGGAAAACAGGTTAAGAACTGACTATGCTTTTCTGTCAGGCAAAACTTATGAAAAGAAGCAATGGTTATAAAAATGTACTAAATTAACATAGAAATAAGCAGCTGACTTGTATTTCGGAACTTAAAGTATGCATCTTTGAACCTAAATTAAGTTAGCCTGCCTTTACAGTCTCATTTAGTGCCTGGTAAAGTTTTGGAGAAGACCATTCTGAGAATTACTGAAAAACACCTGGAGGACAATGCAGCAATCAGTCATGGCCAGCACAGCTTTATGAGGGAACAGTCCTGCTTGTCAATCTCCTTTTATGACAAGATAAAAAAACTAGTTTCTCAAGGGAAGCAAGCTGATGTGATCTTTCTGGATTTCACAAAAGCTTTCAATACTGTATATCACAGGATCCTTCAGGACAAAATGTCCAGCTCACAGCTAGACAAACACATTACAGGATGGGTGAGAAGAACTGGCTCATGGGTTGAGCACAAAGGGTTACAGTGGATGGAGTGACATCAGACTGGGAACTCTCCCTAGGGGGGGCTCCACAGCACTTCATTTCAGGCCCTGAGACCTTCAACATCTTCACTGACAAGTTGGATGCAGGACTGGAAGAGATACTAAGTATGTTTGACAATGATACTAAATTGGAAGGAGCGGCTGAAGGCAGAGAAGCTGCATGCACAGAGAGATCTTGACAATCAGAAGGACTGACAATCATGATGAACCAGAAGAAATTTAACATGGGCAAGTCCTGGATTCTGCACCTGGGATGGGGAAACCCTGGATGTACCCTGGAATGAGAGGCTGGAGAGCAGTGCCATGGAAAGGGCCCTGGGGGTTCTGGTCCATGGCGAGTTGAACATGAGCCAGCAGTGCCCTGGCAGCCAGGAGGGCCAAATGTGTCCTGGGGGCATCAGGGACAGCACTGCCAGCCAGGCAAGGGAGGGCATTGTCCTGCTCTGCTCTGCACTGGGGCAGCCTCACCTCCAGTGCTGGGAGCACTTTTGGGCACCCCCCATATATATAAGAAGGTCATAAAGCTATTACAAAATGCCCAAAGGACCAAGGAGGTGTTGAAAGGTCTTAAGGGGAAGCCACATGAGAATCAGCTTCCTTTCAGCCTGGGTGAGACTGAAGGGAGACCACACTGCAGTCTGCGACTTCCTTGTGAGGGGATGTGGAGGACAGGCACTGATCTCTTCTCTGTGGTGACAGTACTTGAGGGAACAACATGAAGTTGTGTCAAGGAAGTTTAGGCTGGATATTAGGAAAAGGTTATCCACCAGAGGGTGGCTGGGCACTGGAATAGGCTCCCCAGGGAAGTGGTCACAGAACCAAGCTGGACAGAGCTCAAGAGGTATTTGAACAATGCACTCAGGCACCTGGTGTGGCCCCTCCTGTGCAGGGCTAGGAGCTGGACTCACTGATACTTGTGGATCCCTTCCAACTCAGAATATTCTATGATTCTTTTAAATTAGTTAAATTTCCAAGCAGTGAATACTTCATTAAGTAGAAAATAATCAAATTTTAGTTATTTTAGTTTTTACTTTAATTATCCCATGGGTGAGAAAATGCTGTTGACCTACTATATTCAATAAAGTATCAGCTGAACCACTGCACAATGTAAAGACAGACATGGTCCTTCCAGAACTACCACAGGACCAGAGCACTATATCCACCCTTGCACCCAAGTGAATTCCTCACAAGTCAGTTCCACAAAGACATGAGTTGTCCACCACCAGTTTTCCTAATAAAGAAGATTAGCTCTTATCTAGTACCAAGGCTGCACTTTTCCTGACTCAAAAAGGGCCCATTTGACCAGTCAGCAAACTGAGGGGACATGACTGGGTACACAACAAAGACCAGTCTTTCAGAAGGCTCCACATCGGGCAGACAGTATGCCCAGGCCTCCTCAGCCTACTCCTGCAGAGCTGTACAGATGTCTTTCAAGCTTTTGAGTATAAGCACATGCACAATGCAAACAGCTAGAGCTGAGGAAAAGTTCAGCCAAAAATCCACAGAGCCAGCCTGGAGGTTCAAGTCAGCACGCTGGCAAGCAACAGCTGTACATCCTGAAAAAGTTCTCTGAAAGTCTCAGGCTGGTATCAAAACATTTCTTTAAGTGCTTGGATGCAAACTCAGTCATTATTTGCAACTAAACTTCTAAAAAAAAGTCATGTCAGTGCTCCTTGACTCTCACATGCACATGACTCAGAGCATACCAATGGTCTCTGACAGATTACAGAAAACTGATCAGAAACACTTTTGAGAGATGTGTTTAACAAGTTAAGAACCTGGTATACTACATTTACAGCAACATGACATGTAATTTGTAAGATGTCCAATTACTATCAGGTGACAGAAGGTCTGAATTACCACCACTTGTACAGCTGCTAATAAACCATTTCATTACATACTGCTCTCCAAACTGGAACACCTAATCTTAGAAATTAACCTCAGTTGACAGTCTGAAAGCAGCAGGCTGCCGAGTACCAGAAACCTCTTATAGGCAAGTTAGTTGGAAGACAAATAATACTAGAAATATTACACAGCCCATAACAACTATCAACTGAATCTACATTCTCTAGTTTAAAAGCCTAATAAAGTTTAAAAAAAAGAGAGAAAAGTTGTGTAGGGTGCAAAGATAAAATATCCAGGTGACACATTTGCTTTGTTTGTGCTTTCTAAATGTCAAACTCCCCACGCATGCACATTCAGGCATTCATACAACTTGACAAAACTAAAAACTGGGCTCTCTTTATAGAAGAAACAACAAAAGTCAAAGGGTTTCATTTCAAAACTGTGAGGAATGAAACTAATGTTCCACAACCCACCTCTGTTGTATTTTGTGCATTTTGAAAAAGAGCCTTTGAATCATGTAACATTAAACAGAAAAAAGGAGTAAAGATTCCTCTGTGTTTGCAAACTGGCTTATGGCATAGCATGGTCCCATCCACTTTCTATCCACTATTGATTTACCCTTCAATCTGACTGCATTTAGCAGCTTAATTAATTGTTGTTCTCATAATCCAAAGCCTGTAAAACATGGCATATCTATCATATATGTATGTGTGTGTGTATATATATATGCATATATATTTTTATATATATGTGTGTGCATGTGTATATACATAGAATATATATAAAAGGCAACTTTTTTCTTATTTAAAGCTCTCAAACACTTGAACTGTAAATTACAACACAAAAAAGAATCCTTTAAAGTGTTACTGGAAAACTACATCTTGGTTTATAACGGTTCATGAAAGTCAAATAAGGTATTAGGCTGGTAAGCCTTTGCTGTTGGGCAGCTGTGAAAAACTCTAAGAGCTATAATGTTTGTAGTACAAGCCACTTAGAGAAAGCCAAGTGCTTTACAAATGGAACATGACGTACCAATTTATTTTCAAAACTGTAGGCTCTTAGCAGTTGTTCTAGATGAGAATGGGATAATCTAGGTAATATTATTTTGCATGATTTAATTTCACCCTTGCTTTGTGAACTTTGCCTTGTCTCAACTATCTTTCTCTTCAATTTCCTTTCTGACACCAAATTTTTGTCCTCAATTCCCCTTTGAGCTTTTGCCATTCCCCAGTAATCATGTACCTTTAGTTTCACACCTTAATCACAACTTGATCTGCCTGCCCACATGGTTCTTATACAACTCTGAGGAGAACAACCTCCATGATATTTCAATAAATGTTTGACTACTGAGTTACATGCAGAGAAGATACACCAATGGTGCCACCTTATGTGCAAGAATATAGCCTGAGTTTTCAAGTGCTTTAATACTGACAGTCTTTAGACAAACTCTCTTGGACCATGCATCAGAACACTAAGGCCACTAGCAGCCAATACCAGCCTCACACAGGGCCTCCATGAACACTCCCTGCCTGTGGCCCTGGACTTCCATGTAAAAGATCAGCTCTGGGTCTTCAGCCCTTGCTTAAGGGGCCTCATTAGGTGTACCCACCTCCAGCCCTGGTTCTGGCTCTTGCCCTGATCAGTAAGGGCACTGTCCCTACTGGCATCACCCTCACTTTCCAGCTTGCCTTACCTTCTGTAGTAGAAAGCCTCTGATGATCCTTCATACTTTGCTTGTCATTAATTTCTATAAAATACAATACTGTTTCTTTCCAGTGTACACAATTTATTTGCACTTGGTTTTCAGCCTCATATTGCAACCAAAGCAAAGGACTTAACTTTTATGTAGGCTCTCTATAATGACTGATTTTAAATCTTATCTTGTCTTCAAAAGATACTACCCACACAAGCTTTTAGTTGTGGGTACCAGCATGATTAAATACCTTCTACAATACACATCTGTCTTGAGATGAAAACAAATGGTTGGCTGCAATGTAAGCAACCTATGTAAGTGTCCCCCGCAGGACTTTTAAAAAAAATTACCACACCAAAACTTTAACTCCTACTCTACACACAAGTGCAAGCAACAATTACATGGTGCTAGCTAGGAAAGAAACTCTTCCTTTCTTTTGCATACTGCATCAGCAACTGCAATCTTGAAGCAATTCATTAAGCTGATGAAAGATATATTATTGTGTGCTACAAGAGAAACATAATGAAACTGCCAAGCTACCTAAATAAAGTCTAAATTCAAAGAAAGCTTGAGTGCTCTGTTTTTCCAAAATATCTGTTACTATTTATTAATGTAAAGACACCTCTAAGCATTTTTAAGAACTCACTTTTGAGAATAAAAACAACCTCATCAGCTATACTATTTGTGTGTTCACTTGTATTCTTCCTTGTACACCAGTCACCTCCTCCACCAGTACTATTCTTTCTTCTTTTTCATATTCTTACTATCTAATCAGCTGTTAGCTCTCTTTCTGAAAGGGGACTGCAAGTATTGATATTGCTCATGCTTTTCTAAAGCCTTAAGGCAACACTGGGGTTTTAAATGCAAACCTTATTCTTGAATTCCAGTTCAGACAACATGCAGATTATTTTTCTCTTTCTCTGGCAGGCACAAACACTGCCATGTGACAAACCATCACTCTTGCAGAATTTTCCTTCCACTACCTTATGCAGCAGATGCAAATACTCCTTGATATGTGACAGAATAGTCTAAGCTACTGCATGAAGAGCTTTCTGTGTTTTCCTTAATTTAAAATATAGTAGAAAGATGATGATACATGGTAACTTCTGAACATGCAATATCTATAAAAAACTTACCTTAAAACTACTGAATTTATAAAAACAAAGATGAAAAACTCAACAGCCATCATCTACAATAAAATTTTAGTTTGGACTTCAATATAAATGGCATCATTAACACTTAATAGATTACTTGAGTAACATTTAGCAGAAGATTACTTCAGTAGACTGATCACAAATGACAATGTCAGAGGTGTTCATATATAAAATATACATTCATAAAAGGTCTAAGAATATTTACATCAAATACATAAAGTCTGACTTAAAAAAAAAGAATATGACTTGTTTATAAACTCTTTCATGTTAAGACCCCAGAAATAAACAGCTGCAAGAACTGTTTGCCCACACACATTCTGGAGCTGCCTACAGTTGGTGTTGTGGAGTCAAAAATTACTTTACTTCTTCAACATCAGTCACTGGTCAAGGAAAGACTCAGATAGAAACTACTGCAGCTAAAAAGAACTAAGTAAATAGTACCTAAACACTGTTACACCGCCAGGAAAGAAGAACTGCCCCTTGAAACTCAGAAATAATGCCATTAATTTCTTAGGAAATATGAAAACACGCGTTATAAAGAAGGCAATGTAAACTGCTCAGCTTGCCTCTGAGATTTCCTTTATTAGAAATAAAAAAAGACAAGATCTTAAGATAGTTTGGAGGCATATTTTTTAACACACTCAGAATCAAATGCTTACAAAATAATTTTAAAAACTTAGCAAAATCCACTATATTATTGTAAGAATGAAAACCTGCACATAGGTAAAACACATAAAACATTTAGCTATTAAGGATCATACAAATTTACTGACATTATTAGCATAAAATAAGAATTTTTAAAATTGGGGTTTTTAAAACTATTTACAAGCAGGTTCATGCTTCCCTGCTAACTATAAAAGACTCTCAGCATTTCAGTCTCTTGTAATTTAATCTAAGACACACAATAATAAGGTCAATTGAGTCAAAATGCTCAAACCTACACTAAGGCAAAATCAAGGTAATTTTTAAAATCCAAATAGCAGTATTTTTCCACTGTTAATTAAATCTGTTAAACATGATATATTATACCTACATCAATAAAGCAAATTTTATTATTTTGCTAACAAAGACTTGAAACACTGTCCATTGACAGCTGACATAATTATTCCCCTTCCCCATTTGGCATTTCATAATCTTACTACTGACTTACTTATCTGACAAAAAAAGTGGTTCAACTTAGTGCAACAAGTACTACAAATATATTTCTCAAACTTTGAGATATGAAATATTCAGTATTAGGATATACCAACATGAAAGTCTTTTACATAAGAATGTTTTGGAGATTATCTTGAAAACAAAGGATCATTTTTCAAATGCAGTGTAGATTCTATTTTAAATTGTTTAGTCCCTGAAGGAAAGCATTATGTCCTTTTGTTTTAGGATACTATTGCTAACAAACTTCACCTCTACCCTCCAAAGCTTTTTTGAGGGGTTGTTTGGTTTTTTGTTTTGGTGCAGTTTTGGGGTTTTATTTATGTCTCCACTCCTCTTCAAATCTTCTATGTAGAGAGAAGATTATTAGGTTCTCAAATCGTTAAGTTTTTGAAAAAATTTATTATCACATGTAACAATGCTTTTTTAAAAGTAAGCCAAACTTTACATAAGCAACCTATAGTCCTGAGGCAACAATACTTAGTTGCCACACCACCGGTTAGAAGAGCATTCAGCTGTTTTAAAGGAGAACCAAGCACATTGCTTATTTACTAGTTAGCTTTCAACACAAATATACCTTAAGTATCTGTCTGCTTGTCTCTGTTTAACCCTTACTTTCTGAAAAGAGAGTCATTCCTCCCCTCTGGGTTTCCAATTCCAAAAGTGAAGGAACTGAATGTAATTAAAATAAGTCACCCCAAGTTACATGACCAATAAGAAAGAGCAATCTATGAAGCCTTATCAGGAACGTTTTACTTTTTTTGTCTCTCTACTTATTTCTCCATAAGTACAACACAAAACCAGCCATTTCCATATTTCCTACAATAATAATATTTCCATTTCTAATTTCCATAACATTTCTCCTCCTTGCCCCATTCTCAAACTTTGGCTCTCCCAAACTTATTTATTTCCTACCTACCCCTCCTACTTATCCATCCTCTTCCTCCTCTAGACAAATACTGAATGTAAGCTTTCACAAAACTTACAGGAATCCCATACACTTTAAGAACTCAAATAAGCTTGATCTGAGCTCACCACTAAACTACATGATACATGGTATTTTTCACTTTTTCATTGTGATGGAATTTTTCACATTGACAGCAACATCCTACTGCTTCCATGTTTTATTACATCCAACATCTTCATTACTCCATGGAGGCTTTCCAAAGTTTACTCTTTCCACTCCAAAGGAAATGGGGAACACTTCTACACCCTACTTCCAATAATGCCAAACAGAGAAGGCAAAAGCAGGAAATCTAAAACAGCATTCTGGTTCACCACTCACTTTGATAGCTTAATACACACACCCATGAACACAACAGACATGAGTAAGTTATCCTATTGCAACTACTCAAGTAATGATGGACTAGCAGCTTTGAGACACACATAAAATACTGCAAAGGGACTGAAGTAATCCTATTTATCAGAATATTTCCCTTCTCTTCCTCAAAGCATGCAAAACTGTTGCAGAAAGAGGGCTGTCCTTCACAAGAGCCAGACACAGTCTGTCATCAAAGGACCTGTAACTACAATCACTAATACTGCTTCCAGTCAGAGTGAACAGGCACAATTGGGCTTCTAGACCCTCTCTTAACCACACAATTGCTATTTGAACAGTGTGGACAGAGTCAAAAGGAGTTGTTTTTAAACTAGTTGTGCACTTCAGACATATGAAATACCTACTCCCAAACTACTGCTTCAGGATATCTGCAAGATCAGACAAACACTCACTGCTGCCTGGAGTTCTGTTTTTAAAATCATGCTCATTGAATGTACTAACTGAAGTGGATTTCATCTCCTTCTCCCCTTGTCTATGTCCATTTGTCTCTCCCTATCTTTCACCTTGAGTCTTCTCCCACACTCCATGTCACCACAACCTCATGAGCAAAAATTGCTGGAATTTTATTCCAGATTTCAGTTTACCCTAGTGCTACTATGTTATAAGATACTGTGACCCACTGTACTTGCTCTGATATACATTAAAACAAAAATACATACTTCAGATGAAATTGTAAAATTCCAACCAAATATGTATTTTAAAGGCCAAATACATCTTTTTGTTCCTGGTGATTAACCAAAATGAAACTATCTATAAACATCTCCTATACAGCTAGGGCAAGACTGCAAAAAGACTGGTTTTCCTCCCGGTCTTATCTTGAAATTTTATTCCAGGTTCTCTATGCAGATTATATCAGTCACCAGAAATAATTTTAATAAAGACAAATGCTACAGAACTATGTTTTTTATTAGTGAAAACCAAAGCTTATGATGCGTCTGAGCCTGACA
>VXBU01017847.1:0-22979 GCA_013400315.1 Bombycilla garrulus | reverse complement strand
CTGCTGAAGAGGGGAGTGATAGAATGGCTTGGTAGCAACTTTGCTTTTCAGTTCTGAAGAAGGGCTTGTGCACCCCAAACCATGTCTGTTTCCTCTGAGAACACTTGCTACTCTGACAGGGTGTATTTGCTTTCCCTATAAAACATTTATTTACTCTTGTGTTGGTTTTGCATGGCCTGGTTTTTTTGGTAGCAGGGAGGCCACAGAGGTGGCTTCTGTGAGAAGCTGCTGGAAGCTTCCACCAAGTCTGGCAGAGGCAATCCCTGATGGCTCTGGAGAGGGACATGCTGCTGGCCAAGGCTGGGCCAGTTAGAGATGATGGTAACACCTCTGTGATATTTAAGAAAATCCAAACAAGGTTAATTCCAGCCAGAGAAGAGGAGGAGATGAGAACATGTGAAGGAATCAACATGGAGACACCAAGGTCAGTGCAGAAGGAAGGGCAGGAGCTGCTCCAGGTGCCAGAGCTGATTTTCCTCTGCAGCTGTGGTGAGACCATGGTGAAGGAGCTGAGCCTCTGCAGCCCATGGGGATCCACAGGGATGCAGAGATCCACTCTCAGCCTGTGGGGATTTACAGGGGATGCAGAGATCCACCGACAGCCTGTGGGGAAGGTGCCCACGCTGGAGTGGGTGGGTGCCTGGAGGAGGCTGTGATCCAGTGGGAGACCCAGTGGAGAGAGGGGGCCCTGTTTCCAGGAGCAGCCTGTCCTTGGAGCACTGCACCCCATGGAAGAGAGAGAGCCACACTGCAGCAGCTGTGGGAGAACTGTGTGCCCATAAGGGACTCATGCTGCAGCAGTTTTGGGAGGACTACTGCTCATGAAATTGGAACCATACTGGAGAAATTCACAGAGAACTGTCTCCCATGGGAAGGACCCCATAGTGCAGCAGAAGAAGGACTCCTTTCCCAGGGCCAAGCAGAAGAAAACCTCAGGTGACGAGCTGACCCCAAAACCCCCACACCCTGTCTCTCCGCGCTGTTGGTGGGAAGGAGGGAGGGGCTGGGGGGAAAAGGTGTTTTTAAGGGCTTATTTTACTTCTCAATATCCTTCTCTGATTCTGTTAGTAATAAATTCACTTTGTATCTCTCAGTTGAGCCTGTTTTGCCCTTGGAGTGTTTTTCTCCCCATCTTTATCTCCAGTCATGAACCCTCCATTAAATTTCTCTCTCCTCTGCCCAGCTGTGGCAGGGGAGGGTGAGTGAGCTTTTGGGGATGCCTGATGTTGGGCCAGTGTCAAGCCATGACAGCTTTAGGTGGAGATGCGGGGGAGTCATGAGGACTTTGAGATAAGGTATTAACTGGGAGAAATAACAGGCAAAACAGATATTAAACTTGTAAT
Source organism: Bombycilla garrulus (assembly GCA_013400315.1). Lineage (NCBI taxonomy): Eukaryota > Metazoa > Chordata > Aves > Passeriformes > Bombycillidae > Bombycilla > Bombycilla garrulus. The sequence goes on along the minus strand of VXBU01017847.1, from coordinate 21,636 downwards.
CAAATGGAATGATAGTGGAGAATTTGTGTTGTAATTGAAGGGTCCAGCAGCAGATTTTGTGTAAGTTGTCCCATTTTGTTCTGTGTTGTGATGATGTTAATTTTGGATTTGGTGTGGGCAACTTTTCTTCTGTTTGGTTTGGTTGTTTGTGTTGCTCTAAGTGAAGATTATACATTGAATGTTGATTTTAACGATAATTCATAAATATGTGAATCACAGTGGTGAGGGGTGGAATTGCTCTGGTGGATTATAAACTCCTGGGCAAAGAAACACTAAAAACAGAACATCACATTCTCTATCCTCCACAGGCTCCTGGGAAGACCAGAAGATATAACAGGTAATGGTAATTAGGTAATGGGACATAGAAGCACTTGAAAGCAAACTTGGCAGAAACCACTTGGCTGGCCAACATTACAGGATCTGCTAAGAGCCCTGGTAGTAGTTACTGTGTGTTTGGTGTGTAGTTTAAGCTGTATGTGTGGGTAAGAAAGGATTCCAGCAATGAGCAATAAATACAACAGAAGGGTTGGAAGATACATAGATTATGTGGGGTCTGAGTATGACACAAATGGTACGGAATAAGGGGTGGAGAGTATATTGGGCCTGACTGAGGCAGAGTTCACAGCCTTCCAGTGCGGTGCTTTGGGTTGGTAGCTGGAAGGATGCTGATAACAGACCAGTCTTTTGGCTGCTTCTGAGCAGAGCTGTGCCTCTGACATTCCTTCCCCATCTAGGGGTGGGGAGTGGGCAAGATCTTGGGAGGGGACACAACCAGGCCAGCTGACCCAAATTATCCAAAGGGATATTCCATACTGTTGGATGTCAGCTCAGATATATTAGCTAAGGGAGAGAGATGGAAGGTGGGAATTTGTGGTTCTTCAGTGTTTTTTCTCCTGGAGGAACTGTTACACGAGCTGAGGCCCTGCTTCCCAAGATGTATGAGAACATCACTGCTGATGGGAAGCAGAGCTTGACTTTTCCCCACGTTTATGGATGCACAAACTCTCGCTTGTTTCTTTCTTTCACTGTAACAAACTGCCTTATCTCACCCTGCTGGCTGTTCTCCACCTTATTCTCTTCCCTGTCCCGCTGGGAAAGGGAGGGATGGAACAGCTTGGTGGGCACCTGGCACTCAGCCAGGGTCGACCCACTACAAGTCTTCAACAACCACTTCCTGAGTCTCTAAAGGCTTATTCATCCTGGAATATCTTCAACACGTTAACCTCACAGGTTGCTTAGAGACAAAAAGATAGCATGGGGTTGCAATGACCTTCCAGGCTGATCAAAGAACAAGCAGAATTAGATTTTTCCCTTCCATCTAGAGGCTGTATGATTGAAGCTGACAACTTCATACTGAATTGGAGAATGTCACTTCAGAAAAGGTCGGATCCAAGATTTCAAGTGATGCAGATCTTCCCCTTTGCCTAAGAAGGTCAACACAATATCTAGTTATCTACCTCAAAATCAAAAAATGTCCATTTCTTGCACTCTTCCCCGTGACTTGAGCACACTCATATTGGCAGATGCTTCCCACATCTGTAAATTCCTACAGATCCACTTTTAAAAGTGAAAGAAAACCCAGTTTTTCATAAGGCAAACAGAAGTCTGTCATCTGTTGTGTTTTTGAACCTCGTGTAGCCATGTGGCTGGGACTTTCCACTTTAGGGTGACACCTCTCTTGTCTGCTGAGATTAATACACAGGTAACAAAAGAGGTGTCAAGGGAATCTGAAAGCTCCTTTTCCCGAGTGACTTCTGGGGACAAATCCTGGCAGCCTTTAGAACAGCTGGGAGCTGCAGAAAGAAGAGTTGCTTTTATCATGACTGTGCGGGGTGGCATAATCAGAGGGTTTGCCATTTAATAAAGAATTAACTTAGTTATTAATTAGTGTATAAATCCCTTAAAAGTTTTATTTCATCAATAATTCATCCAGTTTTCATAGACTCAGATTCTGGCTCACTGAGGGATTGCAGACTCTTTTCTTCTCTCTCCCCAATTCTTCATTCATTTATTTCTTCCCTCCTTTTTTACTTTCCTTCTCCTGTCCCTCTCCTTGAATTTTATTTCTCTCTGTTGCCCTCCATAAACAGGCAGGAGGTATCACTGACTGTTAGTCAAAAAGAAGACAACTGAGTTTGATTTCTGAAATTTGTTTGTTAGCACTTCATCACACTCATGCACATTTAGGCAGAGAGAGAGAGAGAGCATCACAGGAACTTGAGTAGAGCACATAAAAATGGAGCAGGATGGTTAAAATATTGATTGGGATGGAACAAAGGGGATTGAGAGGGAAAGACAGAGAACTACAAGACCCATAAATAATCTTTGACAAAATAGCTTTATTTTGCCAAGCAGAGGAAGACTCGCACAGCCAAATGAAGCTTTTTAATGGATGAATGGGATTGAAAGAAGAAATACTGGAAACAAAGAAGTCTGGGCCAAATAAGTCTTGCAGAGCTACAGTTTGCAAAGGGTCTGGAAAAATACCACAGGGTGGGAAAGGGCCTTTGTTCCAAAGGGAAATTGAGCATATGTTATAGGTGAGTTGGTAGCAAAGAATGCTTTGGGAAGATAATTTTGTGGGATTACTGGAAAATGGAGGGAAATTGTAGCTTGATTAGAGGGGCAGGGTTATGTCAAACATTTGATGCAGATGAGCTTTCAATAGGTTCCAATTCAAAGCCTAGAGGGGCTTAACCAGAAGTTGGGGCTCTGGGAAGGATCTCTTTGCTCTAGGAGAGAAACACCTTGATCATGTTGGTGTCCTCTTCCTCTAGAAGTCATTGGAGTAGACAAATAGGCTGTCCTCACTGTCTCCTGACCCTGCAGAACTTGCATAGATATGTCCAAAAGGGAAATAATCTGCTTATTCCAGGGGGAGGAATTTTGGAAAGGTATAAATTCTGGGCTGAGAATAAACTTGCCATGGCAATTGACATCCCTGGATGCAAGCAGGGAGGTCATGGCTTAGCAAGCCCTCAGCAGGCTGTGAGACAAGGAATGGTGGCAAGGATGTCAGCAGTGTCCAGTGGGAAATCTGGGCACAGCCACTCAGGAGCAGCACTTGCATACCCAAGGGCTGTGGGAAACCAGATTAAGAGAGATATCAAGATACCCAAATAAAAATCCCTGATGGTGTGGCAGGGAGGTTTAAGCTTCACAGACACTGCTCTTACCTATGCAACACTACAACCACAGGTGGGGAAATGTTATCCCTGCCTGGCCAGGTTGCATCCCCCACGGGCACAGAAAAAATTCGTGGTTCTCTGCACTAGTCTGAGCAGCTCCTGGTCCCCAGGGAGGGGCCTGCCCTATTTCCAGCTCTGGGACTTCTCAGCTGACGGCCCAAAGGTCCTGTCCTGGCTTGCCAAGCCCTGTCATCTGTAGCAAACAGAGCGTGGCATTTCACCCAGCCTGCTGAAAGCAGGGGGTGACCCCTCCCCACGGAGCACACAGCCTGTGGCCCAGCCAGGTGAATCTGGGGTGTGTTTTTGCAGAGGATATCTGCTCTGACTCCGAGGAGGTGGCTCTTCCAGGGGCCGGAGCCCCAGCTCCAAGGATTCACTCACAGCACAGCTTTTCCCTGCCTCCTGCTCGGCTAACCAGGGCAGCAGCAGAGCGTGAAGCGTGCTCAGGGTGGCTCTGGGAGCACAGCGCGCTGTGAAGAAAGGGCACCCAGGATGGAAAAATCCCAGCTGCCTATAGCTGAGAGGATCCATCCCTATTTTTTTCCTGACTTTTGGCCCGCTGCAGGCAGGAAATTTCTTGTTTAAATTCTGACCTGACAAAATCACTTTGGGAGTTGTTTATCAAAAGGGATTTTTTTCAGGAGGAATTTATTTTGCAGTGACAGGAAGATGCCATTGCATGCCCAGCCAAGTTTATTTGGAAAGGCTCATTTGCTATGAATCAAAGCATCTTTTTCTCTTACCATAGGCAGAAAAGTCTGTTCCAGAAGCAAACTGAAGACTTTTCTCTCTTTTGCACTACAGCAACTCTCCTGACATCCATGCCTAAGCTCATTAGCCAAGCATTATGAATTTCAGGGTAGAAAGAAAAGCCAGAAGTCTGAATTGCAGTGCAGTAAAGTCCACATTTTTAGGGCTGGCCAACAAATCAAAGATCAAAATTCAGCTCATCAATTCATGAGAGATAAATGTGTGAATTTGCCTTCCTGTCCTGCAGAGCATCATTTTGTCACTATCAGAGGAAGGATAAGATTTAGTTAGATCTAGATGTGTGCGTGTTTGTGTGCTGTATCAACTGCTGTCCTCCAAGAGGACTGAGCAAGAGCCAGCAGAAGGCTCCAGAGGGCTCCACAAGAAGGACATGTCCTCTAAACATTTTTTTTTAGTAAGAAAAGTGAGTTTGAGAGAGAAACTAATGCATCATGTACAGAATGATGCACATGCATCAGCAGCATGCATATGCACCTATAAACACATGTTTAAGACAGAGAGGGATGTGTATCTAATGCCAGCACACAGAGCTGCCTCTGCTGACTGCAAGTTCCAGCATCACCTTCACAGTTTTGGGAATTTGACTGCTGCCTGAGATTATTGGGAGTTAATTGCTTGCTTGATAGGGGACACAGCTACAATTAATCGAAGTTGGACGTGTTTCTGTGGAGGAAGAAATGGTCTGGGAGTTTTACGTGTCCCGGGAGGAGCAGGTGAGGATGTGGTGGAGCCTCTGGCGCTGTGTGTCTCACTTTGGACGGTGCTGAGCCGAGGGGACTGACAGCAGCTTTGTACTGTTGAATTATTCAGGAGTCCTTCACAGATGGCTGCAAGCAAGGGAGATCTGGGAGAAAGTTTAGAAGAAAATACTCAGTATTCAAGGAAAAAGTTGAGAATAAGCCAGATTTTCAAAGGACTTCAGGCCAGTAAAGGGTGAAGGACCATCCTGATGGGTGCATGGGCTGTACAGAGAAGGCAGCTTTGCCTGGTTACTGAAAATCATTGCAAGTGAAACTTCATGAAAGTGAAAAACCTTGTCCATAAATTAATCAAACCAAATAAGGTGGACGAGACCAAGTTAAACACTGGTGAGATCAGAGGAAAGCCATATGTTGTAATAAAGCATTTATGTGGCACCTGTGACAGTGTTATGGGGCTGTTCAGACATCTCTGAAGAGGCGACATTTATTTATCAGCATAGCAGAGTTTCTACACAGGTTGCAGATTAGACGTGTCCCTCCCCTCAGCTACAGGACACGTATATTTTTCTTTCAGATGCGTGAAAGAAGTGATAGTAATGTACCAAAGTGACGCTCAACCTGGCTGCTTGGACAAAGGCTCAGGAACTTCCCAGAGGTGTTTCCCAAGAGAAAACACGCTTTTAAGGCCTAAAAACTCTCAGAGCTGCTAGGACAGTACTTGTGCATAAACAGTGAAGAGAAAACACAATGCTGGGGCCTCAGAAAAAGATTCCTTTCCCAGAAGCAGCTCATCATCTTCCTCCTCAAGAGGCACCCGAGCCAGGCAGCAGTGTATAGCACAGAGAGGCTCACGGTTAACACAACCCCATCAGCGCCACCAAAGGCCCTCAGGGACACAGCCCAGTGAGCAGCTGGCTGTCCTGAGCAGCGTGGAGGGCCACCTCAGCAGGCTGCTCTTGTACCCTTTGGAATCCAGAAGCCTCTTCAAGGACAGGTGGCAGGTATCTAATGGAAAGTCATATTTCAGAGACAACCTGTGAATGAAGTACACAATGGTTGAGGATTGTCCCATCTGTTTATCAAGGTGTCTGCTCTCTGCCAGAAGACACCAGGAAATCTGTTTGGCTGTTTTTTTTCACTACTGCTTTTCTCTATTATCCTACTTGGAGGTTTTGTTTCTCTTTTTTTTTTCCAGCTCTGCTGCTCTTAGGAGCGGAAAAGCTTAAGAAAATCTGGCTTTAGGGCCATATCTGGTGATCAGGACTGTGAGCTGATGTTGGAGAAGGCAAAGCATTTGTTACATTACCTCTGAGGCCTTCAGGAAAGCAATAGGCTCTGTTGCCAGTGGCAGAATTATAACCTGACAATGCAGATGCCAGCAAAGTCTGGCAGGGAGCTGAAAGCTTCGACAGCCTGAGCTGATCTGGGATGTGCAGGGCATATTCATCCTTGAGAAGGAGCCACTAAAACATGTTCACACCAAATTTCAGTTTTGATGAACAACGGATTTGCAGGCAGCAAGCGCAGCATCCAGAAGTTCTCAAGCAGCACTAATTGTAATAAGCTTTCTTTTCTTTAGTCACCTGGTGTTTTTTAGGCAGAGCATTAAGGAAACTTGCCCTGTGACAGTGTTCCTGCTGTGAATATAAATGTCCTCATTATCCAAATGACAAGAAGGGTAAGAAATTGTGCTGTACCTCAGTGTGCCATAGGATGCATTTATGCTTAATTTTTTTTTTCAGTTCTCAAATTTAACTAAACCAACGCCCTCCTGGATTATCTTGTATCTTGAAGACACAGATTGAGAAGAAACATCTAAAAAGTGTCTACTTTGTTAATCCGTCAGCTCAAGAAATCGGGCTGACTTCAAGAAACAGCTCAAGCAACTTCAACAGAGACTACATCGTTTTTAGAGATTTCCAAACCAGGGTCAAATCTTGGTACTGTCCAAGAAAACACAGCATGCTGGATCCAATTTCCTAAGAGGTGTGAGGCTGCTGCAGCTCTATACCCTCATATCCAAGCTGTAGTAAGAAAATCCCAAACTCCAAAACAATTTTGCAGTAGGCGCATGCCCACGGACCGCTTTTCTTTATCACAGAATCACAGAATGACAGAATCACAGAATCTTCTGAGTTGGAAGGGACCCACAAGGATCTCTGGCTGCAGACTGATAAAGGTGTTTTCAGATACTGAGTGCTTCAGTGCCCTTTTGGGACACAATACTGAAGAGCAATGTTGCAGCTGCCGGGGCAGAGCAAAGCTGATTAGATGGCCTAAAAAACAGAAATGTGCAGGCTTTGTTTTCAAACCATGGCTGTTCCATCCCTGCAATTCCTTATTCTAAGTTTTGATGTAAAGATTTGATGTCCAGTCATTTTTCTCTCAACAAAAGCTCTCCAGAAAATACTAATCTTCCTCTTCACCCTCTTACTAAATTTCATTTGAGATAAAGCATAGCTTCTCTGTGGAGTTTGCCTCCCTGGCACAGAATTTTTTTGTGTTTGTTTTCAAAAAGAACTGAGCAAGGATTTTGTTGGATTAACTGGCTTTATCACAATAAAAGCCTTGAGTAGCTCTAATTGTATACTTGGCTTTGTTTACAACCATTATATCAGCTTCTCTTTTCTCTGTAATTTATTTTCCACTGTTGTTATCCAGCACACGTTTGTGTGATTTTTTTTTTTTCCTAAATGGGCTGAATGTTTCACAAATGCCTGTCGTTGTTGCTGTGCTAATTTCTTGACTCATTTTTCTGTGTCCTGTGCTGCTGTCCTTCTCACATCCCCCAGTAAAATATGGAGAAGAAGAGCCCTACCTGTTTTTACAGCTCTGAGTGGCAGGTTGGAAGCAGCACAAAGAATGCAGAGGATGGATTTCCCAGGTTTTGTGTCAGCAGTAGCCCGTTCTTTTTCTGTTGAAATGAAAACTTTCCTCAAACTCTAACAGAGGGTTTCCAGAAGTGGACACCACTGGGTACAATTTTGTGTTTTTGTTGAAAGGCCATTGTGGCATTGCTTTAAGCCAATAAATATGTCTAGAATTATGAAGACAGCATGGGTCTCTTTATTGTGGCATTTCCCTTATCTGGGATATTCATGTGGATGGATTAAGTTTAAATATCTGGGTGTTATTTGAGTGTGTAGTGAAATGTATGCTAGTGTCTATATATAGAGGGACATCTGTAGATACAGATGCATAAATTTTTTTTTTTTTTCATTTTTTTGAGCAGGAAGGAATGAGAATGAAGACATTTGACTTTTCTGTTCCAATCATAAAAACCCACAAGGCCATATTTTAGGCCTGGTGGTCTGGATAGTGTCAGTTTTACGAGCAGAATTAAACTTGATGTGTGTATTTCTGTCCTGAAGATCAGGACCCTAAGAAGACTGCAGGTCTGAGCTCTGAGTCAGCTCCTCTTACAGTAGATATCTTAGCAGTACAAATAGCTGATAAAGACTGAGACAGGAGGAGGAGGAGGAAAAAAAATCTCCTTAGCAGAGAACAATTAATGGCCCTTCCATGGAAAAAGAGAAGCTGTTTCATGAGTGTAAGGCTCTTAACACAACCTTCTCCAGTCTCTTCTTTTTGAAACTGTACTGTCCCTGTTCAATTCTTACACAGATCTCTAAGTTCTCTAAGTTCACTAAATGAACAGAGCACATGATACCTCCCCACAATTTCACAGAATGTTCCTCACCAATTTTCAGTTCTTACTAAATGCAAGAGGTCTCTGGAAGAAAGTCTTTCTCCTTGTCTTTATTCCATGCCCTGTGGAAGAAAGTATGTCTCCTTGCCTTGTTTCTCCCTTTCAGGGTTCCTATCCATCTCACAGAGCCTGAACGCTCAAGAACTTGGCTGAAGAGTCTCCTCTCCTAGATACAACTACCACTTTTAGTCTCAGACTGAAACGTGATGCAGGCCAGCTCCTGGCCTTGTGGAGCTGGAAGTGGGAAGAACGGGATGTAAATCACCCCAGATGGTTTGGAACACACAAAACTGGCAATCTTTAAGGAGTCAAACATCCTCTAAGGAAATTGGGTGAACAGCTAATGTTCCTCTAGGGCACTGAATCCTCTTCCAAAGCTAGTTTTCCTTAGGGCACACATCTTCTCTTCCCCGTCCAGCAGAACATCTTTTTACCTGATGGATTCTCGGACCCTCTCCCACAAAGCCCTGGGGACCATGACCTGCCACAGAACTTTAAACTGGAGATATGTTAAGTGCTGGGGAAAGCTCAAGGGAAGCTCCCTGTGACTCCTGCCTTTTGAGATGACAACCTTGTGTGTTTCAGCAGTCCCAGACCTCCTACCTAAGTCGTTCATTTTCTCATGCAGACACATAAATAGGATTTTGGGTGATGCACAGGCACATCAAAGTATATCAGCGGGCAAGACAGACCCAAGGCTCCATTTGTAGATCTGGATGAAAATCCAAGTCTGGAAAATGGGTGAAGGACTGCACTGCTTTTTTCTCCTCAGCCTGGAAGGATCATCTTTGACTGTGAATCAAAGTATTCAGTACATGAAAAAGTCCCAGAATTGCAGCAGAGCAAGTAAATATTGCTGTGAAAGTTGCTTACACTTAGACATGGTCCCAGGAAATGTCAATTCCAGCCTGAACTCTTACAGTAGTTTAAAAAAAAAAAAAGGTACAAATAATCACTCATTTTCTGGAGAAAATGATAGGCAATAAAAATACTCCCAAAGCTCACAGCACATTGTAAAACCTGACAGATAAGAAAATGCATGCATTAATCTGTCAAGCAACTCATGTTACAGCAGGGAGAAAACATCAAGCACAGGAGCAACTACCTCCAGTACTTTGAGGGAAATGGCAAACACAAGCAGGAGAAACTTCAATTATCCTGCAGCTTCCATGAAATCTGTTCAGCTTGGTCAGCCACACTAAGCGCAGGAGAGGATTGAATGAGCAAAGCTGGACAGAGCGATTGCAGCTTAATTCAAGAAGTGTCTGAGCCTTAAAATATTTATGTGGGTTTACCTCTTTGCCTGCAAAGCTCCTGTGAATGTTATCCAGCAGTATTTCCTGCTTTTAGCTTTTCTGGCAAGGCTGCAATCATAATAAAAGTTTCCATGTCAGAAGGAAACTGAAAAGTAGTGAAGTACGCAAACAGGGGAAAGAACAGTAATTCACAGGTTTATTTTTAAGTTCATAAGTTCATTCTTACCTATTTCTTTGGTAACAATTTTAACTATTTCCAGTTTATCTGATCTCAAAACTCATTTGGCAGCAAAAATATTATAATCTCAGAGCAGGGAGAAAAAGCAACAAATGGAAGGTTTTGAAGGAAGAGCTGCTCAACTACTGTATTCTGTCAGCCCGGGCAGCAGGGCTGGGGGGGGGTGTGTGACTTTTTTCTTCCCCAGTCAGATTGAGAGGGGATCAGAAGAGAAACTTTTGGAGTGGTCAGGGTTCCCCTATGCAAACAGACAGAGCTCTGAGCTCGGATCTCGAGGGAGAACCCCCAGTGACAGATTGCAGAACAGCAGAGCAATTTAATAGTGGGTTCCTCTAATCAGCAAGCACGTATTTCCTTGTAGGGTGGAGGGCCCAGGGGCTCTGCTGGTTCACACAGACATGCTGGCTGTTCTTATTTGGGTAGCCACTTGTCAGGTAAGCCCCAGGCTGGCTGATCTTAGTTTCACCCTGTACCTCAAAACTCCTGAACTCAAAGGATTTCCTTCCAGTGTGGGGCTGCAAAGCACTTATTTGGCTGTTCAGGGCTGAACTCTCTGACGGGAGAGAAAGGGAACCAAAGAGAAGATTGTGAAGGACTCAGGCTCACTCATCAGCTGCAAAAGAAGCCACTTCAACCTCTGCAGTGCTCATGAGGCAGAGGGTTTTCATCCTTCATTACTGGAGACTCCCTTCACTGCTTGCCATCTGTGCTTAACCTGCATTGTCTCCGACTCTCCCTCCACAGAAAACGGCATGACACTGCCATTTCACTTCATTGCCAGTTTCTGTTGTGTTGTTTGTCTCTCTCAGATGATGCATTCCTATGACCAAGGCGAACAGAGCAGCACAAACCTCCTCTTTCTGCGTGGTGCCTGCGCTGGGTGCAGATGGCCACACATTGCACTAAGCAGAGGAGTGACAGTGCTGAACAGCAAGAGCCACTGTCTCTGGCTCACATACTGCAACAGAGATGATCAAAAGAGCAGAAACTGAACTGAGTTGGTCCTTTTCCAGTCAAAGTGACTGCTGGAAGGACTCTGTCTTACTTTTGTATTTCACCTTTCACTCAACCACAAGAGCCGCTTGACTTCTGCGGAACAGAAGTTGACCCCGTGCAAGGCACTGCAGTGAGGAGCCCCCTTTTTATACAAGCTCTGGAAAAATCACTCACCTCTTCAGTCAACAGACGAGAACCAGGCATCCAGCCCCCAGAAATCTGCAATTCTACCCACAGCATCCTGAAAACCAAGGAGAGCGGAGAAATGCTGGGGAGGAGCAGGCACCAAGACCACCGAGTGACCCAAGCTGACTGCTATGTGGATGACTGCTCTGCTGTTATCAGTGACTCTTGCACAGCACATGCTTCCTAGGGTACCTAAACACTCTTGACAGCCCACCTTGTCAAGATGTGATGCTGTTTAACGTAGCCCTGACAGCTTCCTGGCTCTGCCTTCTCTCTGTTCTCATTTTAGAGCGTGTTCTCACTAATAACGGTGGCTGAGATATGTGTTCTCATTATGAATGAAAAACTGCTCTCCAAAAAAACTAATCAAGCAATACATTCTTGCCCGAAGCAGCATTTTAATGGAAGAAAAGCTTTATGTGCTCGTTACTAAATACCATCTCTGTACAGTTGCATACTGTTTCCATTAATAGACTTCTCTAACACCCAGCCATGCTGATAAATGTAATTTTTTCACTATAGTGAGATCACAGGGACAATTTGGAGAGGTGCTGGTCAGTTTCGCATGCCTATAAAATACACTGAAAAACAAAAGAAGGAAATCCCTTCTATTCCTTGTCACTCTACTCTTGTCCTTCCAGCACAGAACAGTGGATTTCCCAGACATTCACAAACCTGCTTCCTAATTAACACTCAGAGAAAAGTAAAGCAATATGGTGATGCTGTCTGCAAAGAAACTCATCATCCAGGGGAACATGGATTGTTTCCAGCTGTGAACAGAAAGGCATCAATCTTTTCTTCCTAGCACCAGCCAAAGCTACTTTCTGGCAGGGTAGTTTTATTTATAGCCATTTTGTGACTTGGAATGTGCTGGAAGATAGTAAAAGTGTAAGAGTGAAATACTTGATTCCCTCTAGTGAAGGAATTCTCCCTCTAGAGAGGAATGGGAGAATTATTCACCCTGCCACAGCCACCAAGCTACTCTTCCTTCTAACTCTGGGCACGGCTCCTTCTCTCTTGCACCTGAGGAGAGCAGTGGTCCTTGGCCCTGGCAGCGAGGCATGAACAGGAGTGTGAGCTTTGGCCCACAGCCCCCCATCCTCTCCCCCAGCCCTTTGCTCTCTCCCAGCTGCAGACACAGACCAGAGCTAACGCAGGAGGCACTGACAGTGCTAAATTTAGAGCAGCAACACGCAGCGAGATGCAGCGGTGCTCCTGGTGCCCGAGACCTTGGCTTGGCAGCTGCAAATGACAGTGCTGCACCTGCCTGTTCCCAGCCGGGAAGCTGCAGCCCTCCCAGCCCCTGAGGAGGGACAGCTCCTTTCCTCTTCAGCCAGCCCAGCGTCCCCTTGTTCCCGCACAGGACACTGTCACGGGCTGGCACAGGAGCTGCACAGAGGGTGCTGCCTCCTCCTCCCCTCTTGGCCCAGCAGAGATGCTTCAATTCTGCAAACACAAGAGAATCAGCAGCTCCCAAGAAGGGAATGCACTTTTTCTTCTGACAGCCAGTGGCCCCAAATGAAATATTTTGGCTGCCGGTGCCACGTGGGATGGCAAATTGCAATAATGCTTTCTAGGACATCCACGTTGCAGACTTGTTTGTGGCACACAGCTACGCTACCACTTAGCCAACTTGTAAATTAGAAATTATGGTTTTACTCTTACTGATGACACCCTCCCACCTTGTGATGGATGTGTCTTTGCACTAGGAAAAAACAAGCTACAAATGAATAGCTCAAAAATAAATTCTCAATACGGAGTTGAAAAATTGTTTTAGTTTTTTAAATACAGTCTGTATATTAAAGAAAATAGACTCTGACTAAGGTGAACAGCTGAGGAAGCTGCATAAGCAAAATAAAAAAGCTCAGGAACTGAATGAAAGAGAGGATACCATGTGGTCATGGCACTTACATATCCGATGGCAAAAACTGGCCAAATCAGACAAGTCTTCACATACTGAGCTCTAAGCTACTATATCTTTGCTGTTCTGGGATTAAAAAAATGGAAATCTGGAAATACAGAGTGGGGAAAGGAACTTCGGTTCATCTGAATGTCTTAATTCTCAGTCTGGTGCTGCTTAGCCTTAGCAGATGGCACAAAGCAGGATGATCACAAGGAGGAACTCACTCACCGGGGATCAATTGTGCAAAGGCACACCTGACTGTAAAAATATCCTAACCTGATAAGTGCCTAGAGCCATTTTAAGCTTCACTCTGAGGCACAAAAAGAGGTGTTTGATTGTGTTGTAGTGAAACTCATCACCCCTCCCACAGCCTGTCTACAGCTAATCACTGCACACTCTGATTTTTCATGGCATGATATAGAAAACCTGCTCGAGGTTCTGTCTGAAAGGAAGTGTTTCAGCACTTGTGGAAACTATTTTCTCAGACAAGACCGCTTGCTAAATTCAACTCACAAATATTTTCCAACTCCCTGAAGTCCCTTTCCTTTTGACCAGCTTGCCACTGATTAAAGTTTCTCTGCTCAGATATCCCAAACTGTCCCACAGGCAGCAGAAAGAAGGAATGAGCTGAAGTTCAGACCTGTCTCTGCAAATTCTCTTTGGAGGGAGGGAAACTGGCAATCTGTGTTGGACCTGCCAGAAAGCTACCTGAAAAAAACAGAGCTAGAAAGACAAGTGGGGTTAGAGCTGGCTCTGAGGAACAGCTTGATCTTTTCCAAGAATTTTTGCCAATATTGCCAGCAGGAGGAATGAGAAGCAAATACGCAGGACATTTCAGTAGAGAGAGGTGTCATGACGGCAGCCTGAAAGTCTTTCTTTTACATTTCCTAAACAAAATATTACTGATTTCTATCAAAATATATTTTGCTTTTCATAGTACATGTGAGGTTTTTTTTTCTCCAAAACACTGGAAGGAAAGAACATTAAAACATAAACAATGATCTTGACTTCCCATTGTAAAATAAAAATTTATGCAAAATTGCAGCCAGTCAGGAAGATAAACTAAATTTGCCTGTTACAAGAGAGAATCCTCAAGAAGAAAAAAAAAGGAAAGAATTAAATGGAAATGGGGACTGATACAGGTGAATTCAAGGGCAGGTCCTTATTTCATCACCCCAGATAGGCCAGGAAGATGTTGGAAAGAAAAATGTCCAGCACAACTGACACTACTATAATTTCTCTCTCTCTCTCATAACTCTTCTGGATCACAGCAGCCTGGGCAGATTGTGGGCTGACACCAGTATGTCCATCCATAACTCCTCCCTGTGCCAAGAATTTCTAATGCTCTTCCCTGTGTTTTTCAGCCCTTCTTTTCCAGGACTGGGGCACAGCCACCAAGATCTGCAAGTCAGAGCAGAGAGGGAGAACTCACAAGCCCCTGGGATGTGAAAACACAGCGTGACCAGCAGGAAAAGAACGTACAGAGCATTTTGAACCAGGGCCAGCTCTAACATCACAGCTGTCTTCTTGGAGATGTGCCCTAAAAGGTGTCATGAGTCCATGCTCTTCATTCCCCTGTGCACATAGAGCAGAGATTCTCAGTTCTTTCTGCATGTTCTGGTCGTGTTCTTTCTCAAGTCTTTGTGGAAAAAACAAAATAATTTGATAAAAAGCAGGACTCACAGTGAGAAGCCCTCTCGAGATCCCATCACACTGTGTCAGCAGGATTGTCACAATTTCTGACTTCTTCCAGGAGTATCTGATTTTCTAATTTCCAAGAGGAAATCCTAGTCCTGCATCCCTAGCTGAGATTGCTCATGGGAGGAGACACTCCAGATTTTGGAATGTTTTGCCTCACACATGAAATACAATCAGACAGGACAATGAGGAAGCAGTGACCACTGTAAAATCTCTTTCCCTGGCGTTCATCATCTCTGAGGCTTCACCTGATGTCCATTTGATAGAAGATGAAGAATTACCAAGCAGACTACAAACTACAAACCCTGACTGTAACATTCTTTTGTCATTGCACCACAGACGTTTATCTCAAACACAAATAGGTGATACAAATGCAAGGAAATGTCAGGGACAACATGATGAAATCATCTGGAAAAAAAACAGAGCTGCTGCTGCTGAATTTGGTGCAAAAAACCAAAAACAAAAAGCCAAAGCAAACACTTTTCAAAGGAGCTGAGGTATCTGCTGCAAGTTAAATGTGAGAGACAAGGGGAAAAGAACCAGAAAGAAATTGGTACAGACAATAACTAACTCCTTCCAAAGGTCAAGAAACAAAACCCAACAAATCTCAGAGAAAGATTTACAGAAGGACTATTTAAAAATCTAAATGTTTCAAAACCTAACTAAAATATAGACAAATCAAGACATCATAGTGAAAATGTATTCATTTCATATTTCAGTGCAGTTAATTTCCTGTCTTTTAAAGGAAAGAGTCTGTCAGAGAAAATGAGTGGTTCTGGGAGCAGAGACATGAAAGGAGTCTTTACATGCATTCCCTGATGTCTAATAAAGGAAGAATCTGTTCTCCAGTATCCAGTAGGAATATTAGTAGGATTTCCACTTAGCCATCTATTTCTATCAGGTGTGTAGGACTCTGTTATTTCTTCACCTGCTGCTCCAGAATCAAATTTCTCTGGGGTGTGTCAACTATCAAAGTTTTGGGCCTTACCTACCTAGGAAAAAACTGGTAAGGTTTCCTCAAAAAACCTTTGGGAGGGCTGAAGCTATCAGCCTCTCAAAATTATCATTAAAATGTCAAATGGTATTGTAAGAACTGTCCCCTTCTTTTCAATGACTTACTGCCAGTCTTTCCACCAAGACACTTGGAAGAGCATGTGTTTGACTGTACAAATAAACGATGGCCACTCCACAAAGAAATCTCAATCCTTGGTTGTTTGTACGTTTTTAAAAAATGAAATGGACATCAGGTATGTGCTCCCAGACTTAGTATATTAATAGTGCTGGATAAGACATCATGCAGTAGAAAGTGTGCTGCCGCCAAAAAAAACCCAGAGGAAAGCCAAGACATCAATTAAACCACTGGTTACTCCTGGTAGGATTATTCTGATTTAAAGCAATCCTGTCAGAATGCATCCGTTATCATAACCAAGGCAAAGCAAATGAAGAAACACAGCTCAAAGTCAGGCTCGCCATTCAGTTTGCTGCTTCAAGTGTCCTTGGAAATAGCTGGAGTCCAAAGAGAAAGCTGAAGTCCAAATAAGCAAGTGTAGAGTTTATCTATTGCGGGAAAAAATTACCTATTTTGCTGATTTTCTTCAAGTACGAAAGCAGGTTTGACTTTGCATTGTTATTGGCAAATGACCTTTAAAAATAAAACACAAGTGACTTTTCCAAGTCATTTGCAGTCTCTATAAAGTGGAAAGATTTGAGATGAATGACTACTAACAGGAGATTGGTTTGGGCACTAAGTAAACGTAAGTGGATGGAAAAAAAAACCCAGCAAAATGAAAAGAAAAATGGATTATCAGGGAGCCTGACAGGAATAAGGCAATGCCAAGAAAACAAATGAAATGTAATAATGAAATCAAATTTTGTCTGTGATATTTCAGTCTATGCCAAAAGAAGGTTTATTGTGCTTGGCAGTGGACTGCCAGAGAGGGGAAGTGTAGCAGTTTCTTCCAGCCCTCTGGTCTGGCCTTCATCGCAGCATGAGGAGGAAGATGCATTTCCTAGAAACGTCTTATCTTCCAACCAAAGACAAGCACTCCTGATCGAAGTTCATTCCAAGCGCTCCCCTATTCCCTTAGCAGCATGGTGACAGCCTTGCAGGAGGCTGGTCTTGGCCACGAGGGATGGGGTGGTGGCTTAGCCGGCACGTGCACCCTGGTAGACCAGGCAAACCAGAAGAGCTACTCTCTGAGTTACCACAAGGGTCAGTGCCAGCACAGCACGAGAAAGATCTGCCGTTTCAAAAATCCGGGCACTGCCACGGCAGGGGCAAATCCATCAGGCAGAAACCAGCCCATGACCAGTTGTCTTTAGCTGGTTTGAGTCCATTTTTTGCCTGGAGACACAAAAGGGCCAGACAAGTTTGACCACAGCGGCCTGCAAGGAGTTCCCAGAGCGAAGCACCCAGGAAAGGCTGGCCTTACAAGGAGCTGCGCCACAGGTTTTCCTGGATGAGAGACAGAGCTGTAACAGAGACAGCTGAGAGCAGCCACAGGGCACAGGCTGGAGATAAGGGACGTATTTTAAGTGCTGCTCTGAAAATACATGACCTTGCTATTGCCGGGAAGGAAAGGCCTGATCCCACCCCCCTCAAAGTCAATGGAACGATCTCAGACCTTGCTGGATCACCAAAATGAAGAAAGCAAAAAGGTTTAGCTGCGCCCTTTCCTCTGCCACTTCAAGTGCAAGGATGCTGTGACAAGACACCCACTCTCAGAGGTTTTTAATCCTCCTATTTATTCTATCTATGATTGCTTATATAATTATGTATAATATATATAGTTGTCAAATCCTTAGGGGGCATGTCAAGTCTATCTAAAACAGGCAGAGCAGCCACACTGCCTTTCAGGGATCACTTTTTTTTCCCTGTAAAGAACAATCTATTGTCTTAGCAAAGCAAATGTAAAAATCTGCATATCTCTAAAATTGTTCAAATGAATGTTTTCATATATTTATCTTCTTTTCAATATTCAGACTTGAAATACTTTCAGTGAGCTCTGAGGCATTTATCTTGTGTAAGTCAAGCTGCCATATTTTAAGATTATTTGTTGTGTATTTATAAGGCAAACTGTTATAGATCTTTCAGTTAATACTGTGTTTATCAGCACAGAAGGGAATCCCCCAGAGCTGTGAAAATTCTGTTCTAAAGCAAATCTGAGTGACAGCACTGAAACATGCCTTTCTTTCCTCTCTTGAGGTGAGATGGACACCCTGAACTGAGAACTTCCCAGTTCTGCTAAAAGTCCCAGAACAGTGATTCAGGCTGGCAAGAGATTTTTTTCACCCCTTTCAGTGCTCTGGATCATGCAAAGCTCGTGTGCTTCTTGATTCTTACCAAGGCTGGGATTGTGACACTGGCTGGCACTGGTTGACAATTACAGCTGCTTACAGCACAAATGAGATTTAGCTTTGCCATTTGAAACAGCTCAGCTGAGACATCAGTTGCTCTCCAGTAATGCTGGAGAGAGATAATGCACTCCTCATTGCATACACAAGGAGAGCTCTCGCACCACCCTCTTACATTTGCCAGAATTATGTGGTTTTGACCTAATGTGTTACAATTAGACACTAATAACACTTCAGGGACTGAGGAACTGACACAGTTAGTTAGGCTCATTTAACCTCTATTATAGCCATACTCTTCCCTTTCGTCCCAAAGGCACTCTGTAAGACAACCAAGTGTACTTATTTCTGCTTTGGTTTACAAAATAAAACTGAAAAAAATATATATTTCAAACATGATTCTGCTCAGAGAGAGGAGGATGTTTTGTTTGTCTTTGTAATAAAACAAGACAAATTATTTTGTGCATGCTGGACCCCATAAGCAAAAGCTAAGAAGCCAAAGAAACTTCAGAAAATCTGGAAATTAAAGTTCAGCAGGTATTTGCAATGGTTTCAAGAAAGAGAGAGGGTTCTGACATTATTCAGGAAAATGGAACCTAACTAGAAATTTCTTTCCCATCTTGGTACAAACCTACCTGGCTGTCAGCTGATTTTGTGAAGACAGGCAGGAAAACTTGTGATTTGTAAAACTACTCTAATGCAGGAACTTCGATACATCCCTAGCTATTAGATTACACTCTGCAGTGGACAGCAAAGCACAATATGTGTTTGAAGCCCATGGTAATGGGCACCAGAAATGGAACTGCTCATGGCTTAGCTTTGCTGGCTTCTTTCTTGCTACATCATGTACTCTAACTTAGGATTTAATGTTTTGCCTAGCTCCAAGACACGCTATGGATCAACGTATCAATACTGGTATGAAGCTCTCTGAAGATCTTGGACATGACCACTAGCGAATTTCATGCATATTCTGCAACAATTTGCAAAATTAATTTAAAATCAGATTCAGTAATGACTCTGGGGTTTGGGTGTGAACCACATGAAGCATCTCAATATCCAGTGGAGGAGTGAGGGTATGTGATGTGCCCCAGGAACAGACATCAGATGAGGTTATGAGTGCCTCATAAATCTTTATAAAAAAAAAAATCACATCATTTACAACACAGTGCAAGGCAAGGGATTTGCCATCCAACCCTTTAAAAGAAAGCGGCATATTTTATGTAGTTAATTTTAAATATCACTGCAGCTATGACACACTGAATCACAGCAGTACTGGTGGAAGTCTTCCTCTAGAATTTGGTTAACTAAGAAAAAGAATATTCTCCAATCCTCCAAAGAACATGTTTTCTGCTGATCTGATAAAAAAAAGCAAGTTTTATAACACCTGCTGCAAGCCACTCGAAAGTGAAACTTGCATTTTAGAGAAGCTGAGAGGAAAGTAAAAAAGTGACAACATTCTTGCAAAGTGTGCATTTAAGATATTTTCTGCAGCAGGAACGCTAAGTGAAAACATTACTTTAGGTTCTGATTCCTGATCAAAGGATTATGGAATTTAAACTCTGTTACATCAAATCTCCTGTAGAGAGAGGAAGGGGATAAAGACACAAGTAATCGCTTCTGATTGCACATGCTTCTCTTCCCCTTTGGCTTGATTCCTCACATCCATGATGTTTAAGAGATTACATTGTTCACATATCTTTCAATCCTCCACTAATAAATATTAACTCCCTGATCAATCTCCCTGAGCAGCTGATGTTTCCAGGATTTCACATCCCCACATTTTTTTGTGAAAACTGGCGTCTGGCTAGAGGAGCGCAGTCCAGAAAGTGTTCTTGCTCTCTGCTACAACTGTGCTTGGCAGCAGCTGGCAACCTGTCAGCTGTCTGGCTAACGAGCATGGATGTCATTTGTCACTACCTACAGGCATCATCAATGACAGAACAGAAACTGCCCATAAAGGAAACAGGACAGGAACCAGATTTACGTAGGAAACGAGTTCTAATTAGTTCTGCTTATTGAACACCTTGTTCTATAGGACATTGACATCTTTGTGGCGTGTCCTGTCTCCTGATGCAGCAGCAGTTAGAAAAAAAGAGCAAGCAAAATGATAGGAGACAGGGAGTGGAAGTGTGAATTTGTGATCCCCAGCTCTATGGACCTGTTCCTGAAGTGTTGGTGATGGCCCATTGATGAGGAAATAAGAAAAGAGCTAACACCTATTTGTTTTTCAAAGCACTGGTTTCCCTTGAAGGACTGAAAGTATGTAATTTAAATAAGGACTGTACAGAGGACAGGTTTTATGTGCTTGGGTTTTTTTTGGTTTGTTTTTTTTTTTTTTCCCTTGAGTGATATGTTTAGGATGTGATCTTTAATAGCTTATTTATTGTAATGAGAGCCCTGATGACCAGACATTTTCATGGGCAGGAATTTTGATGCTTGCCTGGAATGGAACAGATTGGAGGAGTCTCATAGCAGCATAATTGACCTTACAGGGCAGGCATTTCACAGTTCATTTATCCATAGTCTCAGTGGCAAAACTGGGAAAAAGTACAGTAATAAGTAATCAACCTGTAAATGTGCCAGCCATGGGTCAAAATGGGAGATAGAGCAAATTCATGGAAGGGAGTCAAGAACGTGTGAAATAACCAGCAGGGAATTTTTTTTTTTTATGTGCAAGCAGAGACCATATTAAAAAATATTTTTGACTCAGTGAAACTCTTTCTAACAAAAGCTTTGGTGTGAGTGATCAGCTGGTGTTAGTTAGGATCCACTCCACCATATGACTTAGAAGGATGTTATGTGCCTTATGTCCCTTCTCTTTAAAGAACCCTCAGTCAGAGATTTCCTCCCATGTGGTCCCATGCTCTATCTCAGAAAGAAAAGGGACAAAGTTACTCCTCAGCCTGTGAATCAGATGTGCCTTGACCCTGGAGCCTGGTTGGAACTCTTGCATTCAGCTCATGAAATAGTTTCCCCCTTAACAGGCTGGTTGAATCCAAAAAGACTTTTGGGGTAGCAGGGAACCCTTTACCAGTATGTGTCACTGTATCATAACAGAGGACAGGAATTCTTTTAGTGAGGATCTCGTTATAAAGTTCAGGGGGTCATCAGAGTGAGGCAAGCAGCAGTCACAACACCACCACTTATTCTATGCAGCATCAAACAAAAAAAAAACCTTGTTTATTTGGCTTTTCTTTTTCTCCTCTGTGGAAATCCAAAATGTGTAGGTCCCATGTGGGAGGGATGCACACATCATCTGTTTCTTTTCATGGATGAGCTAGAAGATATTATATTTCAAGTAATTGAAAATAATTGAAAATAACCTGCCTTGTTTCATTTGCCTATTGTTCTGTGGTTTGTGTTTTTCCCTGTATGTGCCAGAACACTCATTTTGCCCATGCTAAGTAACACCACTTTGGTCCCTCTCAGGAATAAAGGTGTATCTGCTGTCACACTGTCATGGGTTTATTTACCAAATTTCGATTCCCGGTCAGGGAACCACAAATGTCGTGGTTTGACACTGGCCAAGAGCCAGTGCACCCATGAAAATATATTTTTCTCAATTTCTGCTGTGAGATAGGACCAAAAAAGGAGCACAACCACCCAAACTTCAATTATAGAGTAGAAACTTTATTAACT
>VXBU01017845.1:0-10421 GCA_013400315.1 Bombycilla garrulus | reverse complement strand
AAAGACCCAACCTGTGAGCTGTGGCTCGCACTGAGGGTGCCGCTATCAGGAGGAGGACCGAGGAGAAAGGGCAGTCCTTTCTCACTTGATGCAATCCAGGAACGTTTGGTGATGTTGAAGGAAGCCAAGGGAGAAAGGCGATGGACACAACTGTGCACAGCGTTAAATATCGGGGCAAACTAAGCGGAGGGTAGAACTGCAGAACCAAAAGTGGAGTTGTAGGGGTGGAGAGAATGTGGAGTGAGGGGATTACTTCATTAACCGGGGGCAAATCAGAACACGGGGAAGGGAGACTTGCTACTGAGGTGGCATTTATTGATGCTGCTCTGTCTGGCACCATGTCCCTGCTCTGGAAGCTGATGTAGCCATGCTATGTGCTCAATCCCGCCGTTCTGCTGGCTGCTGGCTGTTTTTGGTCCCACATGTAGTTGTTGTGGGGATGTCATGTTCTAGGACAAAAGCAGCTCTTTTTGAAACCATTTCCATGCTTTCAGGGCATAGGTTCACAGACATATGTAGTATTTTCATCTCTACCTCCTGTGATGGCTCTGTCTCAGACATAACGCTCAGATCCTTTGTAGTCTTGTGTTGCAACAGCGGAGACCTGCTGCTGAGAGTGCATTTAATGTTGCTGCTCTGTCTGGCACTGTGTCCCTACGTCTCTGCTCAGGGAAGCTGATGTAGCCATGCTATGTGCTCAATCCCGCCGTTCTGCTGGCTGCTGGCTGTTTTTGGTCCCACATGTAGTTGTTGTGGGGATGTCATGTTCTAGGACAAAAGCAGCTCTTTTTGAAACCATTTCCATGCTTTCAGGGCATAGGTTCACAGACATATGTAGTATTTTCATCTCTACCTCCTGTGATGGCTCTGTCTCAGACATAACGCTCAGATCCTTTGTAGTCTTGTGTTGCAACAGCGGAGACCTGCTGCTGAGAGTGCATTTAATGTTGCTGCTCTGTCTGGCACTGTGTCCCTACGTCTCTGCTCAGGGAAGCTGATGTAGCCATGCTGTGAGCTCTATTCTGCTGTTCTGGCTGCTGGCTGTGTCTGGCTCCACCTGTAGTTCTTGTGGGGGATGTCATGTGCTCGGACAAAACCAGGCTCTTTTTGAAACCATTTGCATGCTTTCAGGACTTGGGTTTACAGGCATGTGGAATTTTCATTTACACCTCCTGCAAAGACTCTGTCTTGGACACAAGGCTCAGATCCTTTGTGATGCGGCCCTCTGGAGCTCAGCTCGCTCTTAGTTTTCTCACTCACACCAATGTCCCATACGGAGCACCGTGCCAAGTGTGGGGAAGGGTGTTGGCAAATGACACGCGAAAGACCCAACCTGTGAGCTGTGGCTCGCATTGAGGGTGCCGTTGTCTGGAGGAGTACAAAGTAGACAGGGCAGTCCTTTCTGACTTGGTGCAATCCCAGAGTGTTTATTGATGCTGAAGGAAGCCAAGGCAAAAAAATGGGCGAGGGATACAACTGTGCACAGGTTTAAATATCGGGGCAAACTAAGCACAGGGTACAACCGCAGAACCAATAGGGGAGTTGTAGGGGTGGAGAGAAGGTGGAGTCAGGGGATTACTTAATTAACTGGGGGCAAATCAGAACAGGAGGAGGAGAGACCTGCTGCTGAGGTGACATTTAATGATGCTGCTCTGTCTGGNAGGGAAGCTGATGGAGCCATGCTACCTGCTCTATTCTGCTGTTCTTCTGGCTGCTGGTTGTGTCTGGCTCCACACGTAGTTGTTGTGGGGGATGTCATGTTCTGGGACAAAACCAGGCTCTTCTTGAAACCATTTCCATGCTTTCAGGACATGGGTTCACAGACATTTGTTGTATTTTCATTTTTACCTCTTGAAAAGGCTCTGTCTTGGGCACAACGCTCAGATCCTTTGTAGTCTTGTGTTGCACCAGCAGAGACTTGCTGCTGAGGTTGCATTTAATGATGCTGCTCTGTCTGGCTCCACGTCCTTGCGTCTCTGCCCAGGGAAGCTGCTGTGGCCATGCTTTGTATTCATGTACCATCCTGCTGGCTGTTGGTTGTGTCTGGCTCCACCTGTAGTTCCTTTGGGGGATGTCATGTGCTGACATCTGGCTCTTGTCCGTCGCACCTGCAACATGGGCTTCATGGTGGAATGGTGCAGCCCTCAAGCTCTGAACACGGTGGCTGCGCCCTGCTCACTGTGGATGTCCTGAGCGATGGGGACAAGCAGTAGGTAGCTGTTGCTGGCTGTGGTGATGGCCGTTCTCTTGCCCCTGGCAGAGCAGTCAGCTGCAGGCTACTGTTGGCAGGGGAGGCAGCTTGCTGTATAATGGCCCCTTGTTTGTGCAGGACTGCTGCTACCTGTATTGCTGGTAGATGAGGTGTCTCCTGGTACAGATGGGGCAGTGACACACTGGGCACCAGGCTGTTCATCTGAGAATCATTGAGGGAGAAGTGTTGAAAACATGAGGGAAAAGGCAGGAAACGTGAAGTGACGCCCTTCTTCAGTTGCTGTCAGCTTGACCTGGAACTGATCAACTCTTGACATCTAGCCCCTGCGTTGTTCACCCAGCCCCAGATGTCACCTGGAGCTGACCAGTTCCAGTCACTCAGCCCTGGATCCCCCATCTCCTGTCACCCCAGAATCATCCAGGATGCTCCCAGGAGTCTGTGAGCCAAAATACTCACCTGCCCATAGACCCTTCTGTGCCCCCACCCCCCAACCTATGTGGTCTTTCTAGGAACCCCCCACTATGATGCCTCTCTTCCACAGCTTCAGGAGTCCCTGAAGCCTGCAGCCAAGCATAAGGGGGAGCAGAGGAATATGGAGGTGAGAATGAGACAACCATGGGGTAAGGACATCAGTTATGATGACCCTCACCCCTGCACAGCCTCAGAGTCCCTGAAGATTCCCAACACATAGATGTCCCCTACTTATCGCTAGAAGTCCCTGTTTCCATGGATGCCCCCTCTTGCTGGCGGTGGCTATGTGTACCGGCACTGATGATGTGAGCCCGGTTTCTATATGGTTTGTGATGTGCAGCAGCATGCACTGGATGGTAAAGGGCTGCTACCCTGACGTGGTGCCTGGTCAGCCTGTCCCTGTCACACTCTGACTGACATGGCTAGTGATGTGGCCCTCCTGAGCCCAGGTAGCTCTGGTGAACACCCATTCACACTTTCAGGCAAAGCCACACCGAGTGTGGGGAACTACTGTGGCTGATGTCGTGCCAGCAGTAGAACCTTTGAGCCACCGCTCAGAGCCACTGCTCTATGGAGGAGGCAATTCATCAAGGAAGAGATGAAGAGGAGAGAGGAGGCTTAGGCGCCTTGGAGATCCAAAGGAAGTTTATTGCCAATGAAGGGGTCAAGGCGTAAGAGCCCCGAGCACTGCTGTGCAAGGGGTTATAAACACTCCAAAATTGAGGGGATGGGAAGGTACAACGATCAATGGGGTGTCCAGGGGGGTGGAGCGAGGGAGGAGCAAAAGGCTTACATAATGAAATTGGGACCACTGGGGACAAGGGGAGGAGACAAGAGGTCACACAGGCCAATGGGGTGTCAAGGATTAGGGAAATTCCAAGGGGGTGGACATTTAAGGGATTGGCCCATGTGGGGCTTGGAAGGACCATGTCAAGTGTGGGGAACCGCTCCGACCGATGGAATTGTCAGAGCGGAACCNAACCTTAGAGCTCTGGCTCTATGGGGGTGCCATACATCAGGGGCGAGGCAAAGGGAAGAGAGGAAGCTCTAAAGTTCTCAGGTTCCAATAGCACGGTTTATTGTGGAGGAAGGGAGAGAAAAAAAGAGCCCTGAGCCTTGTGCTGTGCACGAGGTTAAATATTACCAAAAATCTAAGGGAGGGTACAAACAGACATCCAATAAGGAATCCTGAGGGGAGGGGTAAGGGAGGAGCAAAGAGGTTACATAATCACTTGGGAGCCAACAGGGATAAGGGGAGGAGAAGAGGGGTCACATGGGCCAATGGGGTGTCGAGGATTAGGGGATTTCCAAAGGAGTGGACAGTTCAGGGATTGGCCCATGTGGGGATTGGCAGGGAAAGGTCTAGAACAAGGGGCAGGGTTGAGGAAATGGACAGGGAAGGAACTGGAATAAGGGGAGGAGATATTTTGAGGGACAATTATTTGGGGGCAGGCATATATATGGGAGAAATGATTAGGGTAACAACCCTAGGGGAGAACGGGGTAAAACCATTATACAAAGAATAAAAATAAACAAGGGCCGCCATATCTGCCCCTTTCTTTCTTAAAAAGAGGGATCTGGGCGGTATTCTGAATTTGGGTAGAGATCGTAAAACCAGGAAGGAGGGATTTGGGGAGGAGAGATAGCAACACTTTCTTCATAAGGAGGGGGGGGTCACTGGAAGCATGGAGGTCAACGTTAAAAGGGGCAACGTGAATGGGAAGATACACAAAACCTTTTGAACATAGAAAGTGCAATAGAAATTATGATAGCAGTCAAAATAATCCAAAGAATAGTCTATAGAATCGAGGAAAGCCACCCAGATATTCCCCATCCTTGGAAGATAATGTTCCACCAGTCCTCAGATTCCTGTTTGATAGATGAAATCATGTGCCGCATTTTTTGTGTGGTTTGATAGATGTTTTCGCTCTTTGCCGACATGTTCGGGCAGCAGAGACCCTCGAATTGCGTGCACTCATGTCCATGCAGCAGCAGCAGCAAGTTGATGGCTGCTCGGTTCTGAAGGGTAGCCTGCCTGGTTAACTCCTCATCCTCAGGGAGGTCACTAAGAGCGGTTGATGTCAAATTCATTTGTTTAGCGACCCAACACTCTAGGTGGTCCAATTCGCCTAGACCCTTTGCTGCAGCCACCCATGGCAAAAACAAAGAGACTACAGCCCTTTTTGTATGCACCCAATGGGCAACTTCTGAGTCACAATTTTCATCGAATTTGGAAATACTTCTTTTTTGAATGGCCAATTCGCTTTTGTTACTCCAGTTGACAGTTTGGGTCATGTTGGGTGAAAACAGCGTCAGCCGGCCGATTGTGCACGGGCCTCCGTGAGGGTGAGAGGGGACGCCTGCCCAGGCACAACCATTGCAGATGAGAAAGGTGCCCTTGGGCAACTTCTTAGGTTGGTTCTGGAATGGACTCAATGCCTTGATTGTGTGGGTCTTCTGGCATCATTTGTTGGTTTGGTTGTGCCTCTTCTTGGGGTTGTTTAGGATGTTCTGGTGGGTTGGGAATTCATAATCTAATACAACACAAAAAGGGGCAACAGAGGATCCAAGAATCTCAAATTCCTGGGGTTCGGAGGAAGCTTGGGGGAGTTTTCTTACCCAGGAATTCCATGATTGCAGGGGGTTGTAAATTTTGTATTCAGGAAGGGAGTCATTAAAAATTCTAGTCAAATCGGGGATAATCATTAAATTTGAAAGGGATCCCCACCAGGCAGGTGGACATCAGGTTTTCTGCTGCTGCTGTGGAGAGGCAGATGTGATCTTGGTTGAGGGTCTCTGCGAGCGTCACCCAGACATTACGGTTGAGTTGCGGGACAATCTATGGGTCCGAGGCTGGGATCCAGACGGTGAGCAGGACGAGGATGAGGAATTTGGCTGACATCTTGGACAGCGTTTCCCCAAAAACAACGTGAAATAAAGGGGTGTCATTACAATTCTTGAAAATTAAAACAACTCAGGAACGGGTGGTTGGGATTAAAATGTAAGGAGAACTTTGGACCTTCGCTCCCCACTTGGTCTGTGAGACAAACTGGATTGGCTGCAGGGACCCGGTCTGGTGGCCTGTTTGGGTATCTCGGTACATAAAGCTTCACCCACTTCTGTGGGATCCACCTTAAGTCAAGAGGTGTGGACACTAGTTTATGAGGACCTTCAATCCTCTGCATTTCAGGACCCTTTATGAGGACTGGCAGATGTTCCTTTAATTGGTGGTTTTGCTAATTTCCATAATGCCATGTCACTGGGATTTAAGGTTTTTAAACGAGCAGTTCAGGAAATTGGTAGTAAAGAGGGCTTTGCATAGGTGTTTTTGTGGTGTCATTCCTACACAGCCCTCCCACTGGTGCCTCAGGACCTGTTTGAGCCCACTGGTTTGGTGGGCCCGCTCAACCACGGCTTGGCTGGTTGAGGAGTGAGCGGTGCCATTATTGTGTTTCACTCCCCAACTCTGCAGGAAATCCTCGGGAACTTTGGAAGAATATGCTGGGCTGTTGTCCGTTTTGATCTCCTTTGGCACACCCAGCACTGAAAAGGCCTGCAGTAGATGTTTGGTTGCATGCACGGCCTTTTTTCCCTGTGTGGGCAGAGGTGTGAACTGCTCTGGAGAAAGTATCTATGCTCACATGCACGTATTTCAGCCTGCCAAATTCTGGGACATGAGTAACGTCTGTTTGCCAAAGTTGGCAGCCTCCTGATCCATGGGGATTCACCCCAGCGCCCAGCGATGGAATTGCTGTGTGCTGACACTGGGGACATGTGGCCACAATGGCTCTGGCCTGGTCTCGCTTTAGTTGGAACTGATGAGCCAGACCAGGCCCATTCTGATGGAACATCTGGTGGCTCAGCTTGGCTTGTTGAAATAAATCAGGAAGCATGGCTAAGTCCATGGGCACGGCTGCCAGGGAATCAGCTTTCTGATTCCCCTTGGCGATCGGGCCAGATAAATCGGTATGTGATCTTACACACATGATGTAATATGGTTGCTCTCAGTGGGAGACAAAATAGATTAATTTTGAGAGCAAATCAAATAACATCTTATTCTTGTTCGACACCTCCTTAAGGATTGAGTGTTCAGCTCTGGAGACTACCCCTGCCACATAGGCCAAATCAGTAACCAGATCAAAAGGTTTGGAAAATATCTCAAAGGCCCTAATGATTGCGGCCAACTCAGCAATCTGAGGGGAGCCCTCAACATATTCAACATCTGCTTCCCACTGTTGAGTTTGAGCATCTTTCCAGGTTATTACAGACCTGTGGGATGCTCCAGACGCGTCTGTAAAAATTGTTAGGGCTTTGAGTGGAGTCCTGTTCCTCATGTTTCTAGGTATCAAAATTTTTTTGGAACAATTTGTGCGCAGAGCTGTGCACTGATATATGTCCTCTGAAATTACAAAGTGCGACTTTGCAAACTCCAGCTCTCACTAAAAAGGTGTTTGAATATTTCCCTAGTCATCCTCTTGGGGGAGGTCTCTTCTCCCAAGAGGTTGACTGGCAGGCGAGTGCATGTAAAATCACAGCCAGCCAGTTCCCAAGGCCATGTCCGGGCATTCCTGACAAGCTGGGCCATCAGTTTGTGTGGCCTAGTGATAATTTTAGACCGATGGTGACTGAGCAAAACCCACTCTATGATTAAGAGATGGTCCCTCTGGTCCTGGTCCCATTGAAAGATCAACCCATTTAGATGTGGTAATTTTCCCAGCACTATGAACTCAAATGGCAGGTCCGCTTTGCAGTAGTGGGCCTGTCGGCTTTCCATGGGCCTTTCCACTTTCTCCAAAGCTGCCTTCGCCTCTGGGGTTAGGGACCTTGGATAACTAAGCTCATCCCCACCCTTCAGAAGATTGAAGAAGGGGGCCAGGTCATTTGTGATAATGCCCAGCCAAGGCCTAACCCAGTTCAAAGTCCCACATAGAGAGTGTACATCTGCCAAAGTTTTGGGATCACTGTTTATTGCCAATTTTTGAGGCACAATGGTCCTCACAGTGATCTCCAAGCCCAGATATTTCCAAGGGGACATCCTTTGAACTTTTTCCTCTTGGAGTGTAAATCCTGCAGCTGTCAGAACTCTGACCACTCGGTCAAGTGCATGCTCCAGTAAGTCACCCTGGGGCGCACATACGAGCACATCATCCATATAATGACGAATGATGCTCCCCCCACTTCAGCATGGACTGGGGACAGCAATGAGGAGATGTACCACTGGCAGATGGTGGGTGAGTTCTTCATTCCTTGTGGAAGGACTCGCCAGTGGAATCTCCTCATTGAGGCTTCTTGGTTGGTGGTGGGAACCAAGAAGGCAAATTGTGGGCATCTGCAGGGTCTAGGGGAATTTTGAAGAAAAAGTCTTTTATATCCACAACTGCCAAATTCCAGTTTTGGGGGAGCATTGCTGGGGAAGGCATCCCTGGTTGGAGGGGCCCCATGTCAACAATGACTTTGTTAATTTCATGAAGGTCATGAAGGAGCCGCCACTTATCCCTTCCTGGCTTTCAAATAACAAAAACCAGAGAGTTCCAAGGGCTGAAGGTGGGCTTGATGTTTCCAAGAGTCAATTGCTCCTCCACGAGTTCATTGAGTGCCTCTAATTTCTTTTTGCTTAGTGGCCACTGATCCACCCAGATTGGCAAATCAGTGGTCCAAATGAGTTTCTGATTGGGGTGCTCTGCAGTGGCCGCAATTAAAAATCCTGAGGGGTTTTTGGGATTTCAGTTCTTACTCCCTATTGTGACATGATGTCCCTACCCCACAGAGGAACCTTGTAAGTCACTACGTACAGAAGTAATGAAGCCAGTTGTCCATCCGGCCCTCAATTTGTACAATACTCTTTGATTGACGAGCCAATTGGGCACTCCCTATGCCAGAATTGTCCCAGCCACAAGTTGCAATTCCCAATGTGACGACCATCTCTGTTCAGGGATGATCGTCACATCTGCCCCAGTATCAAACAAGCCCTTGATCCCAAGGGTTTCTCCCCCTCACTTGATGTAACAGGGGGATCATGGGCTTGTCTTCCCCCACCACCTCCGCCCAATACACTTCAGGTGCATTCTTGTCAGGTGTCACTTTGGGTGGTATGGGTATGGCCTGGGCAATGACTTGGCCCTGTTTCATATAAAAAAGTGGGTGGAGGCACCGTGCCATGAGAATGGAAGCCCTCCGGATCACTTGGAAGAGTAATCGGAGAGACCTCAATTTCTGGGGGTGTATGCTTGGTGTCCCCGATGATGAAGTACTTACAGTTCAGCTCCTGAGGCATGAACCTTTCCCTCAGTGGGTCCACAGCAAGCACAGTCCACATAAAGTCCCTGAAAAACAAATCTTTGGTTGTAATGAGCAGTAGTGGCCGCTGAGGCTGCCACTGCTCATTGTCCAGGCCAGTTGTATTTGAGTCAGTCCAGGTCCTGCAGTCATGTCCAATGAATATATTGTCCGTTGCTATAACTCTCTCCTCTTCCCTGTCTCTTCCTCCCCATTTCTCTCCACGCGTGGGGCAGGTCTGCACAGATGGCTTAGTTTTTTTGATGCTGTACCCCCTCCCCTCCCCCACTCATTGCCGCTTGAGGTCTGTAGCATGGACGCGGTGCTAAGCAATCCTTTGCAAAATGTCCTTGCTTTCCACATCAGTGGCAAATAATCTGCCCCAGGCATTGGTCATGCTGGTGGAATAGGGGCAAGTTGGGGCAGAGCACTCAGTCCAGCCACTGCTATGATCGGTCTTCTTCCCTCGAGTTGTTGGAATAAGTCTGCTTTCTTGGTGCATGCCTCGATGATCATGGTTAGTGTTGGTGGAGGATCCAGTGGCATACTCAAGATTATATGTTTGCATGCCTTGTTGGCGCTTTCCTTTGTAACACTTAATAGCACCGAGGCGTGTGGCTGGGTCCTCCTCCTGCTTCTCAATCTGTACCTTTAGCCTGTTAATGAATTGGGCAAATGTTTCGTTAGATAATTGTTTGATACTGAAATAACCTATTCTTGGTCCCTCTGCCAGCAAAGAATGAAAGGCTTTTTCAGCCACTTCCTTAAGCTGCTCCAAAATTTGTGTTCCCAATGCCCGGGCCTGATCTTGCGCCCGAGCCCACTGCCCCTTGCCACACAGGTGATCCATGGTAATCATATTGCCAATGGCATCAAGGGCGCCTTCAGTGCACTGCAGGATCTCAGAACGAATGGCCCGCAGTGACCTTTTCCATGCTGCTTCCCACAGCATATATTCTGCTGGGGAAAGGAGTCATGAAAACAACTCTTTTGAGTCATGAGGAACCAGCGTGTTGGACGAGACAGTCTCTCTAAGCAGGCCCTTGAAGTATTGACTCTCCTGCCCAAATTCTTTCTGGGCCCTGCAGAACTCCTTTTTTGTTCGAAAGGGGAAGGGCTCCCATTCTCAGAAGCCTCTCCCTTGACCACCAAGAAGAACAGGCACGGCTGTAAGGACAGTGTCATTTTGGGTTCCAGTGCCCCGGCCTGTCATATTTGGTTTCCAGAGCGTGGGAACCGGAAGCAGGAAGAGGAAGTGGGAAGGATGGAGGAGGAGCAGTGACATGAGGGACAGCACGAGTGGGAGGTGACATCATGGGGAGGAGTGTCAGGTGGAGTCAGTACAGGGGTTGTGGTCTCAGGGGAGAAGTTGTCTCTGGGGGCGGGACCAAGGGAGGAGTCGGGGTAAACTGGGAGGAGTCCTGGAACGAGGGAAGGGAAGGGTCTGAAGAAAGGAAAGGGT
>VXBU01017843.1:21318-55730 GCA_013400315.1 Bombycilla garrulus | reverse complement strand
TGGAGTCTCACTGGTTCTGCTTTGAAACCAGCACAACTGGTCATACATATTGGTCTTCTTTACTGTTCATTACTTTCAAATTCTTTTCTTAAAGTACAATTCTTGAAATCAGAAGATTCTAGAGGCAAGTATTTGACGATCTAAGTTCATAAAATTTTTCATTAATGTCAGCTGGGCTAGTGTTCTTGCATATTTTTTGGTAGTTTGAAATATGTTAATTTATTTCTCCACTACAAATGGTACTAGTAAAGGACGGAAGGGATTATAGGATACACTTTTTTTTTTTGTCTTCTTCTCTGGTGTATTTGTACTTGGACCAGCCTTTATTAGAATGTGATAATGAGATTAATTATTTCACCCCTATTGCCCAATGTAAAACTAAAACTATAAATATTCATTTAAAAATTATTTCATACTTCCATGTAGTCTTAAGTAGGTTTTTTCTGAGCACAGACTGATAATACAGAGATGTTTCTGTCATTGTTGAACAGGGCTCACATGGAGCCAAGGTGTTTTTTCCTGCTTTTCGCACTGCCCTGCTGGTGTGGAGACTGGAAGTATATGGGAGGCTGGGAGAAGACACATCCAGGACAGGTGACCCAAACGGTACAAGGGAATATTCCAGACTGTATGACATCATGCTCTGTGCATAGAGAGGGGGGAAGAAGGAAAAAAGCAGGGGATATTTGGCATGATAACGTTTGTCTTCCAAAGTCACTGTTGTGTGTGATGTGGCCCTGCGCTCCTGGGGATAGCTGAACACCTCCGGGCCAATGAGGAGTAAATTATGCTCAGCCTTATTGAGAAGCACTGTTTGCTGTGACTTTAACAATAAGTCAAACAGAAACCAGTGTAGCTTTTTATGATCCAAAGTTCCACACTACTTTCTTGTCCAGCATGAAGAAATGACTTTAATATCTTGGCTGCTATTATGGTGAAATGATAAATGTGGGTTTGAACTCTCTACATTGATATCTATAACTGACATTCCTGTATACAGAGCCAACAATGTTCAACAGTGTAATTATTTATTAATTTACTTAGGTGGGGTTAATTGCAATTTCATCTAATTGGTTACTTTTATCTGAATTATAAATATGGTAAATTAAAATTTCCATACTCCAGAGTTTTCAGTCACTAAAACAAGCTTCCTCCTTCAATATGATTCCCATTTTTGTTGCATCAGGCAGAGACTCTACATTCTGGGCAGCAATTCAAGCTAGGTAACATAATGAATCTTGTTCTACCAAAGCTCTTAAAGGCAAAGTGAACTGATATTTCGTGAAATGGTGGAGAAAAAAATCCACCAGCACATAATTGATTTTCACCTTCAAAGAAACAGATGGATCATCTACATTACAAAAAAAATAAGAAGCATAAATACAATGATTTAACTCATCAATTAAGATATTTATATTTAAAACTCTAAGCCTGTTTCCTCATCAGTTGCAGATGTATTAGAAAAAATTCAATAAATAAAAGGAGTAATGGATTTTATGTCATAAAATATGAAAGGGAAGATATTCTTGTGATAACTAAAAGTGTTCAGACTACTGTAAGTGTTCACGTTACAATAATTTTTAAGGATTTCTGAATTCTCCAGAAAACTATCTGTTGCCTTCTAAACTATTCTTTATTATTATAACATTTTATACTATTATTATGTAGCTATCTGGTTTGTTGGGTCTTTTTAATGTTTCTCTACCTACTTGCTGTTTAGTTGTATCTTTCAGAGAAGTAATTTTAAAGACTCCTGTGTGGTAAATTTAATAGCAGCTGCAACAGATCCTCAGATTCTTCCAGTTAGCAGATTTCTTTGGCATTGGATCCTGTGCAAAGATTACTCTTTCTACTACGGTAGTGAAGAACATTCACTCCTCTTCAAGTTACATACATCATTTGATTATATCTCTGCCAGGTTGTCTGAACTTATATTTCACAAACAGGAGAAAAAGAAATGACTGAAAATTATTCTCTTAATAAGTATGACAAACACATGCAGTAAGTGAATTTTAGTACAATGTTGCATTGTGTTTGATTTTGTATCATCAAAGAATTATTAACTTATAGCTGAGATAAAAAGCATCTATTAGATGACATAAAGCTATAGAAAATGTGCAAATCTGTAATGATAGAAATGTGAGTCATCCAGCTGACACTTCTTGTAATTTTCAATGTGTTTTAGAAGTACTCTTTCCTCATGGGGAGTGGAAAAGGTGATAAAGTGTTTTTCTAAAAACTTTATTTTCTCATCATCAAGCTTAAATACAGAGATATTTGTGTGACGTGCCTCCAGTGTGTGCATAGTTATATGTATATGTATTTATACAGGCACATAAACATGCACATACACAAATCTGAGAGATCCTCTCAATTCCTTTGGAGGTGAGGTGAGTGTTCTAGGGCTGAGAAAAGTATCTCATGCTGCTACTACATATGCATTTGAATACTATATTATTGGGATGTCTGTGATGTCCATTTGTCTTTCCCACAGTCTGTTCCTCATAACACTCTCAACTGTTAAGTGTATTGGCTATATTCACCTAAAAATAGTCTCATACTTCTTGAAAATTAGCCATTAGATGTAAATTGCTGCTGCCAGTGAGAAAACAGCAGAAAGAACTCAGTCAATATTCTCTTCAGAAGAAACTCGCCTCAGTTGGTTTCTTCCCTGCAGTTTTTCATAAGAAGAACCTGCTTATATACTCTTCTACTGGAATACATCAGATAAAGCTTCCGGGAAAATGAATGCATCTGGAAGAAGTCTTCATTAGTTCCACTGTCACAAACACCTGGTCACATTTGACTTTCCTACTCTGAAAAACTTTCTGCAGGTGAACTTCTGTAACCAATGAAGAATAGATTGTGCTGAAACCATATTTCACTTTGTTTTAAATTGCGGTGCTATATTCCTCAGATCAAACTCTCAAAACCCTTAGTTTTCATTGATCTTATAGGTCATGGCATAGCATGGTTGCAGGGTCAAGGACAGTATACTAGCACTGCACATAAAAAAATATTCCTTTCACTCTTGGATATAAAACATAAGAAGGCAGTGGTTTTAAGTTTAACTCAAAGACTTATCTCTATGAACAAATAAGCTTATTTTGTAACAAAGGACCGCTGTATGAACCAGCTTAGCCCTTGACAGCTTATAAAGCCCTACGTACAGAAAGTAGTAGCCAACAGCAATAGAGGCAATAGAAACCTCAAGTTACAGAGCCTCCTGCTCTGAACTGGAGATAAGAATACCAGCATGACAAAATGTGCTAGACCAGTCACTGATGAAAGTGCCTGAAAACTTTGGAAAAATTTCCACTACTTTTTAGGTCAGTCATTGGTTTGTTTTCTTTTGTTCTCAGATGGTTATGAGTCCATTCTTAACACAGTTAGGTTAACAAAATAATAAATCATACAGCAAAGAGACTGTCACTTGTCAGATGTACAGTCCTAAGAGAAATAAAACCCACTCTCTAAGTGGTTTTAGGCCTTTCTCCTACAATCTTAATTTCCGGCTGCCTTAAATTATTTTTT
The DNA here is from genome assembly GCA_013400315.1 of Bombycilla garrulus. Classification (NCBI taxonomy): domain Eukaryota; kingdom Metazoa; phylum Chordata; class Aves; order Passeriformes; family Bombycillidae; genus Bombycilla; species Bombycilla garrulus. The sequence goes on along the minus strand of VXBU01017843.1, from coordinate 52,196 downwards.
TCTTCTTATTACCTTCCCTCCTTACTTATCAAGTCAATAAATTGGCTTGTACATTTAATAAAGTAGTTTAAGGAGTACATACCTTTTTCTGCTAATCTGAATCTGACTAAATAAGCTGCCTTGTCTATAATGTAGAACATTCCTCTTTCCTTTTAAAACTACTTTCTGTATGCTCAAAATAGATGGCTTTATCAAAAAAAACCAAAACAAAACAAAACAAAAAACCCCCCAAAAAACCCCAGACAAACAAACCAAAGCCAAGGCTTCTTCTTTTTAACAGCTTATCTTTTAAACAGCTTATCCTTTCTTCTCTGATAAATGTTTTATCATAATATTTTCTTTTTTTTTTTTTGGTTTTGTTTTGTAGCTGACATGGTTTAGTGCTCATTTTATTTATAAATCTGTCTATTTACTAAATCTGCATTAGATGGATCTGAACTCTATTTCTCTTACTGCAGCAAATAATTTTGTGGTATGTGGCTGCATCTAATACAGAAATTAAAACAATTTAGAGTTCAGAAGAGTTACCACTGACCCAAGAAGATAAATACCTTTTTAAGTACCATGTGTGCCTCATTATTGTGTTGTATATTGAGCTATGACAGTATGCCATAACACAATCATTAAAGGAAGAAGGAAGAAATTAATTTTTTACTACTTATTACATAAAAATATCAAGGTAAAAATATAAGATCATTCTAAGGAAAAGTGCAATATCCCATTTATCCATTAATTTAAAAAGACATTTTTATCACTTCAGGACAGTTTCTTTCTAGAGGGAGTAGGATATTGAGAGAAGGATATTCTACAAGAAATGCCTACCTTGTAAACTGTTCTTGTGTCTGATTGCTTGTAAAAGCATAAAAGAGGAGACTTTAAGAGAATGAGACTTTCTGATCTGGAAATCCTCAACCTTACAAGTATGCTTGGATTTTTCTGTGGGTGAAGAATAAATTGTGAAGCTCCCAGGCAAGCAGTGTACTTGCTCTACTACTTTGTGCATTTTATTGTTGAAGAAACACTAGAACTGGGTGAAAACCACAAAGCACAATGACCAAAATGTATTTCTTCTGAGTATTAAATTGTCTGAATTCAGGCATACTTACAAACAGTTCCCATATAAACCTTAATACAATAAAAATCTTGTCATTTAAGCATTATTAAAATTCAGTTAATATTAGGATGCCTATTTGAAATAACTTTCTGAACCTGGCAAAGCTGAAATCGAAACACTGAAAATACTTAAATTGCAGTTAAATAAAAAATTATTAGATACTACAGTAAGAGTCATATAAAAAAACTGGTCCAAATATTTTTTTGCTGCCGAGATTCTGGCAGCCTTGGTTAGGGATTTTTCAGACAGAAACTACTGGATGTCTTTAAATACACATCTCAAATTCTACATCACATTTCAGTTTCTAGCAGTCTGGTTCTTATTCAGTCACTCCAAAAGTGAACACGTGGTAAATAGTATCTTGTTATTTGTCTGTCATAACACCAACAAATCTGCAGGCTGGGAAAGAAGAAACCATCCCATGGCAGCCCTGTGATATTCATGGTGTTTGATTTAAATATAATTCTAAGCTGTAGCTACATGAAAGTGAAGAAAAATAGAAGATTGCCTAAGTAGTTTAAAATTCATGAGGTAAGGAGTTCAGTTTTAAAATATAATCTTTTTGTGTTAAATCACCCAAAACTTGTCAATATTTAGGTGGAAGAGTATGGTTATGCACTGCCTACATTTAGACTTAATTTAATATTTGTTTACAAGTGTTGTTGAACAGCTGCCAATGGATTCTCCCACTGAAAAATGTCACAAAGCAACTGACTGTGTTGTTTTGTTTCTAAAACTTTTTATCTTTTGTGTCTTGCAATAAATATATCAAGTTGTACTCTTGCTTACAAATCATTTATCATTGCAAAATTAATTTCTCTGTGCAGTCCTGAAATTGAGACAATCACACTATTTTTTTTAATTCACTATAATTTGAAATACTGATATGAACAAGCTATATTTTATCTGCATCTCCACCATGGTCAATGTCTAGGTTGTCAGATTTTAGGAAACTATCCAGGTTCTCCAGCTAATTTCCTTTGTTAACAAAACTGAGCTGGGGACTCTTTAAAAATATAACTGGACTCTTAACAATGTAACTGTTTTTTTTCCAGGAAATAAAATATGAGAGAAAATAAGACTTTTCATACTGGGATGAGTTGCTCCACCCATTACAGCACTAGCTTACAACCAAGAATATCTCTTCTCATATGTTTTACATGAATATGGAAGAACATTATGCTTAAAGAAATGTCACAATGAAGGAAATACTCTCTGAAGGGTAAAGACACCTAAAGAAAATCTACAATTGTTCCTCATATTTGATAGATTGAAAGGAGATTGATATTTCTGAAGGTTACAAAGTTGTACTCAAGTCAATAGCACTCCAGCTGAGAATAAAGCGTGTGCTAATGAACTGCATAGGTTGTAAACCAACATTTGTTGGATTAGCAGCCCATTAACAGAGATATTTCATAATCACTTTCACTTCAGTCTAGAAGAAATTGGTGAAAAAATTGACTTTGTTAGTATATGTCTCAATTACTTTAATGAGAGAAAGGGTCATTAGCTGTTGCACACATTTTAAGGCCTATTAGGTACCTTCCCTTAGTTGTCTAATCCTCTGAAAAATGTAACATTCTTATATTCCTTACTAGCATACTTTGTGTTGCAGACAAAAAAAAATCTTAATTTTTAGGTTAGTGAGAAATACTGTCTGAACTCTTTAGAAAAACCAAGTATCTCCATATCCAACCAAATATACATACACATATATATATATATATAACTCCATATAGACGTACTCAGTGAAATTTAATCCTATTTTTTATTCACTTGGGAGCTATAGAAATGCAGAAAGAAAAGAGATCATGAGAGACTGTGATGTATGTATGCTCCTGGTTTCAGCTGAAATATTTTTTCTCTTAGTAGAGGGTAGAGTGCTGTGTTTTGGATTTACTATGAGAATAATGTTGATAACAGTGGTTTTTTTGGTTGTTGCTAAGTAGTGCTTACTAGAACTTAAAATAACTTTTCAGTTTTTTCATGTTGTGCCAGTGAGGAGTTGTATAAAAAGCTGGGAGGAAGCATGGCCAGGGGAGCTGACCAGAACTGGCTAAAGAGAGATTCCACACTATAGAATGTCATGCTCCATTTATAAATTGGTATTGAATTTATCAGGAGCTGCTTGGAGAAAGGCTGAACATTGTTCATTGGGTGGTGACCAACTGTATTATGCATCACTTCTTTCTCTCAGGTGTTATTCCATAGAATCATAGAATGACTTGGTTTGAAAGGAACCCTTCAATCTAGTTCCAACCCCGCTGCCTTGGGCAGGGGCGGCTTCCACTAGACCAGGTTGTTAAAGTCCACTCCAGCTGGCCTTGAATACTTTCAGGGACAGGCCATCCAAAAAATTCTCTGGGCAACATTTTCCAATGTCTTACCACTCCCACTTCCACTAGACCAGGTTGTTAAAGTCCACTCCAGCTGGCCTTGAATACTTTCAGGGACAGGCCATCCAAAAAATTCTCTGGGCAACATTTTCCAATGTCTTACCACTCCCACAGTAAAGAATGACTTCCNAATGACTTGGTTTGAAAGGAACCCTTCAATCTAGTTCCAACCCCGCTGCCTTGGGCAGGGGCGGCTTCCACTAGACCAGGTTGTTAAAGTCCACTCCAGCTGGCCTTGAATACTTTCAGGGACAGGCCATCCAAAAAATTCTCTGGGCAACATTTTCCAATGTCTTACCACTCCCACAGTAAAGAATGACTTCCTAATATCTAGCCTAAACCCACTCTCTTTCAATTTAAAGCCTTCACCCCTTGTCTATCACTACATGCCCATGCAAAAAAAAAAGTCCTTCTCTAGACTTTTTGTTAATTCCCTTGAGCTACTGGAAAGAGCTTATTAGGTGTCCCTAGCCTTCTTGTCCCTAGTCTGGAAAACCCCAACTCTTTCAGCCTGTCTTCATGGGAGAGGTGTTTCAGCTCTCTGATCTTCTTTGTGAATGTTCTCTGGACTCAGTCCAGCAGGTCCACATCCTCCCTATGTTGTGAGCCCCAGAGCTAGATGCAGCACTCCAGGTGGTCTCTCACATGAGTGGAGTAGATGGGAACAATCACTCCTCTCAACATGCTGGCCCCGCTGCTCTTGATGCAGCCCAGGATACAGCTGACTTTCCAGGCTGCGAGTGTGCACCACCAAGAAATGTTCAGCTTCTTGTCCACTAACACCCCTGAGTCCTTATCCTCCAGGCTGCTCTCAATCCCTTCATCTCCCAGCCTCTACTTCTGCTTGAGATTACCCCAACACAGGCACAGCACTTTGCACTTGCCCCTGTTGAACTGCACAAAGTTCATACAGCCCCATCTCTTAGGCCTGACAAGGTCCCTCTGGAAGGCATCCCTTCCCTCCAGCATGTTGACTGCACCACACAGCTTGGTGTTGGCAAACTTGCTGAGGTACACTATCTGTGTCAAGGATGTCAGCCAGTGCTGGTCCCAAAACTGACCCCTGAGGAACACCACTCATCAGAGGTCTCCAGCTGGACATAGAGCCACATGACTACAACTTGCTGAGTGCAACCATCCAGCTAAATCCTTAACCACTGAGTAGTCAATCAATCAAATCTCTATGCTTTAGAGAAAAGGATGTCACGCAGGACAGTGTCAAATATGTTGCACAACTTCTGGTAGATGATATCAATTGCTGTTCTCATTTATCATTTCTGTAACCTCATCATAGGTGGAAAAGAAATTTACCAGGCACAATTTGCTGTTAGGGAAGCCTTAATGGCTGTCACCACTCATCTTATTTTCCGTGTGTCCTAACATAGTTTCCAGGCTCCTTCGTACTCTTTTTGGGCACCAAGGCTGACAGGCCTGTAATTCCCTGGGTCTTCCCTACTTCCATTTTTAAAAATTGGCATTATATTCCCCCTCTGTCAGTCACTTTGAACTTCCCCAGACTGCCATGTCTTCATGGCTTAGTCATTTCCTTAGCCAAATCCCTCAGGACCTTTGGATGTATCTCATCAGGTCCCATGGACCTGTGCACTTTCAGGTTCCTGAGATAGTTTTGTACATGATCTCCCACTACAGCAGATGATTTTTCATTCTTTTACTCTCTCTATTTCATTACAATTATCAACACTTTTATAAATTATTATTATTAGTAGTAATAGTTGTAATAACAGTACTAGTATTTGTAGTATCATAGGTATTTTGTTTCAGTTATTAAACACTTTTCATCTCAACCCATGAGGTTTACTTTTTTTTCTTTTTTTCTCCTCCCCATCAGGGAGAAGTTGGGCAGTGGAGTGAGTGACACACTGACTGGTACAGAGTTGCAGGCTGGGGTTAAGCTGTGACAACTGTCAACTTTCATAACGTATTTTTCTTGCTTCTTTCAAAATTTTCAATGATGGAGATATTATAATCTTTCAAAGCATTTCATTAAATTGTATAATTACATTTACCATTAGTCTCTTTTTTTTCCTCCTGATTAGGACATTAACCTGTATTATTCCCTTTCAAATCAATTATTGTCATTCTATTGGCAGTGCACATGGAGAGCAGTTTATACCTTTTTGCTTTACAGCTGTCTTGTGTATTTAGAGATTTAACATTTCTCTTTCAACTTTTCCTCAAGATAGACTACATTATTTCTCATTCGGAATGTCTGATCAACCCCATTGTTTTTCTTCAAACTTCTTACAATGCATCTGCATATTTCAAATATTTATGGCTGGACATTTTATTAGCGTCTCAGAATCACATGAGTGGAAATCCATACAGACATGATTTACTCTGTGGAAATGTGTTTCTGTTCCAAGAAAAAAACATAACTATAATTTTTCCAGAAGTATAAATTAAACAGTTTGGTTCATAATTCCTGTCAGAGACTGAAATGTTATGATGTATTGCTTAAACATCTTTATTAAGGACTTTTGCCTAGTATGGCAAAGTTGTTTAACAAAATTTGCATGGAAGACCACTGCAGCCTGAATGTGGTCCCTGGGCCTAGGCCCTGAACTGTGAGTTAAAACGCCTAAGGCTATTTCAAATAAAAAAAAGTGACACTATTATTTTAAACACTCTTGGATGAGCAAAGTCATTGATAAGGCTGGGAAGAAACTTCCACAGGAGGATCAGTAGCCCAGCAGCTTTGGGGTGGAGGCATATCTNCCTGTCAGAGACTGAAATGTTATGATGTATTGCTTAAACATCTTTATTAAGGACTTTTGCCTAGTATGGCAAAGTTGTTTAACAAAATTTGCATGGAAGACCACTGCAGCCTGAATGTGGTCCCTGGGCCTAGGCCCTGAACTGTGAGTTAAAACGCCTAAGGCTATTTCAAATAAAAAAAAGTGACACTATTATTTTAAACACTCTTGGATGAGCAAAGTCATTGATAAGGCTGGGAAGAAACTTCCACAGGAGGATCAGTAGCCCAGCAGCTTTGGGGTGGAGGCATATCTCCAGGCTTATCTGCTGCCAGGCTTGCACAGACTCCCCTGACCAAAGTAGGGAGGAGGAAGGTCTTGGGTGTGTGAGCAGCCTCTGGTCAGAGACAGTGAACACCCATCCTCCATGACACGAACTGACTCAGCTGTGAAATCGCCCCCCCAACCTGGGAAAGCCACATCCGCAGGACGTGCACATGAAAGGGAAGTAGATGAGGTGTCACAATCCATCAAATGCCCCTGTAGTTCCCCCAGACTCATTCCTGAGGCTTTCCACCAGAACACTGCACGTGATGCAAAATGATGCAACTAATCCACAGTCTTGCAAGAGACAGCATCAAATTTGCCCTCCACAGGAGAGGCACTAGGGTGTTCCTACCTAGCCCAAATGAATATTAATTTTTTGGATTCTATATTTTCCACATTTTTTTACCATCACCACTAAGAAGACCAGGTGGAGGGGACGGATAAGACATTGTTTGGACCCATGGAGTAGTGATATATTTTTTCTTAATATGTCTCTGTAAATCTTCCTTTCCATCTTCCTCCCCCTGCCCCTTTTTCTATTTTTTTTCTTTCTCTTTCTTTCTCTTTGCCTTTTTTATTATTAAATAATATCTATACTTCAAAATAAAAGATATCAATATTTTTGATATTAAAATTTCCTTCATTTGGTTTTAATAATGTTTTGGGAAATATTTAGAACTTTTGAATATTTGTAATCCACAGAGACCTTAACTGGTCCTCTGGGATTAGAGCAGATCATTTTAGCTCCTTAGTTCTTGATTTCTGTTTTTTTCCCCCTCATTTCCCAGTTCTAGAATTTTCCACATTCACAATGAGTTCCTCTACTTCTCATTACAAAAAGACAGCATAAAGTGAGTTGAATCTTCTGGATGAAAGATTGATTTTTGTAATATGTCACTGAATGAGCAAGTAAAAGTACAACATTAAGTGGCAGAAGGATGGGTGGATAGAAATAATATCAGGGATATGATTTTGTTTTCCTTTGTTGCAGGATATTTGTGGAGCCTGGAGATGACTCCCTCCCTGTGGAGCACTAATTTCATGTTCATCCCTCAGTTGGGGATGCCCCACCCTTACTCAAGGCAGAGTAGCTCAGATATAGGTGGAAGTTCTTTCATGTAATATGTAAATCTGGTCTAGCAGAGGTTTCCCTGTCCATGGCTGGGGGTTTGGAACTAGGTCCCTTCCAACTCTAACCATTCTATGATTCTTTGATTCTACTTCTGCTTCATTGGTAAACCTCACTGCTGTCTAACTTACCTATCCATCAGGTTCTAACCTGTAAGATTTTTGTGAAGCCCTTCATGCTCACCTCAGCTCTTCACCTGCCTGCTTGGTTCTCCTGGGTCATGCCACTGATAACTCCCTCAAGGGAGCTGATCCTCTGCTTAAAATACTTTGGTGGGGGGGGAATCAATAGGGTAAATCAGCATATCCAACTTTTTCATAAGTTAAAACATCTATTTATTCTCTCCTTTCCACTTGTACATCAAGTAGATCCCAAATAAATTTTGCAGTATTTATTTATTTTGTTGGGTTTACTCCTGGTGAAAGCAGCATAGAGGAAGAAAGAGGAGAGAGATCTAGAGTGCAATCATGGTTTTGCTTCAATAACTGTATTCTGTGCTCCAGTTTGCATAACTTAGATAGAAAAGCTTAGAAACATGCCAAAGTGTTTCATCTGCTAACTAGACAAACTGAATAGCTGCTGATAAAGCTGTATTGGGTGACTTATTTAATTTTAAAGCAAACTATCTAACAGAATTTACATATTCCCCTTCTGGTGGCTTAGATAATCTGACTTCTGAATGAGGGTGAGAAGCTTATGCATATGAATAAGAAACATTTTTGTATTTAAAAAGTGATTGACAGAGGGTCAAAAGATAGATCTGATGTGATTTAGATCATCTGTTGTTTTTCCAACATCATCTAGACAGACCTCTCAGATTGTCCCAAGGCCTGCAATACTAAAGCTGTAAGGACCCCAAATTTGATAATAAAAAGATTGCAACAGCATGAAATAGTAACACTTTCTTGCATCTTTGGAAGCCCAGAAAAACTTAATAATTTTTATGACCATCTTTCATAGAATTTTTCTGACCAAAGTTAGGAAGGAATGTGCTCGTGCATCCATGTGTAGATAGCACAGATGTACAAACATCCCACAAAAGACTTTTGGGTTTAATACCATGGAGAGTAAAAGAGAATGGGAGCTTTTACAATGACTAGCAGTTTTGCTGCCTCAATAAATTTTTTTCTTTCAAGTTACTCAGAAAGATCCACAGAGATGGCTCAAGATCTCTTTCGCCAACACAGAAAAAATAAATTTTGCAGCTCTATAGGTGAGGATCTGAGAATGGCTGGAGCAGGAATACAAAGCCACAGGGAAGCTATGGTGAGCTCAGCTGCTTGCTCTTGCTCCTGCTGCCTGGCAGATGGGAAAATGTGAGGAACAACTGCTCCCACACCAGCAGCTGCCACCGTTGCCTGCTCACTTTCCAGAACTCTGGCATAGATAAATCTTGTATTGGGGTCATGGACATCATTCATATATCCATTTTGCCTATGCCAACAACCACTTTTTTTGCTATCTTCTTCTCTGACCATGTCTAACTGAGCTTAGAACGATATTTGAATATGGGTTTTCTCTAGGAAAAATCTGCTCTTCTTTGAATCTGGTTTTCATTAATAAGGTTTCAGAACAGTTACCAGGAGCTGTGTTTGATCAAAACCCCAGCAATTTCTGCATTTTGGCTCCTAATTTCACGTATTGTTAGAAAACTATTTCATATTAATAGATTGCTTTTCCTACTTGCAGGAAAGAGGAACACGTGTTGTTTTCAATGACTTTTCAAAAATTCTGGTTAACTATTCCTTAACCCATCATTGTCAGTTTAATAGCTATTTTTTAACTGCACAGTCGCTTACATTTTTTAAAAAAACTGTACATCTATATCTACAGATGTATATATATATATATGTGTGTGCGTGTGTATGATTTACCTGTAGACATGTTTATTTTTCCCAGAAATTTGACTTAGAATAGAGAATAGAAAAATATATACTCCTCATCATGCATTTCTAAGACTGATTCACTCTCTCCTACCTTTAAAGCCAGGCATGACATTCAAAGTACTATGGAACTATTCAAACAAAAAAAAAAGCATATTTCTCCCATTTTTTAATTAAGTACAGCTACTAATAAAATAATTACAAATTTAAATTGGTTTTCATAGAACTACTCAGTAAAAATAACATGGGCAGTCAAAATAGAAGGTTAATAATCTTGAAATTATGCCATCTCATCCATCAGTAGTTTATTTCTGAATGTTTATCTTCATAAGAAATTAGATATTTAAGAATGCTGGACAATGAATTTGTGGACATTTGAGTGTACTGGAAAAAAGAAAGTGTAAGAGTTAATGAGTTAGCACAGAAAAAAGGAAAGGATATTTCAAAATACATTTTACATACATCAGAATACATATTGGAGAATGCAAAAATATTACTTAATGTTTACATGTCTCTAGATCTGTTTATTTTCCTCTTCTTGTTTTCCAATAGATTTTTGCTTCCAACTCTGCACCTTCCCCCACCCAAACAACTGCATTCTGGTTTTTTGGAGGGTTTTTTTCTGTCTTTTTTTGTTTGTTTGTTTGTTTGTTTGGTTTTTTTTGTTTTGTTTTGTTTTGTTTTTGTTTATTTTGTTGGTTTTGTTGTTTTGTTTTGTTTTGTTTTGTTTTTTCCTAGGGATTAATGGTATTAGTATTCTACAGCTGGGAGAGGCCTTTGTTTTCTGTCATTCACTTGAATCCATAATTTCTTCTGTTTTCTGTGACCTCATTACAAACCATAACCATGACATCTTTATGCTATGGCAAGGAGTAGAACAGGTCCCTCAGAAACTAGTATTGATTTTGTTCTTAATTTCCTTTCTTCAGTATAGACAAATTAGCTATGTCATAATCATTATTTGGAGAAGTATGGTAAAATGAAAGCTAATAAAGCCTTACCCATAATTTTTTAGGACGAAAAAGCTTCAGTCTTTTGGCATTTGTACATTTGCCTCACTTGTCACATGCAGATTAGTTTTTAGATACTCAGGGATTCAGACATAGAATTCCAACATCAAAGTGCAGTAAGTCTGAACTGTGAGCAGAATGATTCAATATTTTTGCAGAAAATAATGTTAATTTATCATTAAGTGCATATAATATCTCCACAATAAAAATAAAATCAGAAAAACCATAGGATGAATCACTGGTTATCCAGGAATTTAAAAGAGTGAAAAAACATCGTGTAATCCAAATGAATGCTGTTAAACTGAAAACAATTTAGATTAATTTTATAAGACAAAAGAGAAAGAATTAATTCCTAAACAGTTATAAAACAAATTCCCAAACAACTAAGAATAGATCAAACAAATAAAAAATATACCTCAAAGCTAAATATCTGGGATATGCACTTTCTATACTTTTCCCTTTACCGTGGTCTACTGTAAAGACAGTATATTCTGCCTCTCTTACTACAAATAACAATTTGTAATATATTACTTTGAGCAGAAGACATTTTAGATGGAAAGCTATGTGCAAATAAGGAAACAACTGAAACAGAATATACAGTTTCTTTAATTTCTTTTTTTTTGTGTGTGTTTTCCTTGTAAAAAAATATTTTATTTTCCTAAAAGTGAGCAAGATTAAAGTCCATCATAAGCACAAAAAGAAATTGTTTGACTTTCTCCAGAGAAGATATTTAAAGTTTCCTTTCTACTGTCCAAGATTAGGAATATACTTACTCCTTTAAATGTGTCTATGGGATTAAATAGAAAGATGATGCAAGAAAATTTACGTTAAAAGTCTAAATCATTCAAGTTTTAAGTGCTATAAGAGTTTTCTTACCTTTCTCTGAAAACCTAATAAAAGGTTATAGTTGAAGTAAACCACTATGAACCTAAAACAAATGAGCAAAAATACTTATAATTTTTCTCTAAGCAACACTAAATTTATCAACAACTATTTTAAAATATTGCCCAAGAATTTTACTCTATTTTCTGCTTTACCTTTTCTGCTTTACCTTTCTGAAGATTAAATATTCACACATAGAAATGAATTTTTAATACTGACATAATTTATCTAGAGAAGTGATAAACTTCTGAGGAAAAGAAACCAAAAACCTTTCTAAGCTTCCCAAGGTTCACAGTTCTGAGTGGTCAGCAGGCAGCTTCACCCTTGTGCCACAGTAGGTCTCTGATGTGTAAGTCCAGCATTTGCCAGATTTGAAGTGTGTTACTTACTAGCACTCCTACTATGTCCCCATTTCCATACTCTCTTTATCATTGATACATAAAATGATAAAAATGTGTCCAGTTAAGAAAAACTCTTTGTAAACATTGTCGTGCTTTAGGCTAGACTGGGCCCGTTCACCAACTGTATGAATTAGCAAAAACTTTGCCAGGTTACACAGTGAACAGTGATATAGACTATATTTGCCAAATAATATAATGATGAATTTCCTGGGATCAGCTTGCAACTCCTATGACACATGAGTGACAAACTACATAAATCACAGTATCTATTTAATGGCAGTGATGGAAATTGTGCAGGTGAGATTTTTCCTTTCAGAAAGACACCTAGAAAATTATCCAAAAAACCCTGAACCAAAAACTGCTGTCCTAGTGGTAAGATGATGCACGTCTGACAAAGTGCAGAAATGTAGAAAGCACTGTAACAAAACCCACTATCAACATGAGTGTTAAAAACACTTTTTGCAAATCCTTTCCTATTTAATTCTCAAAAATAGTAAGCACTCAAAAATCCTGAAAATAGACATGAGTATGGTTCACCAAAGAGAATTAATTGCAGATCATCAGTGGTGCAAGATTCTTTTTTGAGGGACCATTTGCTGGCAGCCATTGGTGCAGGACATAATATTCAGGATTTAATTTATTAAGTGACTGCAATAATTTTAAACTCTGTTCAGCAATGACAGTCAACTCTTTTTTTGCACAAATACAGCCTGTGACCAGTGTTTTTCTTATCAAGCAATTTGTAGGCATAAAGCTATTCGATAAAGGAACAGCTACTTCAGTTCTTGTGGTTTATTCAGTTACTTTTATGCTCTTCATTTTGACATCAGTTAGAAGTAGTGAAAGCAGCATGTCACAGTTCAGATGACAGTTAACAATGGTAAAACAGTTAAACTGCCTCAAGCTGACTCTTTTGAGATACAGACTGTCCTTGATGTTCATGTCTACTGGTTTGCTACCACTGAAAAAGCTGATGGATGATATGTGGTAGCTGGCACTATAGTGCATTGAATTATTTTCCCTTGCCATGGCTGACTCTGAAGAGTTTTATACACTCAAAATGCTGCACTGAAGTGAAGGAAAACATTATCAATCATTAAAAATGCCTTGCATTTTAAGATACTTACAGAGTGGAATAACACCGGGATTGAGCAAATAATTTATACTCAATCAACCAGTAAAAAAACCCAGGTGGGTTTTTTTTTTTTTTTTTTTTTTTTTTTTTTTTTTTTTTTTTTTTTTTTTTTTTTTTTTTTTTGTATTTTTTTTTGTATTTTTTTTTGTTTTCTTCCTTGTGATATGTCCATAAAAAGGCTTCAAATTCCTTGAATGTGTATGTATCATAGATAAATATTTGCTCAAGTCTGTCTGGAATATGTCACACTATTTTGCAAGTGTTTGGTGTACACTCTGCTAAACGAAAATTATGCTAGTATCTCAGTAAATGATAACAAGCCAGGTTCTTTTTCTGCTCTTCAGCAGCTGAAGGAATGTGTTGCTTCTAAGGGAATGGGAAACTTGGAGATATTGAGATTTTTAGTCACTACTTCCTAAGTAATTTATTATTTCTTTCATAATATTTGCTGCTGAGATTGCTATCACAGAATTTGAGATGAATTTAGGTTTTGAATCTTAAAAAAATAAAGAGAAACTAGACAAGAAACATGAAAGCAAAGATTTTTGAAGTTTTGAAAGATAAATTAAAGCATTCATTATAATTACAGTTTAAAAATTAATCTCTTCCATTCTGAAGCATGCTTGTATTTGAAAACAGGAGATTGTTCTATCTGAGCAGATGGAATCATGGAGTTAAAAAGTTTAGGACTTTTTCTAGAGCACAAGGTCTTTCTTTTTTTCCACTGCACTTGATGCTGTGTGAAACAGCTCTTTCAAACACTTGAACTATTGAGGAGAAGTTTAAATTTGCCACTTTTAAGCTGGAGAAAATGGGCCACGATTGAAATATATCACCAAATCCAGTTCTGATTTATCTTTTTTCAAGAGCAGTATTATGTTTGCAACAAGATATTAAACTCACTAGCTACATTCACTGTTTTGCTCTAAGGAAAAAAAGAGAGAGTGACCTAGATCTATGGATTGATACAATGGGCAAAACATTGTTCAATATCAGTAGGGCCCAACATACAGAATCAGAAATTCTAAGTCCATTGAACTCAGCATCATGTCTGAAAATGTTCATATGTCTCTTTCTATTCCCTTGAGAAAAACAAAAATTGGCTTTAGTGGGCCAAACTTAAACCAGAAGCAGTTCTATTAACATTTTAAACAAGGGATCACTAATTAAATCAGTGAGAGCTTATGGGCTTCCCATAACACAGGAAGAGGTATAAAGAGGAAAGAACAGAATATTACGGGATGCTTCTCTGCCTCTTCTAGAGTCTGACATAATTTAAAGAAAAGTCACAAAGGATCCATTCTTTTCAGTGCATATTGATCTTTCCAGTTGAAAGGTAGGCCTAGACAGTGGACAAAAATCTCTGTACAAAACATAATATTATGGGTTTTATTGCAGAAGGTGCTTACAGCAATCTGTACTCATAGCACTATTAAGGCAGACCAAATGTGTTAATGTGTTAATGATTTACACAGAGCATATTAAATACAGAAGGAGTTGCAAACAAAAAAATATTATTTTGTTTGATCCTGTTCCCTGACAATGTACGGCAAGCATGGCTGGCAAGTCTCTTCATCCTACTGTATGTAGTCATCTTATCCTTGATTTACTGGATTAAGCCATTAGTAGCTCCCAATGCTTCAAATGCAGATATATCTGTGTGTACATTTGTATAATCAGTCCCAAAAAACATTTTTAGTTTTTGTGAGGGCATATTATTGATTTTATCCTACAAATGCATATAGTATTAGCTGACATAAAAGGACTGAAAAGGTTACCAAAGCCAAAGTACATATTGCATAATTAAAACAAAGAACTAAACCACTTATTTTAAATCGGCCTTTGAGTATGTATTTCTCTAGTTTTATATAGCCATATAGAAAACATTTTTTGTAGTCTTAGCAAAATAGCATATCAAATGCAAACACAAAATTCAATTATTGGTTTTAAAATATCATTAAAAATTCAATTCTTGAACATCATGCTTACACAGTGGCCAAGAGACAGAAGTGGAAACTTATAGCTCAGTATATCTCGCCTTGTAATTGTATAATCACAGGAGAAGAAAGACTATTTTTTAAGCAGTTATATCAGCTGTTGCTTCGATGTAGGATTTCTCTCATACTGAAGCAAAGCAAGCTTTGGAATATTTGTTAAGGTTCCCTGGTCAATTCTTAAGGCATGGATTTAAAGAATAGTGGAAGGATTAGGAGTACTTTTCCTAAGAAATACAAATTCATTTTGCTGAATCTATTTGTGCTGTTTTTTTTTTTTTTTTCTACAGTCTTAAGCTCTGAATTTGAGCTTCTTAAGATGCTTTTTAGCTTAAAACTTATGCAACTATATATGACTCTGTTCCTTTACATCATCCAGTATCAAAACTAATCATAGGGGAAAGGAATCTGGAGAAGGACAAGAGAAATTGTGAGTTATTTGGCAGGCTCATTATGTAGTGAGTATTTTCCACTGAAGGAAGAAAAAATCTAGAGAAGCTGATGCTTCTGAGATAAACACCAGATGACTCCTCAGATTCTTTCATATATATATTCACTGAGCTGACAGCACTCACAGAGTAGTCTACGAGCTGGATATAGATTTCTCGCACAGGGACTGCCATTTTTTCCCTATACTTTCAGTAAATTGAACTAATATACTTAAAAATATCAGCAATATTTACCACTGTCAACATGGAATGCACCAAAATCCACCAGATTTACCCAAAGTACCACAATCTCATCTGGATATTAAATAAATTTTCCAGTTTCCACAAAGTTTTCCCAACAGATTCAAATAAACACAAATTTTAAAAATATAGTGCTAAACAATAGGCATACTACTGTACTGAAACATGCATATTTTGTGCCTGTTTTATATTTTTTAAAAAATAATAAGTATATATTTCTGGGATATTTATATATTTTTAGGATAATGAAATAATTTTACATGACTTGACTATACACAAACTTCTAAGAGAACATTGTCTCTTTTAAAAATCACTATTCACCTAAATTTCACAGATGTGAATCAGTATAACTCTTAGGTATCCTTCTACAAAAATATCTATAGCGATAAAAATAACATTAAGGTTCATATGTGTTAATAAACTGTATGCATTTACTGATAAAGTGTATAAGTTAAATTATGTTCCTTGATTAGCAGTGCTTACGTCTTCCTCTGTGAAGTTACCTACTTTAATATATAAGGTGATTCTAAACTCTGAACTAGATATGTAGGGTTTAATTGTATGAGGAATCTTCTAAACAAAAATAAATTCACTTCCAAATATTTAGTTATTAAAATCCAATTAATTTTGATTGAAATAGGCTGTGTGAAGGACTTTTGAAAACTTGGATTTTTTCCTTTTATTAAAATATTTTAAAATAAATAAAGACATTGACAATAATCCACAATATTTTTTCAGTGCTCATAAACAAGTCACCTTCTTCTCACCTACTCTTGTCTAATGACAAAATAGTTATAATGTGTGCATCAATACAATAAAGGAGTATCAGAGTAAGAAATTGCTCTGTAAATCTCATTAATTTGGTGATTAGCACAAAGAGAAATTATCCACATGCTGAAGCACAACATTATTCTCTTACAGAAGGACAGGAAGGGTGAGCTGCTGTTAAATATGCAGTATGTCAAATCCATTTCAGTGAACCAAATGTGTAACATTACTCAAAATTTCTTTTGTGGAAAAGACCTAGAACATGCTGACATTACTGAGCTTTTACCTTGTCCAGCTCACAGATACTGACACATAAAGAATCCCATCTTCCATCTCTTTGTTATAGTAAAAATAATAATATTATATTATATATTATCTATATATATAATTATATATATATATATATATAATGTTAAAAAGTTATTATTCCAGAGATAAGCTCAAGTTCATTATTGCAAAATATAATTTGAAATGAGCAAATATTTCTTGTGTCAGAAAAATATCAGTAAGTCCAATAGTCACAAACCTTAAATCAAGAGCTTAAACCGAAACAGAGATGTGCAGTCTTAATTGCAAGAATTTTGATAGAGTTTTTTGTCTTACATTTTGTTTATTCAGACTTTCAATTTCAAAGAACCTTGAGCCTGTGTTCCAAGAAATATACAAACCTCAGCAAAATATTTCCTGCAGTGCTGTAGAGCCAATCAATTGATGGTCTAGAAAGAATATTTGGTTGGTCTATCCACCAGATGTCAACAGAGTTGCTCTCAAACCTATTATTTTTGAGCAAGAAGGTAAGAATATATTAATAAAATAAGGTGTATGGTTAAAAGCCATTGATAGTGATTGCCAAAATTTTCCTACTTGCTATACCAGCAGAAATGGGCCACAACTTCAGCCCAAGTACCGGGCAGAACCTGATGCAGAGCAGCCTGGCATCTGTATCTTCAAACAGCAACACATCAGGCATTCTAGGAGCAGACAACTCTGCTGGGAATGACTGCTACAGTTGTTAAAGCCATTACTCCCACATGACCACACGAAGCCCAGGGAAATCACGGTGGTGGTGTGTTGACTGGTGATGGCAATACCCTTGTCCAAGTCTCAGTGGCTGAAGCCATGGAGTTACCTGCAGGAAGTATCATGTAAACACACATATGAGCCAAGGACACAGCTGCACCAACATGGGAGCAGGATCCAAGGTAGAGCTCTGACACCTACTTAAGGTTTTCCCCCAGTGCTTGCTAGTGCTTAGGTTATTCCTCTTCAGGTGAAGAGGATATTGAAATGGATATATCCATGCATGTAGCCATGGAAAGACTAAACTGAATAAATTCTTGTGCACTACCTGACAGAACTCCTGTGTACAGTAAAACGTGGTTATACATTAAAAAATAGATTTTGTCCTATAAGGAAACATATAAATATTCTCTCCACCATTGTGATTTAAAATAAATAAATAAATGAATAAACAAAGACTCTTCATGTAATTCATTTAATCTGAAGTTTATTTGTGGAATTTGCTTATTTTGGAGCCAAACCCAGTAATTCCTACAATGATTATAAGCTCACTAAATACCCTGCCACTAATGGGTTGACTTCAATAAATGAGTTAGAGTGGCAGTATTAAATCCTTTGGGGAGCTCAACAATTAAGCCAGTATATACAATTTGCTAGACCAAACTACTTCATCCAAATCCTATCAATAAAAAGCATTTCCCTTTTTTCCACATAAGACCTCTAGATGATCCATTTGAATTCTAAGGAGGTCCCAACATCTCATTTTTCCCTGCAAATCTGGGTCACCTACGCCCCAGTACGTTACTGAAGTGTAGGATATAAAGTGCCTTCTGCACTTCCCTGAGTAACTTTTCCAGCAGTAAGTCTTTAATGTGACTTACACCATTAGCTTATAAAAATATGGTAACTATTTAGCTTCCTATTTTTTTCTCCATGTATTGTTTTTACACTAAAACTCGTATAACTAGATAATTCCACTGCCATAATTGTTAAATTTACCTTTATTTGTCTAATAGGATGATTTTATTTTTTTACTCTAAATGGCATGTGGAAATACAGAAGTGCTGAACTGGTAGGAGATAGAATTCTTTGAAGACTGTATAAGCATTATTAATTAAATAATGTTACAATAAGCAGTGTTCTAATTAATTTTCTATTTGTTTTTGTGTTGGTTTTTTCTTAATGATTAATCATCATTAATCAACTGATAGGTTTGGCCCATATTCTTTATCCAGAAATTGGTCATAAAAACATGGCGCAGAGCACAGTAAGAACAGTGGTTCTGCAAAATGTATAAGTTTGTGATTGGAGAGCCTCTGTCAAATCTATTGAAGACTGTTAACATGGAATTTTAATTCCATTAAAATAGCAGCAAGTTTAAATATACTGTTAATTAATGTGCTTCACTTCATATAGTGTTGGCACGAATTTCCTCTTGTTTTTCTGTTACGCTGTAAAAAATAATGATATTTAGGATGTTGCACGATGTGCTAATGTTGGGAATCCAGATTTTATTTTTTAATTATATAAATAGCAGCAATGGATTTAGGCCAGGACTCTGCATCTCTTGGACTTTAGCAAAACCTGGAATAAGCCAGATCAAGTGGCCATAAGTAACATTTACAAATGGTGACAATTCACACCACATTTAACCTATTTTTCCTAGTTATTTTAATGTGACAGACAGTAAAGGAGGCTTAACTATGGCTTTTATAGTACCTTTCCTTCTATTCAGACTTCCTGGGCTTGGATAACAGTTTATTCCAGACCAGTCCGGCTTCCTTTGCTTGATTATGCAGCAATAATCGTAATAATCCTATTGGTAACATTACAGGCTGTTGCTATGGAAATTAATGTATTCTCTCAGAAAAATGACAGATGGGTTGAAGAGGGAACAAGCCCATACTTAAACACTGATCCTTACATGACTAACTAATCCCTAAACGGATGTCACTTAGAGAACAGCTAATTTCAAAGACTTTACTGAAACCATGTGACTGAGAGGAACGGCAGAGGACAGAGGCTATGCTAAGTATAATGCTTCAAAATAGTTGCATTATATCTCTTTCATTTCCACTTGTTTGTATTGCTTTTGTCTTAACATGTTACAGACAGCCTGTAGTAGATCAGGAACCATCAGGAGATAGCAGGAAATAGCAGCATTTTGTGTGCATCTTAATAATAGCTCCTCCTCATCTTCTCTGTGAGTGAATTATGTCATTAAAAAAAGAAGTTGACAAGGCAGCATCAATGCAGTAGTTATCATTTGCTGATACAATTCAGATTAAAAAAAACCCAGAAATTATAGAAAGACAATATGTGCCATTATTCTGCCATCACACAAAGGGATATTGTGCATATTTTAAATCTTTAATCATTGAAGCTTATTCTTCCTCTTCTTTTAAACAGAAACATTTGGGGTTTTTGCCCATAGCAGTGTAAATCGGGCTAAATTATGGAGAGTGCAGCATACAGCAAGTGGAATTTGCTCAAGGAAGCCAAAGCAAGATTGTAGGTTACAAACTCCTCCGGGACACATGCAGATAGAGAACTGGATTGGGGCAGTAGAAAGAAAATACATGGACTTTCAAAGGAGTAAAGGATTACTATGGTATAAAAATTTTGTTTAAGACTGACAAGTGATTGCTGCTTTTTATATAGTATAGAAAATATTTCTTTTCTGAGAAAACAGAAGGAAAAAAATACAACAATAGGACTTTTTTTTCCTCTTAAGCAATACTAATGTCATCATTTTGATGTTTTCTTCAGACTAATTTCACTGCTTTTTATGAATCACATAACAACTCATTCTTCTTTGGTGATAATTTTTTATGTTTCTGGCTATGAATAATGATGTTGCAACAACTGTCAAAAATATACTATTGTTAAATACCTAGAGAACAGAAAGACCTGGCTGTGCTGCTGGCAAAATACAGAGTATTAAAATTATCTTCTCATAATGCTCTGAGTAGCAGCAAGAATAACTAGATATGAAAATAAATAAATATGAGTCATATCAGAAGATAACACATCATTTCAAAATTATAAAAAATATGTATTAAACCAGGGATTTAATTTAAAATCTACAGAACTCAAAGGCCAAGACCTCAAATATGTCATGATTTTGTTGACAAAAAACTAGCAATTCCCTAAGGAAAAGTTATTATTTGAATTACTCAGAGAAAAAAATTACTACAGCTGTGAAAGTTAGATTTATATTTCACAGATTTTATTATTTCATATAACACCTGCAGTGACCCTCTCTTTGACTTAAAATTGAATAAAAAAAGGCAAGCCAAAACCCCCACAACCCACATTCCAGAGAAAAGGTGAGTATTAACAAGTATTAGAAAACTTGGGTTAATAAGTTGTGCCACACATTTGTTGTGCAACCACACATATCATGATCTTTTGTACCTTTGGAGGTTTGATTGGTTTGTTTGTTTGGGGGGTTGGTTTTGTTTGTTTGGAGTTTGTTTGGAGTTTGTTTTTGTTTCTAGTTTTACTTTCATGTCAGTTTAATCAGGTAAATACAGGAGACGTTAAATTCTTCAATTTTATTTAAACACCAACTAGGGCCACAAGAGAGTATAAGAGAATGAGTGTTGTCTCTTCTGGGTCAAAGTCACACAGATCAGAGGCATTAGAAGCCCAAAATAATGTTGTAATGGAGTAAAAACCACAGATGAAATTCAGAGTAATGGGAAAGACAGCACAAGGTGGATCTGGATTGTCTTAGTTGCTCAGATTTGTAATTCTGTTTCAAAAGGAATGGTAATACCTGGTCCTGTCAAGGCAGACATAGCAATCAAATATTTGTGACATTATTAGTTGTTGATTATATACCTTTCTTCCAGGGAGCTAGTATGCAGGTCATTTAAATATGAAATAAATTTTTTGATAAGAAGCAGAGCATCAACAGATGTGTTGATAGAAGGAAGCAAAGAGAGGCAGGAGGAATTTAGTGTCACAAGTATTTATTATGCAAGAGGTAGACTGGAGACTTCTGCAAATCATACTCTAAAGCTCCCTGTATTTATGAACAGCATTGCCTGGATATCTTTCAGGCTGTTTCAGGAATGCAGAGATCTCATGCCTCAGCCATACTTCCAGGATACCAAAGGAGCCCAGCAAATTTTCTAACCTGAAACCTCTTACAAGCAAATAGCAAACAAAAGGTACTAACGTATTTAATTAAGCTTCTTTCTGTTGATTCTAAATGCGTTGTCAATAAATTTGTAATTTAAAAGTTTAAAGCCAAATATTCTGTAGTTATGTCTCCGGTGTGATATTCTGAAATTGTAGGATGATTCACATCAATTTGTGGAGGTTTAGGTCAGAAAAGCAACATGATTTTTTCATAGTGGGATTCACAACAGAAGAGCTTAAGATCTTTACTACTTATCCTAATTTGCAAGGCAGAATTTTGATTAAATATCTAAAACAGAAGTATCAGCAGATTTATTTCAGAACAAAACATTGAAATGAACAGAAATGTAATAGAAAAAAAACCCACAAATCAAAAACCAACCAAAAAAAGCTACCCCAAAACATCCAGAAAAAAATAAAAACACCAAAGTCTAAAAAATCTCAAAGAACTATCAGATTTCATCTTGTCATGAATAAAGCATTACTTGAAGGGGACTAGATTACATATGTTAATAAAAAGATCTATAGACCAAAAACATTGATTTCTGTACTGAACAAGCTGGTAGAAGCCATGTAGGAATAGAATTATGTACCTTGATATAGGACATTCTGAGGAAGATTCACCAGCGACTTCATGGCAGGAAGTCTTGAATCAAAAATCTGTTGAAGTTTTATGACATCTTTTGGAAAAGATTTATTGGGATGATGCTTAGGTTTCCAATAAACTTTTATAAGTTGTCTTAAAAGAAGTTCTTAAAGAGAATAGATCATCAGTGCCAGAGGATGGTAGCTGTCTCAGATTTGTAACACAAGGTTTTCAGGGAGAAAGAGAGAAAAATAGAAAATCAAACATATGAAGAAATAAAAGTATTTTACAGTAGAGATTTCCCACAGAGCCCTTCAGGTACCTGTCCTGTGCACAGTACTACTCAAACTACCAATAAATAATGTGGAAAAGGGGAAATAGGAAGGTAGCAGTATATTTAGAGTACAAAATTAAAACTGACTACAAAGATACTCAGAGGAATTAGAGTGAATTACTGGGTGATAAAAATTATTGTCAAGACCCAGTATTGATAAATGCAAAGTAATACTCACGAAGGGAAAAACAGTCACAATTACACATATACAATGATAAGGCTGAAAGAACTGTTAATATGTCATTCATTCAGAAAAGAGGTCTTTGTGTCATTATGGATGGATCTATGAAAATATCAGTTGATTACTAAGAAGTAGTCAAAAACTCAAGATATTTTGCATAAGTTGGAAATTTAAAAAAAGCAAAAAATTATGTTGTGTTGTAATTTCAATCTTTGTTGGATCTGAACCTTGGATATGGGCTATAGCTTTAGCCATCTTCCTCTCAAAATCATGTAGAAGACCTAGAAGTGGTGCAAATAACTGAACAGATCAGATATATGGGGAGTCTCTACTTGTCAAAAGTTAAATATTCCCTGGTCTTTAGTTTAGATAAACTATGAAGAATGTAACATATACACAACATATAGGAAGGTGGATAACTTGCAAAAAATGAATAAACAATGTTTATTCTCCATTTTTCATCAGAGTTGATTGTACAGCTGCTGTAGAATCATCAAAAAGCTCTTATGTGAAACTTTTTTGCACATATGTATAAGCAGTTTCTGAAATTCATTTTTACAGGCAGTAAGTACGAAGAGTTCAAAAATTATTAAGGAAATTCATTGAAGAAATGCCCATGTATTAAGCATGATGTTGTGGCTGCAGCCTCAGGAGTACTGAACTGAACTCTCCTCAGGAGTGGGAAGTCTCAGGATCACCATCAACCAGATACCTGAGCTAGAAGAGAAGTATTCACTGCTTCCCATACTCCTAATCATTTATCACAAGCCTCAGAAAGAGGTAGAAGACTTTTACTCTGGCCCCACATAGTGGTTTTTACATAACCGGCAAACTGTGGGAAAGTTCTGCTAGAGTGGTATAAAAGTTCTAATCTCAAATGCACAGCAGTCAAGAGCAGGAATCCTATCAGTGCCTGAGGCTTTGACCCAGACCTACACCTTCCTCTCCACCCTTGAACTGCTATTGCCTGTCTGGAGGCACAGGAGGAGCACCAGCCCTGTGCATCATTAAGTTTCACAGAAGACTTTGGGAAAGGTATCCACTAGGTTGTTCTTGCTGGCTGAATTGCACCCAGTAGAATAAGTCTCCTTGCCAGCAGTGCTCAGCACACATGGGATGTAACATGAAGGGGAGCCACCTTTGGGAGACATCTCTCCTCTGCGCGCTCCCTAAACACTATGTCTTTTCAGCACTTGTGAAGAAAGAATAAGTTAAAGAAGGCTTCAGAATTTAAAGGGTAACAGCATGGAGTAGATTATTTTCTCTGTCAGATCATTTTCTAGCTGACTTTCTGACATTTATCAGTTTTTTTTCTTTGAGCCTGCATTATCTAAGGTGTTTACTTTACAGAAGTATCACAGAGACATTATGTGTATTTGGTTCAAGCAGGCTGAGGAACACAGATTTGTAAGCCTTTACTCCTGTACTTACTCATAAGAGTAAAGACATCATAGGAAAGAGAAAATATAGCATATTTTAAAAGGGGACCTATTGGTTTAATTTAGCTCCATCTGTTTTAAGTATCTCTAATATTCTTGCTATAATATCTGAGTACTAGTAAGTGCAAATTAAGTTTCATTCAGAGAGATGAATTCTCACTACAAACACCATTGTAAAGATTTCTCCTGCTTTTAAACAGGAGTTTGTGTAAAAGATTTATTTTAACCTTATTCATCGATCACAACTTTAAACCTTTATCATCAAACTGAAAGCTCAAGCTTCTTTCTATTGCAAAGCCTAAAATCCCTGGAATTTGCAAAAATATAAGTTCTATAGCTTCAACATAAACATAAATTTTTTGATAACTTAGAAACAAAAATCTAAGTTTCCCCCCTACACACTCTGGTAGCAGGTCTCACCTTCTAAACCTGTCAGAACATCAATCTTGTTTCATGGGGCAGAGCATTGTTGAGCACTGTGTAGCTATGGCTATGACTGGAAGCAATGTCCTACATTGTTAGCTGTGCCACCAAACCAATCTTTTCTTTACAAATGAGCAGGCAAGGACTGAAGGCTACTTTGGAAAATAGTTGAAGACTCTACAAGGGATTTTGCAAAACACCCCAATATATTTTTTTTTTTCTTGGAGGGTCAAAAACTGGATTATACCTGGAATTTAGGCTTTCATATACTAAGGCTTTGTAAGTTTATATTTGCTTGGGGAATGCTTCCTGCTTCTTGACCTCTTGCTCAGGACTTTGGAGCTTTTTAGACAAACATATTCCACCTGCATGCTTTGAGCATTACATCTCCAGCCATACACAGAGAGAACCAGAAAGCATATGAACATAGAAATATCAGAGTTTGCAGTCAGCAGATGCAGAGTTGAGCCTGGAGCTCCAGCAGCTCATGGTCCCTTCTCACTCACAGCCATCCCTGTGTCTGCTCCTGCATGGCCAAGGTGTGGTCCCCAGCCATAGATGTCTTGAGTTTTCCATTGCTCACTCACAAGCAGCCATGTTGCATCCCCTTTTCCTCCTCCACTCATCCCCTCTGTATGTTGTGACATCTACTTTCTTTTTGATCATATGGTAACCTTGACAGAAATCACTTTAATCATAATTTTCCTTGAAAAAAAATGCTTCACTGAAACTTCAAACAGACGTTTTTGACAAAGTCGATACAGACATCTTTTCAAAATTTATTTTCTTTGGAAAAAAAATAAAAATCATCAAAATAAGATCTATAAAAGCATTCATGTTTTTCTGGGTGGTTTGTATAATCATGCTCACTTCAGAAAAAAAAGGCTATCATCCTTTAATTTATTTTAAATCTGGAAAGATTTGAGTAGAAATTCCTTTAAAACAGCAGGATGAGTACAAAAATTTAAAAAGTGCAATCTTATTTAACAAACAATTTAGCAATCATAACAACTAATAAATACTGGTTATGTTTTGTGGAATTTATTGTTAGTTTTTTTATTTTCCAGGTATGCATTTGGACTCTTTGAAATAGAAAAACATTTTTGGATTTAAATCAATTTTCTGAGAATAGAAGAGCTGTTTAATTTTTTCTTATGCTTATTTACATCAAAATAGTTGTGTCAATGCCCACACCCTGCGTTAAAATATCCCAAAGATTTTCAGTTCAATTTCTTTAGCATGCAGGGTCAGTTCCCAGTGGTAAATTTTTTGCTCTCCCCATATTTTTCTCTGCGCTTGATTTTCATTTTTACTTATCTGCAGAAGTAGCCTTGGTAGTTTTTGGGGGTTTTTGATGTTAGAGCTGTTTCCATGTTGCTAAGCAAGTTCAGAAATACGTAAAAGTACCACCAGTTTCTTGAGAACAATCTCACATACACAAGTAAATTATTATTCTTGTTGCCCCATTTTCAATCTGTACTTTCATAGATTTAAATGCAATTGAGTATGCCTCATTCTACCTTTGTGCTATTTAGAAAAAGGGAAATGCTTTGATTGATTTATAAAGAGATTTTGTACCAAAAAGTAAAGTCATTCGCAGAAAACAAAACATGGACCAATAATCCACCTGAACAGCCTATAACCACAGTGAAAATACCCTATTTTAGAATAATGAAATTATCTCCTAAGACATGAGTTTATAGAAGTTCTATGAATCATAAACTGTGAGGGCTCCCTCCTTAAAATATCCCGTGTGCATACATGTAGTATGATCATGGGGGAAAGGACATGTCAAGTATTTGAAAGCAAAGTTTCAGAACTGAAATTGTTAAATTTAAACCCTGAATCAGTTGCATCCACATGTGGACTCAAACAGCCTATACCTGCATGATGTGAAAAAGGCAGTTTGAAATGCTTCTTATTTTGGAAAATCTGTGCATATCTTCAGGCACTAGGGTCACAGTTAATTTAATCTTTGTTTAAGTGCAATAACTACCAAGAAGTGCTCCTCCTGCAATACAGTATTTGCATTTATCAACTAATAGGGATGCTTATAATAGAATAATTATTCCTTTTTCCAATAGAACATACATTATATCTTCACTCAGAAATTCAGTTTAATTAGTCTAGAGTTATAATTTGTGTGGCCTTCGAACTTTTTGTAATGTTTTTGCATCTAGTTATGAGTTGGAAATGAATATTATACATTTGGCCTTATACATTTCTTTAAAAGCTACTTCTCCACTTGCTTTGGTGAAATTTTTATGCAATCAAAGAATGAAAACTGAAGTCGTTCCGCCTACGTGAAAAGAAAGGGTGGGTAGGCAAAACACAATTCTGAAGAATTGATGAGATGTGGATTAATGAACATGTTTCTTTTTCCCATCTTGGTAATAGCAGACCATTGAAAATGCTGCATAAATTTTCATTTAAATGATAAGCTGTCACTGTAATACTAC
This sequence comes from Bombycilla garrulus, assembly GCA_013400315.1. Taxonomy (NCBI): domain Eukaryota; kingdom Metazoa; phylum Chordata; class Aves; order Passeriformes; family Bombycillidae; genus Bombycilla; species Bombycilla garrulus. Next base: position 25,163 of record VXBU01017843.1, on the reverse strand, counting down.
TACTCCTGATTTGGTAAGGTCAGCTACGATGACTGTACCCACTGCTTTGGCCAGAAAATATTTTTTAAAACCTGAAGCTATACCATTAAAAGAGTCATTTATACAGACAGAGAAAATTATGATTTCAGTCAAGTTAGACTTGATTGTAGCAGTGAACTCCTGGACTTTTGTTGTTAGAACAGTATATTACATCTCTGGCATACATATCAATTTCAGATTTTTCTAACATATTTTGTCATTTATGCATTTAAAACCATTCAGCATATGATCTTTCTTTCAGTCTTCACTTGAGGATTTAGTCTTGGCACTCAACATCTCTGAAATCTATATTAGATTTTTTGGTAGAGTTTAATTTCATATGAAACCTTATGAAAAAAAGCATAAACTTTCTGGAAGTTTATGCTTTTGAATTTTATTATTTTTTGAATAAAGATAATTCCATCTTTACTATACAGATATGTCATTCCAGTTTTATTTAAGACACCTCAGAACACAAAAACTTAAGAGAAGAACTTACGAGTGGTCATTTGCTGTCAAGTTCTTGAAGCACACAAAATGCTTGACTTGAGAACAGACATTTTTCTCATTACATTAAATGGAATGAGTTTCATTGAGCATTGCTGAGAGACACTCAGGAATTTTCAACTTCAATGCCCATTTTCCTTAAATTCAGGCTTTGGGTATTTATTACTATCAGTCACCAAATAAAGGTCAGACATAATTGCTGTCCCATTATTGCACACTTAATGTAATACATCTAAGAACAAAACTAAAATCCACTGATTTCTATGTTCTTATATAGCTATTGTTTCTAACTAAATCTAGTAGACAAATTTGTAAAAATGAGTAGTTGTCAATTTTTTACTCATCATTAACACTCTAAACAAAAAATAGAAGGAAACCCCAATTAGCTTTTTTTAATAGACAGAATACATAGAAAAATTTTAAAAGAAGACTGTTAATCATTGCTTGTATTAAGCCACTCCCCTACTACCCTGAGGAATATGACATTTTACAGTAGCTGGTACAAACACTTATATTTGTTATTGTGAAGCTACTGTAGAACAAAACTGAGCACTAAATAAGAAAGGAGAACTTCATTAACAAGTAGGAGTGTTCTATACAACCTGTAAAAATTGTTATTTCTACCTCCTGTGAGATCTGAATTTCAGTGTATTTGAAATCCCAATCTGAGAACCTGACAAAACTGTCAGTTATTACTGAATCCAACAGGCCTTTTCCTTGAGTTCTTGTAATTCCCTTTAGTGCTATTGCAGTGGGAAAAAGACTTTATCTTGCCTTAAGGCAATAGCTGTCATAAAGGAATCCTCAGAGAATGTATGGCTGCCTTACCCAATAGCACAAAGGACAGATAGGTCAATAGGATTTACCGGTACGCACCTGACATAGAATCCTCTTTCTCCCATCACTAATCCTACCTTATCCTTCCCCTTCTGCCACTTTGAGATTGCTGGATAGGAAAGGAGAAAGTAGAGAGTTTTGCTTCTAGACACTCAGGTGTTAGGTCTCCCTGAATTATTATTGCCCGTCAAGATGCTAATTTCACATCTTAGCTCTGATTTGCACTAGTATGTGATGCTTCCCAGAACAGGGTTAGAGTTTTAAGATCTCCTGTCTAAATTTTGATACTCTTCATGACCTCTTTGCTTCTTTGACACTTCTCAGTTAAAAAAGAATTATTCCCTCCATCTGGTAGTTTCTTTTTTATTCCTTTTAGCCATTTTGTCTTTAACTACTATCAAATATTTCTTCCCACTTACTTCAAGCACTGATAGGAATAAATTTCTTTATAATTTTCTTATTTCTAAAATGTGAAAAATATAGCATTATTTAAGTAAAGGTATAGGCATTTTGATACACTATAGCTTCCATGAAATATAGCATCAAAATATTATTGAAAGCCTGTTTTGATACTGTTTTGAACACATCATGGAAACAATTCACCAAGTCTTTAACACCAGAAATGAGTGAATTTATTCACATAGAGAAAGAAAACTCTGGTCACCTCAGGAAACTTTTCAGAAAATGAAAAGCCAATAAAATCTGTGATAGCAGTCAATTTTCATAAAGACTTCTCTTTGCAAATGGGAGAGTGAAATAAAGAAAGCAAGGGAGTAAAAGGAAGAAGACTCTTTGTGCCGAGGCACAGAAGAGGCAAGTGTTTTATAAGCCAGGATACAATAAGATGAGTCTGGTGTTACTTTTCCAAATTAATCATGGACATTAAGGGAATAATTGGTAAAAATTCCTCATGTGATAGAAGGGGATCTTTTTCAAAGAGAGTTTTTTGCCTCCATGGAAGATTTAAACAATTTCTTATTACAGAAAGAGTGTGTGCCAAGAGCATACAGGCCAGGAAACTGAATATTGCTGTAATAAGTACATGACTTCATTTAGGAAGAGTAGTCAACTGCACCAGTTACTCTACTGAATATAAATCTCTGATGACATAGAGGTTTGGCAGTTGTAGTAGTAGTATTAGTAGTAACAAGGAACAAATTTAAAAGTACTCATGTTGACTCCCTTTTAAAAAAGTAGAATATATATGAATACATTCCTAAATTCTTACATGAATTCAAGTACAGATATTTCTGGCTGATCTTGGATATAGGTATTTTCAGATGCTTAAGTTATCATAAGATTTATTTGGAACACATTTTCAGATTATTTGGAAGTATGTTTACAAAACAACAGGTGCATTCACGCAATAAAAGGAAACACATAACTTCCTACAAGGCATGCACACAGTTTGTTGGGTTTTTTTTTAGATGCTAGAAAAGGATTAAAATATACAGTGATAAATCTGCCAATAATACCAGTGACAAATATTATTGCATCCTGGCAATCCAGAAGTCCACACACAAGATAGTGTGGAGTTGTCTTAACACCTGTAAGCCCTGTCTTCTCTAGAAAATTATTCAAAAAAAAAAGACTACAATTAAAAAAACCTGTTCCTCTTAACAGTCACTATTTTTAGGAGGAGTCATTCATAATTCTGTCCTATATATGCTGTGTTCCTAAAGGAGAACTTCACAGGTCCACAAGAGATGCTATTCTAAGCTCACCTGCTGTGATTGCTATGATTATGACTTGGGTACACTCATTCTCAGATCAAACTCAGGATTACCACTTCAGTAATGATACTTGAAGATGTTAATATAAGTGGAAACATGATACATATAAAGGGGCTTCTAAATGGAAGGATGCGCCTACAATCTATTGCCTAAAATAAGAAAAGAAAAGCTTTGACATCAGCTGTCTCTATTTCTCAGCCTCGAAACACTGCATAGGAGGACCATTGTTAAGGATAAAAGAAATGTCCATTTTTCTCTCTATTAGTGTCTTTAGAATGATTCCTTTCAAGAACTGTCCAGGTTAATTGTTAATTAAAACAAATAATCTGATATTTTATATTAGCTGAGGATTATGAATGTCGTAGCAAATCCTCGTATGGTAACTCCAAAGATCAAAGTAGTTTTTTTATCTTGTCTCCTTATGACTATCATGGATCTTGTACCGTATTCATGTGTCCTTTGAATGAGGAACCTTAATGTAGTGACTTGTGCTGCCAGGATTTTGACTGATTTATTTTTATTTCAAGCCTTCCAGCCATCCTTTTAACATAGTACATAATGAGAACACTTCTAAAATAGAGTGTCATCAGAAAGATAGGTCATGTGAAGTATGTGTTTGTGTAGGTTCATATACTTTATGGTGATTATACCCTGACACAGGGACAGAAAAAAGCTCTATTAATAAAATTTCTGAACAAACATTATCTTAAACACATTGGACCTAGCATTAAAAAAAAAAAAAAAAAAAAA
>VXBU01017843.1:299-18105 GCA_013400315.1 Bombycilla garrulus | reverse complement strand
GGGAAGTATATAACTCTCCTATCTGATATGAAATTTATTCTGTGATATTTTTCCTTTAGATGCCATTTATTTTTTGTAGATTTCATGTTAGTCATTGATAACATTGTTTCACTGAATTGATTTAAATGAAACTTTCTTTAGCATACAGCACAGCTCCATAAATGCCATAACATAGTCTGTTTTTTCTGGTTACTTTGTGTCCTGCTTCTTTAATAGTTAACTTAAGATTGGTCTTTCTACCAACTTCTAATGTGTCTTTATCCATTCATTCATAACAGTCATTTTATTTGAGACTATGTACCATTTGCAATACAGTATGATGTCCAGTTCATCAAGATGAAACACATAGAATAAAGCTACAACATAGATTAGGATCTTTTATATAAAAATAAAGTTTCTGATTTTGGTTTTTAAAGAGCTTGCCATTTTAGCTCAAGTGAAATTATGAGAAAGTTTCCCACCATTTTACTGTTTTCTAAATGTCTGTTATTGTTCCCTCATGCCCAAGACTTCTACAGATTGCAGCATGTTAGAGCACTTCACCAGAATTTTCTCTCCTACATCGAAGTGCTGTTGTTGGTAGATGTATCCCAAGAGCTCATATAATGAAGTTTATTACCATTGAGAATTTGCTAAGCCAGAACTACAACCTTATGAAGGCTATCTCATTATCCAATATTCAAAGTCACAAACGTTCCTCTTCACCCCAATTTCAGTATTGCATATATTATTTGAACAACACATACGTTTGAACTTGTATTGTTAAAGTTCAAAATACCCTTCTGCATAATTTTATACATATATTACCACAGTATGCAATGATACTGGTACACACTAATTATCTAATTAACCAGGACAGACAATTCAATTATAAATCCTAGCTTCGCTTGAAGTATAGATTTGGTTTTTTTAGAACATGAAGTTGCTTTCCACCTTTGACCCCAATATTTGGTCCTAAACTAATTATTTTTCTTTGCTAATGGGTGAATATGGGCTGAATTTGTCCTTCATTAATGGCTTAAATTCTTGTATCAGCTAGTCTTTGATGATTGAAAGAGGGACATTTAGCATATAGGTTATGTGATCTTTGCAGAGGTAACTTTGACTTTTTTTTGAGAGTAGCCTTGACTCCAGCTACAACTGACATGGTAAAACCTCTGGTTTAGCTGTGAAAAATACAAGTGGTACAAAAATCACCACCAAGAAACAGATGCCAAATAATTCACCAAGCAACGGATACTTTCAAAGACCTTCCTCCTATTTTTGTTGTTGAACATGATGTTGTGTAGCATGGAATGCATCTTTAGTTAGTTCAGATCACCTGTCCCAATTCTATCTCTCCAAATCTCTTGCCCACCAGCATCCTACTAACTGAGGAGAGAGAGGGAGAAACAGAGAAGACATTGATGCTGTGCAAGTCCTATTCAGCAATGCCCAAGATATTGGTGTCTTATCAATGTTCTTTTGTTCACCTGCTTGAAACACGGGAGAATATAGGCTGCTGCAAAGAAAATTAATTCCTCAGATGTGCTCAGAACAAATATCTATGTTTGGCACAGCAGTGAATTGCATAAACATGTAGAAAACAGCTCTTATCAGCCAAGAGGAAGGTACATAACTTTACTATGAGTACTCAATGCTGAGTACTCTCAGCAATAAACATGAATGTACATCTCATTTATTTTGTAGTATATAATGATCCAGTTCTATATCACTTTATTTATTTGGAAAAGCAATATTTTGCCTGAGTACAAAAAGTGATTTGTGGTACAGTCTTCCAAAGGTTTTTTCTTCTCAAACATTATAATCTATTGTATGGATATTTTTTTTCTCACACTCCTTGCTTTCTTTTGAGTCTGCATGAGAAGTAAAAACACCTCTGTAAAGTAATGTTTTGCAAGAGAACAGTTTGAATTAGAAGGATGGACCTATTTTTGTTCTAGAAAGAAGGCCTTAAAACTATAAGGTAACCATTAAAATACATTATTTCCTATACCCAAAAATAGACCTAAAAATACAAGTTCCAGAAAAAGGTATCATAAATAGACTAGATATTACTAATATGTATTCTTAATTGTATTAATATTCTCATTTATATTTATAACTTCAAAAAATGAACCATCTGTCTCACTAGCTGTAGGAGACCAGATTACAGTAGCCATATGATTCATTTTCAGTACAAATCACTACTGGTTAATTATAATGTGAAGTCTCTACTGGAAATGGAGCAATAATTTCAATGGTACTTGTAATGCTAGCAAGCCTGACAAATTCTTTTTTTTTTTTTTGTTTGTTTGTTTTGTTTTGTTAGTGACCTATGAACTTAAAAATAACTCTCCTTATTAAACTATGGGGAAAAAACAAACTCACAATTCCTCACCAATTCTGCTTCCCATAAACCAAGTTGTTTTTTATGCCAGTTGCTCAAAGATAGCTCTGACCATCTACTTTCTTAAAAAAAAAAAGTCTTTGCAGATATCTCCCAAATCTCGTTGCCCACTGTGATTTCTGCACTACATTTCTTCTTGTTAATAAAGGTAACATAGGTGCTCTACTGACAAAATAAACCCTGTGTTCTAATAGTGCAATTTCAGAATTTTGTCCCTTGTTCCTCTTATCTGTCATTAATGTTTTTCTCACTTCTCAGATTTTCGACAGCTGGAAACTCAAATTATGTGCCTGGCCCATGCTTAAGACACAAATTTAAGTCTCCTCTGCATTTGACTTCTCTGCAGGTGAAAGAAAAGCTGTGGCTTCAAACCAGCTGAGTTCAACAGGTTCAGAACACAACAGAGTTCTTAATTCAATTTTAACCTGGTTCAAGCCAGCATAATATATATGAACCACAGCCAGAATGAGTTAAATTAAGTATGAACTAAAGAGTGTGTACTCTGAAAATACAGGTAGTGACCATATCTCTAGTCTGTTTTCAAGACTCAGATTATTAAAGAGAACAAAATGATAAAACAAGGAAACTAGGAGGATATTTGAAAATGTTTGCATGTCTGTTTATGTGTTTTTTGTAGCTGGAAAGAAAAGGGCAGAATAGTGAAAAGAGAAAGAGAAAGAAATAAAGAATGAAGGGAAATGAAGATAAAATTGTTCTTGTGGTGAACATGGGGGAAAGAGAATGGATGTTGTCTATCTGGACCTTGTCAAAGCCTTTGACTTTGTTGCCCAGAGTGATTCCTTGGAAATATCCATGGTTTGGAAAGATGCACTGTTCACTGAGTAGAACCTGAGCTGCCTTTGCTCAAGGCTGAACCGCACAAACTCCTTCAGCCACTCCTCATAGGAATTGTTCTCTAGAGGTTTGTTGCCCTTCTCTGGACATGATCCAGCACCTCAGTGTATTTTTTATAGTGAGAGTCCCAAAAGAGTACACACACACTTGACTGAGGCCCATTAATTCAGTCTGTCCAATTAGCTGCAGAGCCTTCATACCCTTCAACTGAAAGAACTCCTGTCCACCTTGGAAATTCCTGTTCAATCTGTAATATGACTGAAAGTGCACTTGGATCAGACCATTGATAAAGATGTTAAGTAGAACTAGCCCGAGTGCTGAGCCCTGATGAACACCACTTATGACCATCTGCCAACTGGATTTCCTTCATTCATCACAACTCTTTGGGCCTGGTCATCCAGTCACTTTGTTATGCAGAAAACTCTCTTTTTTTTTTCCTGAGTTCCAGTGAAAAGTCTTCATTCAACCACACCAATCATTCCCACAAGCTTGTTTTTTGGTACATGGGAATGGTCTGCTCCTGCACCTTTAAGATTTCCTTCCTGGAGAATGTCCAACGCTCCTGGAGTCCTTTGCCTTTCAGGACTGCCTCCCAAGAGAGTCTCTCAACTAGACTTCTATACAGTCCAAAGACTGCCTTCTGGAAGTCCATTTTAACAGTTCTGCTGATCTCCACCTTAGTTCTGTGAGAATCAAAAACTTTATACATGCTTGTTATGCTCAAGCTGGCCTCCAAGTATGACCCATCGCTCCTTCCCTTTCACAAACAAAAGTTCCAACAGGGCACCTTCTTTAGTTGTTTCACTCACCACCTGTGATAAGAACTTATTTTCCACACACTCCAGGACTGTCTTAGACTGTTTCCTCTCTGATTTACTGTATTTCAAGCCTGTATTAGGAAGGAAAATATCTGTTGGGAAAAAAACCAAACCAAACCAAACCAAACCAAAACAAAAACCACAAACATAATGGAGAGTTTTTACAGACTTTGTTATACCTGTTACATATGTGTATGTTTAGTGTCTATATAAAAACCAATGTGTACATACATATATATGTACACACCCTGTTTCAAATTCCTTTTTGGATGCATTATACAAGAAACTCAGAAGACATTAATGAAATACCAGGTGATAATATAGGAGCTTCATTCACTTAAAGATATCTGGATCCTTACTACCTTTAAATCACCGCGCCATTGTTCAGCAGATATGTAAAGTCAGTATGAAATAATAGACAAAATAATTTATCACCCAAAGGTGTGCTTGCTGTCTGAAAATGATCTGTTCCTCAGCTCTCCCCACAAATATGGGAATGACTGTTTAGTCTCTCTCATATAAGACCTGACAATACCAGAAACACCTAGGGTAATGTTTCACCATTGCTTCTTCTTTAAATGGCCAAATGAAAGGAGACTTAAAAGAGCATTTATTGTATTTTTCTTAAATGGTTGAATCAGTTCTCTCATACTAATTAAGCCACTGAATTTCTGGACAAAGCATACTCTGTCCTGCTTCATTGGTTCCTTACTGGCACTCCAACTCAACAAAACACTTTTCCTGTGGAATTTTATTCACTGAAAATTATCATGCCTTACTGTATCAAAGGTACTAAATCTTGCTTGAAATTTATTGAATCAGTTTGTACTCTGAAAGAGGTTTGGCTTCTCAAAATATTCTACCTCATATCAGAACCCCTTTTATGATTTTCTCTTTACTATGCTCTTTCTAATCTTATTCCTTTTATGCCTCATAAGTTTCCTGACCTCCACTGCTTCATTTAATATAAGGCAGTGTAGTGTTTAGTACACACAGTACAAGCTAGACTTTATTTGTATTTACAAGGGACTTAAAGGGAAAGCTTTTTGAGGACATAACAATTTATTTTCCCTCATATCATCTCAACCTCCTCTGCTCATACTTTAAAAATTTTTGTTGGGGTTTTTTTTCAGCTTTTTTTTCCCTCCTGAAGGAGAACATTTATTAACCAAAATGCTTTGAAAATTTTCAAAATTTGTGTGATCACTAAATTAGTCATTACTATGTCTTTAGATTATTATTGCTGTGGGACTATGTTTCACATCAAAGTCTTCTTTCAGTGATGTGCTTGTCTACCACAGTAAAACCACTCATATTGATAAATTTTCACATTCTTTTCCTGCTTTAATAGAATCAGAAAAAAAATCTTCAGATTCTGAAAAAATCTAAAACATTTCATGTCAGGTTTCACACCTGAACATCTGTGGTGCTAGTGGTTACAAACCAAATGGCAAAAAAAAAAAAAAAAAAAAAAAAAAAAAAAAAAAAAAAAAAAAAAAAAAAAAAAAAAAAATCACAGAATCTAGCCTAGTTATAATGCCAAATAAATCAGCATAATCAAGCAGATAATAACATTTTCTTCCTTTAAAAACTGCATGTTCTTGCTCTCTCAGAATCCTGAGAGCAACCATAAAGGCCAAGCTAAAATGAGCTCCAGGGTGCTGTTCAGAGTTCTGTGATTCTCTGCAAATGAACACCAACAATACAGTCTAGACTTGATGCATTTTCGAGTTGTATGGCTCACGTTCTCTATGATATGAATTTGAAATCTAAGCAGTCTTCAGTCATTACTGTTAACATGAGATGTTCATATATATGTATATTAGAATAACGCAGATGTTTTCATGTTTCAACAACAAAAAGTTCATGTTCACAAGAACAACAGCAACATGTACAAATGAATACAATGCTTTTCATTAGTTTGGTGAAAGGAATACTTTCCACCAGCTAAACATGGAGAAGATTATGTTAAAGTTCAGTATATGTTATCTCTTAACTAAGTTATCTATGTACAACTCATCTAAAGTTATTTCAGACAAGTCTCATATGCATCTAGGAGGAAATTATTAAATTGCCTTGTGAAGTTACTCAAACATAAAGAATCTCCCCCTAAAACTCTGTAACTGCCAGGAACATAAGCTAAAGGTAGAATCAACTCAAAAGAACATTTGTAGGGAACACTGCAAAATCCTTGTATGACATTTTTATATAGCAAAGCTTTCTTTTACTGTAATGGTTGTTCAAAACTGTGGAGTTTTCTGCATAAAAATTCACTTGCACTAGAAATATGTCATGAGACTCACAGGTATTTCACTGCTTCTATCACTATATGCTCCAAAATTTATATTGTCACATGCCAAAAAGAATAATTATTATTTATACCAAACTTCAGCAGACACAATTTAAAAAGTGCATGCTTACTGACTGTATTAAAAATTATGTCATAGGGCTCATTCTCTCACTTCTACTATTTAGCATTAAAACTACATTTGCTAAAAAGAAAGATAAAGTGATACCATTTAGGCAAGTTAAAACTCAGGGACAAAATATTAAACAGTTTAAATTCTAGTAATACTACAGCATAAGAAACTAATTGCTGTGAGCTAAAATATGGACAAAAATTAGGTCAGTTTCAGTGAGGGGAGGAATAGAAAATTAATAGCAACAACAACAGCAACAACAACGACAAACAACCATGAATCCCTAACTAAATAATTTCTTTCCAAAGCTAAGCAAAAAGACAACAAAAAACTTGGACCTGATTTGTATATTTTAGCAGTGATTTGCAAGCTGATGAAGATGTCACAAGGCTTTTATATTTATTTCTTCAAATTATTGTAATCATAAAAACCTAGTAGATTGAAGACCAAGAACCGAACATAGAAAAATCTTGCCTTCTAACAGTGTGCACACAAACACTAGGTACTACTAGTACTCCATGGAGACATCTGAAAAATGTAAAACGCAGGTGCCTAAATACTGATTGTTATTTTCAAATAATACAAAGTTGATATTTCAGAAATCTTGATTTTCATTTGGATGCTGACCAACTTTTTACCTTTCAAATTACTGAGAATACATGCTGGAAATATTTTAGATATCTGAGGAATGAAACAAACACATTTAGCAGAGCAGGTATACAATCCAGCAAATAAAGAACTTTTGAATGGGATGACAGAAAGAATTATTTGTCTAATTAACTCAGGTCAAGAAAATATGTGGCAATGAACCATCTGAACAATCTTTCTGGAAGAAGATAGATTTAGATTCACAGCAGGTGAAAATGAACACATAAACTAGGGGTAAAAACTTTAATAACCACGAGTTTCCTAAGAAATTTTTAATCTTACATGAAGCTAAAGGAATAGTTTTTATATTGTCTTTTGATACATTGAAACGTGATTTTTTTTTACTTGAGCTTCATGAAAGGGAAATATTTGTCTCATTGAACCTACATGGCATTAATAATTTTGAGATAACAGTGTGATCACTGCAATCTTTATTTTAATTCCAGATTTCTAAAATAGAAAATACTAGCTGAAGCACCAATAGAATTCAACAAGAATGCAGAATCCTCTATTATGCAATCCTCCACAAATTAGGACTGTAGTCTGTGCCTTTCACACTGCAAATCCTTGAAGTCTTAGCTGTGCTACAGCTTGGAAATCATCTTTAATGAGTGTAACAGATTTCACAACTATTAGAGTAACTGCATCTTCAGCTGTTTCTTGGTAAACTATCAAGAAAATGCTTCCATTTAATAATAGATATATAATTTTATGGATATGATGATTTTGTATGAGATTTGAAACTACTCTGGAGTCCTTCAGAAAAATAGTCTGTTATTAGAAATAACTGAACACAATCATGACAATGTGGGAAGTTTTGCCAAATTCTACCCTTAGCTACCTCCATGTAAACATAAAGTACTTTTGCCAAAGTGAATTTATTTTAGATTTATACTTACAGAACATAAACTGTGCTTGGTTTAATGAAAGGAGGTTTCTTCTAATATGAAGAACTGAGCAGGAGAGACAGCACTCTGCTAAATCCAGTCTAGATGATTCCACTCTTGGATACACATAGTATAGCTAATGTGTAGTCAGTGTTTTTTCCCATATATAAATTTAACTCTTAGGAATTTCAGCTCCCATCAAATTGATGAACTGAGTTAAATTGGTTACTGTGTACACTTCTAAACACTCTTGATTTAGCCAGTCCCATGTGAAGTGAACCTATTCTATTCTAGACCTATTCTATTCTAGACTGAACCTGAACTGTAGCAATAAAAAATATAATTAGCTTGATTTTGTGAATATTAATTGATTTACTACACCAAAAGATATGCCTTTAACTTATCCTCAAAGAAAATAAATTTTTCTACTATCTGAATTTCAGCCATGCACAAATGACTTGGTTGCTAAACAAGTTTCATTTGTCAATATGCAATATATAATACAAGAGGGGACACTTTGAAGAGAAGAAAAAGAACATACTGCGTTGGCATCTTCTCAAATCTTGATTTTTTTTGTGTCTGATATTTTAACACAATTTTCATCACTGGTTAACATGATTACTGCTTCAAAAAGTTCTCGCTGTGCCTCAAAATTGTCAGTGTCATATTTTATTTTAATCATGCTGGGAAAACTGTAACTACTGTAAAAGCACAATTAACATCAATATAAAAACTCATCATCTCACAGAGACTGAAACAATGGTTTTGGCATTAGTAAATACACATAAGAGGCCCTTTCAAGATATATAACTATACTGGCAGCAAGGTAAGATTTGGTTCATCTGGAAGCATATTTTCGATTGATATTAATAGTGTCCATTAAACTTTGAGGGGTTACACATCTAGAATACTAAGCAGGATTTTAGTATATTATTAATAGAAATTTTGACTTGAAAGTGCCAGACAATCCAGCTAAATATACAAACTTATAGGTACACTTTGGACAAATCTGTAAGGAGTCATTATTTTCCATGTGTTGTTCCTCATCTAGCAGATATAAACTGTATGTGTTTATGCAGCTGTGGAATCTTAAACTGATTTCAAAATCAAAATATGCTTATACAGATCTAGGTCAAATGTAGCCAAATCTCAAGAGCATTAAAAGGGAGGCTGTGATTACACTTTCCAGTCCTGATTAATTTATAGAGAAATTACTATGCCATTACTGCAGTTTAGAAATATATTGATAATCTTTATGAAACATTTTTCAGAAAACCCTCAGAAATTCATGCTGTAATTGTTAATTTAAAAAATTTTACAGTGTAATTTTCAAAGTGTTACTTCCCTTCTGTATCTTCTGTCTTTGGATATATCAATATACATCTCAGTAGATACTTTCAGCAAAGTATTACTAACTGCTGAGATAGGCAAGAAACTGGGACTGACATGGGGAATTTTTTTTTTTTTTTTTACCGTATTGAGGTGTGCTGGTTTGGGATTGATTGGCATTTCGGTGCACTGGCCCTTGGCTAGTGCCAAACCATGACAGGAGGTCAATGAACATCTTGTTAAATATAGTTTTTCTCTAACTTCTTCTTCTTTTTGTCAGTATGCACCAGGCCTTTATTTCTTTTGTGGAAAATCTCTTGACCCATAAAAAGTAAAGCATGGTTCTACTGATAAGCAAGTAATCTTTTAAAATACTATATTAGTAGTGAAACATAATTTTTCTAAAAGTTTGATACTGTAAGGATTAAAGTGACAGTTTCTTTCATCATAGTAGAACCCATTGGTTAGGAGAGAGATGAATTTTAATAAGATATGGGAGCAACAAAATCATATACAAATACTAGCTTGACATTTGTTCTCAGCAAAAAGAAAGATGTTATGTTTCCCAAATGAAAGGCAAAATACAACACACTCTAACACATAAATACACTTTTGAATAATAACAGTATCTATCACAGTACCCATCATGTTAAGAAACTGAGAAGAAAAATCAAACACTGTGTATTACATGGACACTGAATCTCTTCTTGCTTCTGCACCAAAGGAAGTCTGACATCATTAGGATTTTTTAAAGCAGTGCTTTTGAGTCTCTGACATGATGGCTTATGCAGAAAAGCATTAAAATAAACTCTCTTTTCTAATTTTCAAATACTTTTCGCTTTTACCACATTTCTGTTTCCTTTTTTATTTTTTTCCTTGAAATTGGTTTTATTTCTCCAAAGATTAAAAATGTGCTTTACATGAACTAAAGGCATAAGCAAAACATGCTGACAGAAAGATTTATGCCTAAACAGTATATTCTCCATTAAGCTATCAACCTTGGCAATATTTGTAAGCACTGAAAAAAAAAAAAAACATCAGATGAGGATGCTGTCCATTTTCAGGAGAGCACAAACACTGATGTCTTGGAAATTCTGTAGCAAGCATGGCAAGAGGTCTATAGGTGCCTTGCACTCCCTTGCTTTGGCACTGGCACCCAATAGCATCCCTTTAGGCTCTGCAGGGCCCGATCCTGATTGTTGTCAGGAGACCTGATGTACTGAGTTCTTTATGGCACATCTAATGAAAAGAAACAAAAGAAGAACAAGCAACTTTCTGAGCTTTCTAGTCCAGATCACACAGCAGCTAGAGCCACTTTAATCTCCCAATTTCATTTGAAGCATCCTGAATAAACACTATAGAAAATGCTCATGAAGCCAGACAAAACAGCTATCTTCCCTGGTCTTAATTTAATTATTATTTTTTCTTCTTCTCCTGTGGAGTGAACTTTACTGGTGCTATTCATCTGAATATTATACAACACCAGGCCTTCAGAAAGTAGTAAGATTTTATGTTCTAGGACATGAAATAATCTGACATTTCATTAAATAAAAACTTTTCAAATTTTTTCGAGATAGGAAAATTCTAGAATTTATGCATCTTGTTTTTTTTGTTTCATTTATATTTTATTATCTCACAGTTATGCAAAGTTAAGCAGACTTCTGAGTTTTATTAGCTATTCACTTCTGGGCAGTGCAAACAGGGACTTACTTGGGTGTTTTTATTTTCAGTTCTTACTGCATTATTGATGAGTAACTCGCTTTGTTTCACTGCTTCTTAGTGCACAGTCATTTCCCAGCACTGGGACACAGCAAAATGGTGTTTAAAGCTTTTCTAGCCAGATTGTTCACTAATAAATGCTCTAACACTTAGAAATAACTTTCAATGTAAATACTGTATAATTCCTTAAAGCAATGGCATTTGGCTAGCTGAAGCATACAATGTATAACTCCCCTGTTGATGTTTACGTGCCTTGGGCTTGATGATCTCAGAATTCAATTGGTGATCTGGGAGCCTTTTATTTCTACATGTATGACTCTCAGCCAAATGCTGTAGAAGCATTAAGCTGATAGATTAAGAAGAATTGTGTCATTCTATTTGTTTAGGAAATAAAAAAAAAAAAGAGATTAGACATTATGCAATGATGAAATGCATGCTGTGTTTGCTAGCCCTTGGGAAACAAGGCAAGTGGTATCTTAGACCTGGAAAGAAAAAAGGAAATATGTTCTTTATAGATTTTTAAAGACATATTTCTCTTTCAAAAAGGACAGATGAGTGAGGGGTCAGATTCATTAGGTAGGACAATGCCCTCCATGCTTGGGGAAGCTGAGGAGCTGATACATGTGCCTTATAGGGAGGTCATAGGAACCGCTGAAGAAGTATGCTCCAGTTTTTAAAAACCAAGGAAACAGGAAGATGGCAGTGCCTGAAATCTTATTTGAGGTGCAGGGAGTGGCAATCTGTGTACTGTTTTTCAATGAAACTCCACCATACCTACCAACATAGAAAAAAAACTTCTGCTCTGAAATCCAAAGTGCTCAACTGCACACAAAGGTATTTTAGAGAAATTTATTAGAAAGGGATTATAATAGTAGAATTTTTTTTAATTGCTTAAAATTTAAATCTGGCATATTTTATACCAAATGTTGAACTAGAATATATTCTAGAATTTTTGGTAAATATTTTTTATACCCTAAATTATCTTTATTATTGGAAATATCCATATGTCTGTATTGTTTGCTCAGAGTTTCTTCAAGTAGTTATCATGTTTTTTTTAACAAACTTATTTTTTCTAATGCAAGTTTCAACTAATTATAACATGGTTTTATGTTTATAAATTTAAACAATTATACTTTAAAAAATGCCAAAGATGTTTTCCTGTTGCCAAAAAATATTAAAGTAGGAGTGAATCTGAGGAGTCTTTACTCTGAGATATTTTCAGTAGGTTTCTCTGCTTTTATTCTGTCTAAAAGACCATATATGATCAGTCTTATAGTGTGTCCTTTATACTCTTTTACTGTAGGTTTTCTATTCCCTATTGTTTCATCATCAGTTGTTAATACAGGAGGCATTCTCCATCTGTAATACACTTGGCATAATGATTTAATATTCTTTGTGAGATGCCAAAAGTTTATCTCATACTTCCTTAGAATTTTGACAGTAACCATATGTGCTGGTTTGAAAGCAAAACCAGTGAGACTCCAAGTCAGAAATACGATTTAATAGAAAAAGTAAAATATCTGCAAGTAATACAAAAGAAACAAAAACACTGGCAGTCGGAACACAACCTGACACCCTGCTAGTTAGGGTGGTGGTAGCTGTCCAGGTGAGGTGGTCTTGCTGAAGTGGCGATCCTGTAGAAACATCTGGTAGCTCTTGTCCTCTGGAAACCAGCAGGTAACGGCTGCTTCTCTGTCCCAATCCCCTCCATTATATCCAGGTGGGAATGCTTGGCTCCTCCCCCTGGGTGGAGCATCTCACAATGGGCTGATGTCATTCTCTGAGTCATGTGGTGCATCCTTAACTGCCCATTAAACAGGAAATGGCTCCCAGAGGGAGTTGTCTATGACTCATGGGGCAAGGCGTTGAGGGCCCTTTAACAGGAGATGGTCCTGGGGAGGAGGCAAGGAAAACACTGCCCCTCCTGGTTTCAACAGTTAATGAAGATGGAGATAGAATATAGACCTTCTGGAATATTTTACACTGTAACCTAGGACACCATATCACTCTCATGTGACCAAAAAATCAATAAATAAAAATGACCTTTTCTGTTCATCTAAGGTGTAATGAAAGCAAAGTATTCAGCCAACAAACACTCAAGAAAAAAATCTTATGATCCACAGTATACTTTGTGCTCATAATTTTCATGGCAGAACTGATTTGTTATGAGATTTTTTATATCTGTAAAATGTAAACTTATTTCTCACAAGGCATCTATTCCTCTATCTCATTTGTTAAAATATGCTAAGCTACTAATAAATCAGACAGACAACTGATTTCATGGGTTAGTAAGGGTGAAAATGGCAATTTTAACACTTTATTGTAAATTAATGATGAAAATCTTTTAACACAAAAAACCATTATATACTAAAAGCTCCTCAGTGTCTACTGAAAGCAAATTTATCATGAATATTAGTAATAGTAAGGAAATTTTGCCTAAGAACAATATTGACATTTCTGTTTTAAAATGTAATGGCAATTCAAGATAACCTTAAAGCAGTCTTTTTATAAACTGGAAATACATGCATGAAGGTCTGCCTCTCTTTTTGATGTAAGAGCATTACCATATTAAATCAGATACTATTGCCTCAGGAAAGAGCATGTTGGTATTATCTATGACTTTTTAAACTAAGTGACAACCTGATTTACATGGTATACCGCTTTATAGTAATTCCCGTTTAGTTAGGACCTTATCCCATTTCCATTAAAGGCAACTTAATCTCTTATGGGAAGCTTAAAGGAATCTGGATGAAATGGCAAGTCTAGGATAAAGCTCCAAGGTAGAAAAAAATGTTCATCCAGAACAAAGTTGAAACATGTTTAGTTCTCTGATGAAGTCTAAGTGCATACACAAATGTAGCATGTATTTATTGGCAATAAGGTATTATGTTTAATTTTTATGTATGTCCTTTAAGGATTAAATTATAAAAATACAAACTGAGAAGGAAATCTGTAACCATTTAAAGTAAGGGGTTACATAGAAATTAAGAAGAAAGAAAGGAGACATTTTAAGAACTGAATAACTACCTCAGTTTTTTCTATCCTCCTCAACATGTCTAGCATTATGTAGCTCCACTCTGACTTCCTTCAACATTTCATGCCTCCTAAATATTCAAAGCTGACCATGGTGAAAACACTGAAGAGGCAATCACTTCTGCATCATATCAGTGGTATCACTGGTCTTGTTTGTCCTTAATTTTGCTCTGGTGAAAAGTTTAATGTTCTGCCATTATAGCTTTTCAAAAAGGTTGAACTTATAATACATCAAAGCGGCATCAGGAATGATCTATCGTGTAGGAAAAGGCAGTACTTTAACAATACATTAATTAGTCCAGGGAAAGAAAGTATTTTCATTACTAGTTTTTCAAGGAAAAGGAAAGCAAACATACATTGAAAAAAAAAAGTTTAATACTATAGCAGAAAATGTTTATATTTGTGGATTACCTGGCAGATAGATAAGGCATAACACATATATATGTTTGCATCTTTTAAAGAAAGCACCAGAAATTTATTTAATTCTATTAGGTGTTAGCACTCTTCAGTTAGTTTTGCTGCTGTTTGTTGCCTTGTGAATTAACAGTGTCTGTCAAGATTGTCAGGGTTCAGAACAGTGCGATATGCTCAGAAGGCTCCTAAGAGGAATAATTCATAACTCAGTTAAACCAGTGGAGCTCTTGACTTATGTTTTTGAATATTTCTCTGTTCAGGGATGAAGATAATATTTTATGTTGCCAAAACCTTGTAATCAAGTTATTTATGTTAATTTTTCTACTGAAGAACAATACAGAACTATTAAAGATGTAATACATATGTTTTGAATATTCATACTTTAATTTTTTCCTGTCTACTATCTTTTTATGTTTTATTTTCATTAAATGAATAATAAAAATTATCCAGACTTTTATACATCTGCACATCAAAAGTTGAACACTTTCATAACATTTCATTTTGGAACCAGTTTTTTATGGTAAAGTAAAGCCATTTATATAGAAAATATGAAACAGCAACAATAATAAAAAAAAGTTTAGAAAAAGGAAATAATATTGTTACAGACTTAAAACTCATGTAGTTTCTATAGACTTTACTCAATAATTAAAATAGTCTTAAAGACCAACAAGGATTCTCCCACATAAAAGCACATGTAGAAGTTATAGTTTTGTAGTCCGTAGTAATGCAAAATCTGCTAAAAGTTTCTATTTTATAATCTCAGTCTTAAAGCTATACTTCCATACTTCTTTCCCAAATCAGTCCTTGAAATCCAAGTTTAAATAAAGGTGTATTATTTCGTATTTTCTTAAATGTATTGTAGCTAATATGAAAAAAATATATATATAAAACCATCCTTGTGGTTTTAATATTACAACCTCTGCATCGGCCCTCAAAGCTGCTGCCTTTTTATCAGAAAGAAACAATTTTTTATATGCATTCGGGTGCACTGGTAACGGGAAACCTGCTGAAAGAAATCAAAAATTTTTCAGAAAATTTTCTCCCTTTACATTGAGCCTTCCTTAAATTTAAATTTTGCTTTCAATTACTCTACCCATGTATTATTTCAGGTAAACACTAAAAATCTTAGTTGAGGTATCTATTTGATATAAAGGAAGTCTAAAGGAAAGTGCAAAGACTTTTGTATAAGATGCAGGTTTGGGCTCCACAGATGGAGATGAATCTGGCACAGAAGTACCATGAGCTCTCTTAGAAGTAAAAAGGCTGAACTTTTGCTGGGCATTTCTATTTAGTCCTACAGCCTCATGGAGACAGGCACAAATTCACACTAACGTTTTCAGTGATGCAATGGTTATTCTTTCCCATCTTACATATAAACAGTGTGTTGTAAGGATGCTGATGTGCCATGGCCTAAGCTTTGAGAAGAGTCAAAAATGGCAGACAGTGAGTAGTTTCAGCTTCTAGGATTTTGCCCACTTTCTGACTGTCCTGCCTTCTGACCCTTAATGAAGGGTCTTCCCCACATCTATGGTACAATAAATATGCACAACTTTTGTTGCTATCCTCTTGCTTCAGATTATCCGCTTTTACATGGGTAAAATTAATTTCATCCTTTACATGTGTGGGTAATTGATTTAATTACTGTACTGCTTTCTTTGACCCAGAAATCTGGGGTTTCCCCTGCTCTTTCACGTATTTTCTTCCACTTTTACACCCCCCGATCCCAATAGTTTTCTGTGTCTGGTTGACACAGAATTCCTTTCACAAAGCTGGCAAGAACAGTCAACAGCCTCTAAAGAACTGTCACCTCTCATATAAATCTCTGAAACACCTTCCGTTTATCTTAGCCAGTGCAAACCGAACTACAGTAACTGAAATTTTTTCCCCTGCATTTTCAATGATCTCCTAGTCATTTCAGATCATTTCACACCCAGAAGTCTAACACTGATGTTGAATTGTACAAGATTTGACTTTTTTTGCCCTTTAACTGTAATTTTACTAATTTAAATCTAGGCAATAAATTCACATATTAGAATACAAAATGACTACTTATTTGTTAGGAAGGAATTTTCCCCCTATTGCACATGCCTTTTACAACACTTATACAACCTGCTAGATTGGTAGGTAAGCATTTCAAGGCAGCTACTTGATATGGAAACAGAATTCAAAACAATATGCTGGTCTTGGACTTCAGCTCTGTTGTAATTTACTGAAGTTTAAATATACGAATGGCCAAAATGAATGCAATAAATATTCTTGTACTTAAGATAAATGCCTAAGGAATAGAAGAGCTGTAATTGCCTAAGGAACGGAAGAAGTTGTTTTCCTCTCCAAAATATTTCCAGTCACATTCTAATACCCCTGAATTTAATGACCCTTTAATGGATGCCTAACAAAAAGTAATCCAGTATTGCCTAGAGTCCAGCATAAGCTAAAATTTTAAAAATAACAGGCATCAGCAAATATCAGAGGCCTAGTATTCACTCCTGAAAAAAAATACCTCTGTTTATTTATTTTGGATCCTTTCCAGCTTTTTTTCATGTCCTCCAATGTATAAATAAAAAATAAAAAAAGCTTGTTCAAAGGTCTATGGGCTTGTCCATGCCACTCCTGGTTAGAAACTGCTGCCATAACTACCTCAGGTATCTCTGTTTTCAGGAATGGATAGTAGACCTCCCTCCCTCTTCCCTCAGGTGAAGACTAATTCCTCATGTAAAAATAACTATAAAATTGATTGTCCTTATTGTCTGCATCCAAACCTTTTACAGTTTTACTATGTGCTTGTGAGAGAAGGGGAGGGGAAGCAGGAGAGTAAAAAACCCAATACTGCATACTGTAATCAATATATTGGCAGAAAATACACGTAGGAGTATGATCTGTTTCAGTCTATTTTCTTTCCCCACTTACTGCTAAAAATTTTTTCTTTTGACTCAACAGAATCAGATTTTCCTATAAAATTAGTGTGACTCAAAACTGTATATCTTACTGGAAAAGATCATCTCATTTTGTATGTAAGCTGGGATTTTTTTTCCTTATATGCATCATGTTATGTCCGCTCATATTGAATTTCACTGGCCGTTTTATTGCCCTGTCACTTAGATTCAAAGAAGTTCTGCTGTGTTTTCTACAAATAACCTTCATGTCTATTGCCAAATAATTTTTCTATGGAAGCAAACTTCCTAAGTTCACATGTGAGCTCTAATTCTTACACTTTGGTTGGTCAGTTTTGTTGTATGATTCTGTGACCAATTTCACTGAAACTCTTTAAGTTCAACTTAAAAAAATCACTTGTTC
>VXBU01017842.1:151337-170620 GCA_013400315.1 Bombycilla garrulus | reverse complement strand
CCTCCCCAAAATAAGGTCATTTTATACGCTATTAATCAGAATTGCAAACTATCGGCAAATTCTCGGCTGCACAAGGCAGCCTGCACCAGGAGACGGCTTCACTTTTTTCTCCTTTAAGGAAAAGGATTAGCAAACTTCAAATCATTGCGCTTGCATTGAGCTGTTAAGACAAAAGGATTTAGGGGGGATTTTCAAGATACAAACTTCAACTCCTTGCATGTCACTGATTGATTGGAGCTGCTTGGGTTTTCTTTTTCTTTTCTTTTTTTAATAACTTTTTAGAGTGATAATGATTTTGAAATAAAACCTGGAATAAGCAAAAATAATAAAGCGGGCTTGCAATTTTCTTAAAGAAACGACTTAAAGGTAAAAAAAAATAATAAAAAATAAGTGAGGTTATTAAAACCAGACTGTGCTCAAATGCAGCCAATTGCCAGATAACTAAATTCGGGGAAGCCTGGAAAGTTTTGGCTGTGCCTCCTCCCCAGCTGACCAGCTGTACTTACTCTTGACAGCTTCTATTTTGTAGGGAATGTTCAGGTTGCCAAGGGAGGCCAAGGCCCCCAGGAATGCTGCCACATCGGTGGCACTCTGGAAGCACTGGGAAGATGACTGGATGCACTGGCGGTTGTCAATTTCCAAGTACACAATGGATCTGTGAGAGAGAAGAGTCAATAAGGACCAGTGAGCGATGACCACACCGAGGGCACGGGTGAGTCCCGTCTCCCTTCCCTCTTTAACCCCCATCAGTGGGAATTAGAAGGTGGGAACCCATCTCCTTGCTTCCTTGTGGCCCAAAGCCTGCAGCTCGCACTCAGTGTGTTGGATTTGCCTCAGTGAATGCTGTAAAAATCCGGCTCTTTATCTACAGGAATGGGAGTCTCTGCTTCACAATGTTTTAAAATTACCCAGACACTACAGTATCTTAAATAATGCTGTTTGGGAGCCTTCAGATCTTCTCACATCAGCTTCGCTGTTCTAACTCCTTTGCTTTCAGGGGTTTTTGATTGAGTCCACGGAGAGGGAGCATGTTAGATGTGTATGTTTACACCAAAGATCTCCAAACACAGATTGCAGTAATTGAGTTTTACAACAAAGCTCTAGAAAGCATTTCCCAGGGAGAAAATGAGGCTTAACTTAATGACTTCCTGAAGTCAGACAGTCGGTCAGGCCAACCTCTGCTTCCAGGTCCCACCCAGCCCAGCCCAGGCTCCCAACAATGCACAGGACTCCTTCAATCGTGAGAGTCGGCGCAGCATTGTACCAGGGATTCCTGAATGATCACTCCATTTTCCCACATGAGAGCAAAATCCGGTTTCTGTTCACACAGAAAGCAACATCTAAACACAATTATCTGGCCTACATCCTTCCCTTGCTAGCGTGTTACTATTATGGACACAGAAAGCACACTCTGAGTGCTGCTCAGAGAAAATGGAACCCTCTTACCCTCTGATGTCCATCTGATCGAGCTCCCTCTTCTGCCTCCTGCCAGCCCTGGAGTAGAGGCTGCTCTTCACTTTGTTGATGACAGCACTGGACATATCTGACCAGTCCTCTGTGGACCTCTTGATGTAGTGTTTTTTCAGCTCCTCCTCATTGCCATAGTATGGGAAGATCATGTACTCCCCCTTGGCGTTCTTCTTGAAGACCACGTTGGTGTGCAGCACGCGGCTCAGCTCCCGCAGGAAGTTGAAGGAGTTGTTCTTCAGGTTCTCGGGGGTGATGAGGACCACCACCACCAGGGTGCCATCTGCCAGCTTCTCTGGCATGTTGTTTGCACAGTCCAGACCGTCCCACTCGCACTCAAAATTGTTGCAGCCCTGGTCGCAGTGACCATCCGAGAAGTGATCTTTGCAGTACTGGTCGTACAGAGGGCTGGGGGGAGGAAGAAGCAAAGCAGAAGAAAGAATTAGACCAAGTACTGCAAATAGCACCTATCTGCTGAGAAAAGCAGCGGTGGTCTCTCTTTTGTATAAATGTTCTTCATCCTGACAGCCACTAAACCAGTTTACATAGAAAGCAGCTGTTTCATGCAGCACTGTGAAGCATTCACTGCTGCAGGTGAGAGGGAGCAGCTGTTAAATTATAAAAGAAAAAGGAACAAATTACTGTGACTCAGAGAAGGCATGGAGACACAGAATAGTTACTAAGACCACAGTTGGTCCAGGAATCTGGGGCTAAGTTCCTGCTGTTTCCAAAGACAATGTTTGGGAAATGCTTGGATGTTAACATCATCATGTTTCCTGGCTGCTCTTCCATCTCGGGTCTCCCTGCCTTGAAACTGACTGTGTTACTGCTCTGAGTGGGAGAATTCACTGCTGTGGAGCGATACAAGCAAGGACAGGGAAGCCATCTGCAATGAGTCAAACCCAGAGAGCTTCCAAGTGGATGTAAACTCAGAAGGACCACAGGGAGATGTGACTGCTTGAGTTGCAGCCCCACAGGCAGCAGAACAGAATGTTGGGAGTGAACAGCAGGCCCGAGCCTAGGAGTTTTACCAGATACAATCAGAAGAACCTGAGGGCCACCAGAGATGGTGACAAGAAGGTTTTAAGGTTTTAAAGAAGCCACTTACTTGCACTGCCCCTCGTACTTCTGGCAGTCAAACCCATCGTAGAGGCAGCCAGCATTATTGCACTGAGAGTCACACTTGCCATCGTTGAAATACTTCCAGCACTGCAGGGACTGGGAGCAGTTCTTCCAGGGGTCGTTGAAGTTGAGGGAGCAGTCGCCCCCGTCCCAGCCACAGGCGTGGTTGTTGCACTTCCCGTCGCAGATCTTGTTGCCGGCGTAGCCCGTGCACACGGCGATCTCGCACTTCTCCTCAATTTTGGGGGGGATGATGTCCTGCCCGATGCCCCCCTGGAAGTCGAAGTCGAGGATGTGGCAGTTGAGGCCGTTGAAGTTGGCGGGGCAGTTGCAGCGGTAGTAGGGCGAGGCGTCGCTGAAGAACTCGCAGGTGCCCCCGTTGTAGCAGGGGTTGGAGGTGCAGGGGCTGCTGGCCGGGTACTGGCACTCGGGGCCCGTGAAGGCTGGCGTGCACATGCACTTGGAGCTCTTGTGGATGGAGATGCAGGTGCCGCCGTTCAGGCAGTGCAGGTTCCCGCAGGTGCGCGAGTCGTTCTCGCAGGTGGCACCCACGAATCCCTGGGGAAGGAAGGCACAGCAAGGAGGGAGTCAGAGCCACTGATGCATTAACACGCGTGTGTTCTGGGAAACTAAACTCACTGTCTGAAACTGGTCATGGGCAAGAATAATCTGGAATGTAAAGCTCGTTAGAGCATCCCCTCAAAGTGAAGGGAGCTTGTCTCCATAGCTGCCTGTCCCACTTTGTGTGCTGCAAATAACATTCAGCCTGTTCTACCTTCAGGCCTGAGCCATCTTCTCCCTAACTCTATTCCAGCATCCTTGCATGCGTGGAGGGTGCACACTTATGGATGCACCCGCAGCAAATCATCTTCCCATCCATGCCTATCCCAGCTGGGGAAGCCTCAGGGGCTAAACTGGCCTCTTGACCACCCCTCATGCCCACGCAGCATTCCCTGCCCAGAGCTGCAGAGCAGCAGGCACCTACCGGAGGGCACTTGCAGATGAAGCCACGGCCGGTGTTGCTGGCGACAGCACAGGTGCCCCCATTCCTGCAGGGTTTGCCTTTGCAGCCGTCCACCACGGTGTCACAGCGACGGCCTGCGAGGGAGAGCAGCGTGTGAGGGGCAGACAGAGGCGTGCAGGGATGCCTAAGGTGGGGCTGGGGGCTGCACCCTGGGAGCAGAGGGGATGCGGTGCTCACCCGCATAGCCAGGTCGGCACTCGCATTTGTAGTCGTTGACCCGCTGCACGCAGTTCTGGGTGCCGCGGGCGTCGCAGGGGTTGGACAGGCACTCGTTGACATCTCCCTCGCAGCGCTCCCCTACAAAGCCAGGGGGGCAGATGCAGCTGTAGCCACCTACCCGATCCTTGCACTTGCCATTGTTAAAGCACTTGGGCCCCAGGGTGACAGGATCAAAGAAAGGGCTGCAGTCATCCACATTGATCTCACAGTGCACCCCTAGAGAGAGGGGGGAACAACCCACACAGCTCATCAAACAGTATCGGGGGGCCCGCTGCTCCCTTGTGTGAGCCTTCCCTGCCAAGGGGCTGAGCCTGACCACGTCAGTGGCAGCCTGAGCCGCCTCTTGGGCAGGAGGGACACGGCACCACATGGCCAAGGCCGCGTGGCCTTGATGGCTCAGCCCACACGCAAACGCAAACCTCGCCCGCTGCGTTTGCTGCTGCCAGCCCCAGCAGCTAATGAGCAGAATCCAAGGATATCTGCACTCAGCCCGCTAATGCCCCAGCCTGGGGAATTAATTTACCTTGAGTTCCTCTGGGGCAGGAGCATTTGTAGGTATTGATGAGATCGATGCAGGTTCCTCCATTCTGGCATGGGTGGGACAAGCACTCATTGATCTCCTCTGAGCAGTTAACTCCATGATAACCAGCCACACACTGCAAGGAGGAAAGAGGGGAACTGTCAGAGAGGTTCCTTCCATTCCCACATCTCTAGGAGCATAGCCAGTCTCCAGCATCATGCAAGGGCAGCACCTTGGGCAGCAGAAAGGCAGTAACTGAGGCGTTTTCCCTGGGATTTCCTGCCCCCCAGGCACTCACCTCGCAGGAGTAGCCCCCCAGGTAGTCTGTGCAGGTGGCTCCGTTCTGGCAGGGGTTGGGGGAGCACTCATCCACCTGCTCCTCGCAGTAGCTGCCAGTGTAGCCGGCTTGGCAGCGGCAGAAATGAGTGTTGCCAGTGTCAACACAGAGCCCCGAGTTCCTGCAGAGGTGTGCTACATCGATACCTGTCAGGGAGAGCAGAGTGAGATGCAGGGACCTTGGTGACACCCACACACCGCAGCGCCATGTCCTGGCCACCACCCATCCCACAGGGAATCACAGCCTTGGCAGTGCACTGCTAGAACAATCCCTGAGATCACTCTGTGCCAAAGGTCCCCACCAAGAGACCCGGCCACATCCCTGCTCAGTGCCCAGCACAGGGGACACCTGGGGACCCAGCCTGGCCCTGTACACAGGGCAGGGCCTTACCTTGCTGCTTAGCAGCCACCTCACAGGACACACTGGGGACATCGCAGTAGAGCCCTGTCCAGCCGCTGTTGCACTCGCAGTGGTACAGGTTGCTGGTCTGCCAACACTTGCCCCCGTTTTTGCAGGGCGAGGAGTCACACCAACGCACCAGGTTCTGGGGGAACAGAGCAACAGATGAGGGTGAGGACCTGCAAGGCTCCTGCAGGAGTGGAGGCTGCAGTGACCCCAGAACCCCGCAGCAGCATCCTCCCTGGCTGTACCTGGCAGTTGAGGCCGGTGTATCCCTGGGGACAGGTGCACTTGTACGTGCCGTAGCTGTCCTGACAGGTGCCCCCGTTGAGGCAGGGCTTGGAGTCGCACTCGTTGATGTTGTGCTCGCAGTAGCTGCCCGTGAAGCCGGGCAGGCAGACACAGGTGAAGGTGTTGATGCCATCCACGCACGTCCCACCGTTGAAGCACGAGCTGGGGACACAGACACCGCACCCCAGTGAGCCACCGCCGGCCCTGCCCCACGCCAGAGGCCCCACACACCAACCCAGGGCCACAAGAGACCTCAGCTCGTCAACCCAGCTGGCAGGACTATACCTCTCCGTGCAGTCAGGGGTGTTGTTCTCGCAGTGGATGCCGCTGAAGCCGGAGGGGCAGGTGCAGGTGTAGCTGTTGACGCAGTCGGTGCAGTTGGCCCCGTTCTTGCAGGGGTTGCTGGCGCACTCATTGATGTCCTCCTCGCACTTGGGCCCACGGAAACCAGCCAGGCACTCGCAGAAGAATGTGCCGATGCCATCGGAGCAGGAGCCACCGTTGTGGCACGGGTCTGGAGAGGAGGGACATGCACGTGATGTGTTGGGCCCAGCTGCCCCACAGCACTGTCCCCACACACATTCCCTGGCCACGTGGAGGAATGGGACTGAGCCCATGGACTGGGCAGAGGACAGACCAACCCCACCAGGAGACTGAGAACAAGGACAACCCATGGCACACATTGTCCTCCACCCTCCTTCCTCCTGCTCCCATCTGTCCTTGGACTGACACAGCTCAACAGGGACACGCGTGAGGTGGCCCTAACGCCAAGCAGGGCTCGCAGCACAGCCCAGGCCACCAAGGCTGGTCCATGCATAGGGAGGAGAACCCCAGCCCTGGAGGGGTGATGAGGCTCAGGGCTGGGCTGGGTGCAGTCTGGGGCAGCCCCTGCTCTTACTGGGCTTGCAGTCGTCGATGTCGGTGTCGCAGTTGCGGCCGGAGAAGCCGGTCCGGCAGGCGCAGCGGTAGCTGCCGTTGGTGTTCTGGCACGTGGCCCCATTCCTGCAGGGGCTCTTCACACACTCATTGATGTCAATCTCACAGGTCTGACCTGGGGACAGAGCAGGACAGGGACTGTGTGGGCTGGGGGTGCTGCTGAAAGTCCCCAGGGGTGACAATGACATCTTGGGCACCGCTCACACCTAGGCAGAAGCCAAGGGACGCAGGCAATGGTTGTGTCCCACCCATTCAGCTGAGCCATGGGGCAGGTCAGGACCCTCCCCAAGGCCTGGCTCCCTCCCCTGGGCCTTTCCTTCCCTGAGGGGAGCGGGGGGTTCTGACCCTCAAAAGGACCATGTCCATACCTTGCCAGCCAGGGGGGCAACTGCAGGAGAAGCTCTTGTAGTCCTCCGACTCCTGGCACTCACCGCCGTTCTTGCAGGGGCTGCCAGCACAGGGGGCCAGCACATCCTCACAGGTGGCTCCTGCACAGGCACAAGCACCCGCTGACACCTCCGAAATGACAGGTGGCCCAAGACCCCGCTATCCCTGTCTCCTGCCCTGGGCTGCTGCCGGTCTGGGGAAGGCTCTGGACTTCCCCAGCACCCCAGGGCATCTGCTCCATTCTGGGTCACCCATGACCCCAAACCCCACAAGCCTTTAAACCCTGGCTATCTGGGCTCCATGACAGCACTGCACACTTCCTTTGGCAGGGAAGTGCTGCTCGGGGTGTCTTTTTCCCCTTGCACTCCCTCCCCCCTTCCCTCTCTGCTGCTTTTCCTGTTTACATCCAGCCGAG
Organism: Bombycilla garrulus; assembly: GCA_013400315.1. Taxonomy (NCBI): domain Eukaryota; kingdom Metazoa; phylum Chordata; class Aves; order Passeriformes; family Bombycillidae; genus Bombycilla; species Bombycilla garrulus. The sequence goes on along the minus strand of VXBU01017842.1, from coordinate 163,503 downwards.
GGACACGTTCCCTCCGAACCCTTATCTTCCCTGTCAGCCAATATCTCCTGAACTGGCCTTTGCTATTTTCCAGAGCCTTCCCCTCCCCTCCTGCCCAGTCCCCGTCCCCCCCCAGGGGTTTCTATGGCCACTGGCGAGGGCAGGAAACAGCTCACGGCTTCCTGCAATTGTGCTGGGCTGCGCGAGCGGAAGCGCAGGGCCGGCAAACAGGAATTGGCTCAGCAGAATCCCCCGGCCCCTCGGCCTCGGGTCGCCTTTTCCAGCACGGGCATCATGGCTGGGGAACGGTGGGGTGTGAGTGGGGCAGCCCCTGGGTGCTGCTGCCCCCGAGCCACCGCCCTGGTGCCCTCCAGGAGGAGGAGGAAGAGGAGGAAGGGAGGAAGCTGTGGCTGGCAGCTTCCCAAAGCTCCTGCGAATTTCCTCCAGCTGCGCCGTGGGGAGGTGGAGCCGTGGCTGTGGGCAGCGCCTCGGCAGGGCAGGGTGAGAGAAACCTTCCTGCTTAGTGCCAGCTCACTGCATGTGCTGGGGACCAGTTTGGTGTCACACACAGCAGAAAAGCTCCCCGTGGTGGGACACAGGGTGTCCCCTCACCTGTGTAGGGCAGGAGACAGTTGCAGGTGTAGCCAGCAACATCATCGATGCACGTGCCCTGGTTCAGGCAGGGGTTGGAAGCACATTCGTTGATGTTGGTCTGGCAGTTGGGGCCTGTGTTAAGAAAAATAGATAAAAGAGGCTGTGATGGAGGTGTGCTGGTGGCAGGGAGCTGAGGGTGCAGTGGGGACATGGTGACAATGACAACAGCACACCTATTGCACCTGGGAAAGCCTCCTGTGCTCAGCTCCAGCCCTGACCTCTGCTGAAGGTCTCCAGGATGGCTGCACTGCCACACCTGGGGCTCCACTGTCCCCAAAATGAATTCTCCAGCCCACCCACAGCTCCCACCCAGGCCTTGGTGTGGAGGGAACATGGCAGCACCCCTGGCTGCACCCAGGAATCATGGAATCACAGACGTGTTAATGATGGAAAAGCCCTCTAAGGTCATCAGGTCCAACCATTAACCCAGCATCACTATGTTCCACATCCACACCCCTTTTGAACACTTCCAGTCATCGTGACTCCATCACTTGCCTGGGCAGCTTGTGCCAGTGCCTGACCACCATTTCCAGGAAGGAGTTTCTCAGAATATCCAGTCTAACCCCCCACTTACCGCTGAAGCCCTCCCTGCAGGTGCAGATGTAGCCACTGGTCATGTCCTTGCAGGTGCCACCGTTCATGCAGGGATTGGATTCACACTCGTTGTTGTTAATGTCACAGTTTGTCCCACTCCAGCCAGGGTCGCAGTCACACCTGTAGCTTTGGGGAAAAATTGAGGCATAAAGAGCTGGTCCATCCTGGCCCTTTAGGCTGCACCAGATTTATCCAGCAAATCCTGTCCCTTCAGGGAAATATCCCATGGCACTGGCCCAGAGCACAGACAAGCACCAACTCAAGGGACAAATGCTCGCCCTCCTCTAACCCTGACTTTGTTGGGGACCCCTTGCTCCCTGCACCCTCCAGCCTACCCATTCAATCCATCGTGGCATTTCCCATGGATGCAGGGGTTGCTGTTGCACTCGTTCACTTCGGACAGGCACTTGGGGTCATGGAAGCCCTCGGGGCACAGGCAGGTGAAGCCGTTGATGCCATCCTTGCACGTGCCCCCGTTGTGGCAGGGGTTGCTGGCACACTCGTCGATGTTGATGTTGCACATGCGCCCTGGGAGAGGGGGAGCAAGGAGCAGTTACCCCACAAGCATGAGCAGCGCGGTGTGAGGAGTGCACCCAGCGGGCAGCTCCCCCTCCAGCCGCCCAGGGAATGTTTGCTGGAGGATCTCAGCACACACCTTTGCTGGCTGCAGAGGAGTGGGCTGCCCCGCAGGCAGGCCGACTTCACACCCTGCATGGCCTGCCTTCCTTAAATGTGGCTGGGAAGAGGCCGTGCCCTGGGCTGCTTTGGTGCAGGAGGGAACACGGAAGGGAGGAGGTTTCAGCCTGTAACCCTACCTGCCACGGCCGACAAAGCCAGGCTTTATTTCGGCTCCCAGCGGGCCCAGGGACAAGGGGCCGTGCGAGCGGGGAGCGGCGGGGGCTGCTCCCATCAAAGCCCTCCACCATTTCCAGCAGCCATCAAACAAACCAGTCTGACAAGGCAGCAACCTGATACCCATGGGAGTGGGCTCAGCAGGAGTCGAATTCGCAGCACCAGACACCCCTTTGATTTCAGGCTGAGCCGGGGTCACCCTCCTGAACGAGCAGGAGCGCTGGAGGGTGTAAAACCTCCTACAAGCGGGATGGCAGCATCCCCCCTCCTCACTGCACCCTTGTCCTGGTTTTGTGAGGCACCAGCGGCTGCAGGTCCCCAGGGTGTGAGGCCCTGCTCTCACCTGTGTAGCCCGGCTCGCAGGTGCACTCGTAGCCATTGATCTTGTCGATGCACTTGCCGTAGTCGCAGGGGTTGCTGGCGCAGTCATCCAGGTTGATCTCACAGTTGGGGCCTGGGGAGGAGAGGAGGGTTGTTTGGGGGTCCCCAAGAGGAGAGGCGTGTCCCCAGCTCAGTCAAAGCAGTAAAACGAAGCCCGCTGGCACCAACTGCCACGGCCGCCCCACAACAAAGCGCCTCCGCTGTGGGCAGCTCCCGGCTGGGGCGCGGTTCCTGCCAGAGCTGGGCACCAAACCGGGAGAACTCGCCCTCACCTAGGATGCCCCAGACCGGCCCCGGCACCAGGGCGGCTGCTGGTGGTGGCCCAGGGCCAACCTGCCCCAGGATGAGGACGGGAGCGGGATGCTGCACCGGCACCACCGACCCATGTGGAGCCCCAGGGGTTCCCTCCTGCTCACCCGTGGTCCCTTTGAGGCAGATGCAGTTGTAGGCGTTGTTCCTGTCCTGGCAGGTGCCCCCATTTTTGCAGGGCTGGCTCTGGCACTCGTTGATGTTGATGTCGCAGCGGTGGCCCGTGTAGCCGGGCTGGCACAGGCAGGTGAAGGAGGCGATGCTGTCCTTGCAGGTCCCGTAGTGGCACGGGTCAGGGTCACACTCATCGATGTCCACTTCGCAGTGAGCGCCCGTGAAACCTGCCACCAGCAGCGGGGACACAGGGTGAGCATGGTGGACACGGGGTGAAGATGTGGGACACGGGGTGAAGATGTGGGACACGGGGTGAAGATGTGGGACACTCCTTCCCACCCTGCCCAGGTGTGAAGCAGCACACCGGGGTGGCTCTACCTGCCCCACCGTGAGCTCTGGGACCCCCAGGAGCGGGGTGCAGGCAGGGAGCACCCTGAAGTGCTGGTGGTGGGGCTGGTCAGCCCCAGCCTGGGGGCTTTGTCCCGGGGTGCACAATGACCTGCATTAAAGCAGCCTGGGCTGCGGCGCGGGGCCCCGCGCTCGCCCGCGGGTCGTCCCCGAGGGCACCGGGGGNNGGGCCGGCCGCAAGCACCCCCGAATAATAACCCCCCTCCCGCAGCTCCTATTCTCCTGGCCGGCTCCCTCCCCGCCGGGTTTGGGGGTGGAGAGCCGAGGACAAAGTACAGCTTTGACTAGACCCCGCCAAGCCCACATAGCAGCTTTTCATCGGGGCTTGGCATTAGCAAGACACTAATTAGAGGCCATTCAGCTGGAAGATTTCTGGCGGGAGCTGCTCCACAAAAGAGCCACTGTTTGCCACCAGGGCTCAAGTCATCATTTTGTGCAACTGCTCCTTGGGTTTCGGCCGGCGAGCCCCCGCGGCCCTGCACCTTGCGTCCCCATAGAGGCAGCTTTATTCCTTCCTTCCTGCCTTCCCCCTCGCTGGCGGGCGGGAGCACGGTGGGACGGCTGCTGCGGGGCCACACCTAAGCAATGCCAGGCTCCATACACCTGGCTCTGGGACCAGCAGGCTGCAGAGCTCGACTTGTTGCACCAGCACCAGGGAAAGGGACATCCTGCCCCATGGGAGTCACATCAGCAGGGACCGAGCTCACTGATGGAAGGTTTGGGGACACCTGCCACAGCAGGTGCTTGGGGAGGTGGGCACTCAATGATCTGTCAGTGTGGTTTCATGGCACATCACAGGGCAGGACCCCCGCAGCCCCCCAGGATCCCCTCACCTTCAGTGCACTCGCAGCTGTAGGTGTTGGGGCCATCCACGCACTTGGCGCCGTTCTTGCAGGGGGTGCTGGCACACTCGTCGATGTCAAACTGGCACAGGTGCCCGTTGAAGCCTGGAAGGGAGGGAGGGAGGGAGAAGTCAGGTCCCTGAGCAGGGCCGGACCCGCCAGGCTCCCCTCCTGCCGGCGGGCAGCTCCCGCTGGGCCCCCCCGCCCCGCTCCCGCCGGCCCCCCGCACCCCGGCTGGGGCGCCGGGTTTCCATGGGGACGGCTGCTGGGGGCCCTGAATGTGGGGCTGCGACCCACCATTGAGAGCATCTTATTTACATCTCTAGAGGAGCAAAGTCTCTGAACTTCAAAACCTCCTTTCACAGATTAACCGTCTCCCCATTCTCTGCTCCACCCCGTGACTTTGACACCGCATTCAAAGCCGCTGGTGCGGCCCCCCCCAGCCCCCGGCCCTCCTTCCCAAAGAGGGGCCTTTTCAAGTGCAAAGCCGTGGGGTTTAATCCTCCTTCCCCTCTCCCATGGGCCGGAGCTGGAGCAGCATGGCCTGCACGGGGCTCAGCCCCTCACTGCAATTGGAGAAAAGCACCAAGAGGTGCTCGCTACACTCTCCCCATTTGGAGAGCTATGAAATTTAAGGAGCCCATTCTTGGCTCGAGCCAGGATGCATCCTGGCTTTGTTTCCACCACAGTGGCAGTGGGATGGCTGCTGGCAGCGGGAGGGGTGCCACGTACCAGTGGGGCACTCGCAGTGGAACTCGTTGATCTTGTCGAGGCAGTTGCCGTTGTGCAGGCAGGGGCTGCTGGCGCACTCATCCGTGTTGATCTCGCAGTAAACCCCCTCATACCCTGCAGAGAGACCCAGCACTGTCAGCACCACGGCACAGGGCTGGCACAACCCCACAAAACCCCCTCATACCCTGCCGAGAGACCCAGCACCGTCAGCACCATGGCACAGGGCTGGCACAACCCCACAAAACCCCTTGATACCCTGCCGAGAGACCCAGCACCGTCAGCACCACGGCACAGGGCTGGCACAACCCTACAGCAGGTGCATCACACCTGGGCACACCTGGTTCCCCCATCTTTAAAAGGCAGTGAGGAGCTGTTCTACACGTGGTGTGATTTGATGCACAAACTGCTCCTTGGATCAACAGGTTTTAGCTTGATCCAAGCCAGCAAGGTTGGCTAGATAAGGATTCCAGGCCAAGGGCTGATGGTGCCCAACTCTCAATTCTTGTCCCCCCACCACACAATATTTACTGAGCTCCTTCTTTTCTTTTCTGTCTCCAGGCACACAGGAGATATTGAGGGCACTCAAAGCCCTCCCACTGCCCACTCCCAGCACTAAGGCTGAGCCCACAGAGCTGCCCACACACCAGGCATGCAGATGCACTGGAACTCCCCGATCTGGTCCAGGCAGGTGGCATCATTCTGGCAGGGGTTGGAGAGGCACTCATTGACATCAATCTCGCAGCGAGGGCCCGAGTAGCCCTGCAGACACTGGCACTGGAAGGACCCTTGGGTGTTGATGCACTTTCCTGCGTGCTCACAGGGGTTGGCTCCTGTAAAACACAAGCACAGCTCTCAGGATTCACTCCTGGCCGTGCCAGAACCCTCCCCAGCCATGCTGCTGCCACCCACGTGAGCTCACCCAGCGAGCACTCGTCCACGTCCTGGTTGCAGGCTGGCCCCATGTACCCTGAAGGACACGTGCAGATGGCTTTGCCATTGACGGGGTTGGTGTCGCAGTTGGAGCCCTCGTTGCAGGGGTTGCTGATGCAGGCATCGTCCAGGTGGCACAGCAAACCTGGGCAGCCAAAGGCAGGGGCACGTCAGGGATGGTGGGCACACGACTCACTGCGAACCCAAGCTGCACCGAGGAGCCAGGGGACAGGCAGAGCAGGGGACAAGGTGGGACAAGGCCTCACCTGTGCGGCCGTGGGGACACTCGCAGTAGAAGGAGGCCACCCGGTCGTGGCAGGTGGCCCCGTGGAAGCAGGCGGCCATGGCGCAGTCGTCGATGTTCTCGCTGCAGTCCTCGCCCGTCCAGCCATTGACACAGACGCAGTTGTAGCCGCCGTGGTTGTTGTGGCAGGTGCCACCGTTCTGGCAGGCGTTGGGCATCAGCTGGCACTCGTCCACGTCCTCGGTGCAGTACTGACCTGCCAGGGGACAGGGCACCTGCATGAAGCTGGCACTGACCGGTGTGAACCAGGACAGCTCTGCCCACACCGTGCCAAACATCCCCCCGGGCAGGACCCGTCCTCCCAGCCCAGCCCTGTGCCACCCTCGCTCCTGGCACTACCTGTCCACTCAGGTGGGCACTGGCAGTTGTAGGTGTTGACGCCGTCCACGCAGGTGCCCCCATTCTTGCAGTTGTTGCCCGGACAGTCGTTGATGTTCTCCTCACAGTTCTGACCCGTGAACCCTGCGCAGAGGAGACACCTGCCGTGATGCCAACTCACCCACTGGCTGTGTCACCACCTTGTGGCCACCCCCCACCAGCAGGCTGCTCACTATCAGGTGCTGAGCGTGTGCCAGGTGGCTTTGAAGCAGCTGCCTGGTTTCATCTTCATCCCAATTCCGCCTCTGCTGGGGCCTGGCAGGCAGCAGCTTCCCCTGCTGGGCAGAGTGTCCCTGCTGCCAGAGCCTCCAGCTCTGGAGACGCTTGCCCCGAGCAGTGCAGGGAGGATCTGACTCCACACAAGCCACAACGAAGCAGGGCTGCTCCCACGAAGGCTTGTGGCACCCGGTGCTGAATCACCGGTGTTTAATTTCACTTGTAAAGAGCCTCAGCAGCAGCGCTTGCCCCTGAGGGGGATCCAAGTCCCTGCCAGGGTGAGCCACGGTCCCACACGGCACCGGGCTCATCCCAGCCCACCTCCTGCTGGGGTTTGTTATCACCTCCAGCTGATAGCGTAGAAAACCTGCCACCCCCAGCCTCTCCAGCAGGAGCACAGCAGCCAGGCCCTTCTCAGGACACCTGCCAAGCCACCTCTGACTGACATTTGTGTTAAAAGCTGCATTTACTGTACGACCCTCAAAGCTCTTGACCCAACTGCTTGGGGTTTGGGATGGCAATGCCAGCCCACGGTGCCAGTGTCCATCTGCAGCTCCCTCAAACTCCCCCAGGGCATTCTGCACGTCCAGACCAGGCTGTTCCCCACCCAGGCAGCAAAAAATGTCACCTCCACAGGTAAGGACCAGGTGTCCAGACTCATTCTCTCCATGTTTTCCTCTCCCCAGCCCCATCACATGGGGAGCAGCCACAGCTTTTTATGATTGCTGGTAGGAGTCCAGAGCCCGTAACATTGATTTGCACCTCATTTTCAAGCAGCGGGGCTGAGCATGAGCAGCAATAACTCACAATATGTCCTAGATACCAGGATTAACTAATTTTGAACCATCCAAATGAGTAATTAGTACAGCAATTACTTTAAACTCAGGGTTACATTCTGCAGCGATGGCACGATAAAACAGCCAAGATTAGTTTAACTTGGAGAAACCCGGTACGGCCAGGCCTCTCAGGGAATGAAAAGGAGACATTGTTCCAGGTTTGCTGTGCCACATACCAGCATATCAATCACCCCCTTATCATGAGGAACAGCCCCCTGTCCCTCTGCCTCTGCTGCAGCTCCTGCATGGTGTGGGAGGGATGGAGGAGGAGCTGAGGGACCCCTTGTCCCCCTGGAGCAGGGGTTGTTCACCCCACGGGAGGTGAACCAGCTTCTGCAGGATGCAAATCTCCTGGAAGCGGCCCACGGAGCCGCAGCTGGGCGTGACAGCGCCGATCCTGCCAGGAGCAGGGCTCTCCCGCAGGGCCCGGCCTCACCCCGCCGTGCCCGACGCCCAGGCTGCTCAGGGAAAGTGCCTCATCAGCAGAACGGCAGGGCAGGGCCAGCACAGCTCCTCCTGCCACCTCCACCTGCCCAGCCCTGCAGGACAGGGCTCGGAGCTGCTCCAGCAGAGCGTCGCCCCCGGGAGCTCATCCTGCGAGGGAAGGCTTCCTTCCTCCTTGGCACTGCTCGCCCGGCCAGCCCCACAGCTCGCTGCCCCTAAGGACAGGAGCTTTGCTCCAGCCTGGGTGAGCTGTGCTGGAGGTGAGGCAGCAGATCCTGCAGGGCCCTGTGCGCTCTGGATGGTTCACGAGATTCCTGAGGTACTGCAGCCAAAAGCTTTGGGAAGGGGATGGAACCTCTAATCCCAGCTCCCAGGGATCACTCATCTGCCCCGAAGCAGGGTGGGGGTGTCTGTGCCATCTCAGAGACCCCGTCCCCACCCTGATGCCACGTCCCCAGCAGGGATGGGGCAGGAGCCACAGGGAGGGAGGCTGGAGCTCCCCGTGGCAATGCCCAGCCCTGCCCAGGGTGTGGAGCAGAGAAGCCACCCAGCCCTCATCCTGCTCTGGCCACTGCTGGGCTATGGGAGACCAGAGGATCAAACCAACCCCACAAGAGACTCCTCAGGCAGCGCAGTGCTGCCCACAGCTTCCTTCCCAGGGACAGGGCGGGTGCATCCCCTCCACATCTGCCACAGCTGGCCAGTGTGGCCGGCTCGGGCGAGGAGCAGCACTCATCCCGGGAAACACAACCTGGCCTGAGTGCGGCTCTGGGCTGAAACTCCAGTTTCATTTCTCCAGCTGACCCAGTGACTGAGGCGGGTAACGTGGAGCTGCTCAGTCCCTTCTGCTCCCTGCCCTTACTGCACTGCAGGCCTGCTGGCTGAGGGCAGAAGTGAAAGGGCTTGCTGGGGTCAGGGGGCCCTTTCACAGCTGCTGTTCTTCTCTGCGGTTTGCAGGGTGCCAAGATCCCTTCCAGGGTGCTGAACTCCACCAGGCCCCTCCGCAGGAGCTCGCCATGCCACAGGCTGCAATCCTGCTGGGCTGCTCCAGAGCTTGCCGGAGGGAGCAGCAGCGAGCAGAGAGAGGGTCTTCCTTCCCCAGCTCCATTAGCACTCGGAAACTTTCCAAAATAGCTATTCCGGGCTAATTATTCCATTCTGGAAGTGGATTAAGCTAAAGCGGAAAAAGGCACTCTTATTCTGGAATATGAGCATCCGCACAGGGGCCTCTGCTCAAACAGTTGTTTTGGAAGAGCTATTTTGGGGAAGCACAAAGTATATAAAGCCCCCAGATGAACTCTCCTCCTCGGGCACCACTGCCCAACGTCTTCCCCAAAGCACACAGCGCAACGAGCCCACAGCCAGAGGGTTTTGCCCCTCCAAGAGCCACAAACCACAGCAAATTCAGGCACTACTCATTCAGGGTGGACTAAGGTGCTGCCCCATGCCCTTCCCCCCCTACCTGGCAGGCAGGTGCAGTCGTAGGTGGTGTCCCCGATCTGGCGGCAGGTGCCCCCGTTCTGGCAGGGCGAGGGGTTGCAGGGCACGTAGAGGTGCTCGCAGTTCTGCCCGGTGTAGGCCGGCCTGCAGGAGCACTGGTAGGTGCCCACCTCGTTGGTGCAGCTGCCGCCGTTCTTGCAGACGGGCGGGGAGATGTTGCACTCGTTGAGGTCCTGCTTGCAGTTGGCGCCGTGGAAGCCGGCGGTGCAGCGGCAGATGTAGTGGGCTTCGAAGGGCACGCACTGGCCCCCGTTGGCACAGGGGTTGGAGGCACAGGGGTCGGCCTGCTGGCAGGTTTTGCCTGGGGAGGGCAGGGAGGGAGGGTGAGGATGCAAACAGCAGCTCGGTGGCAGATCTTTGTGTGCCACACACCAGCGTATCAATCAGCCCCTTATCGTGAGGAACAGCGCCCTGTCCCTCTGCCTCCGCTGCTGGTGCGGCTCCTGCATGGTGTGGGATGGAGGAGGTGCTGAGGGACCCCTTGTCCCCCGGAGCACGGGAGGTGAAACAGCTCCTGCAGGATGCAGGATGCAAAAAACCAGACTTTGGTGGCAGTGACCTGAATGTGGAGCTGGTTGTAACTGACCTCAAACCCTCACCATGTTGGAGAGTCGCAGTTCCCTCAGCTTCCACCCTCCCACCCCCAACCACGTTTGCAGACCACCTCTCTGAAGCCAAAATCAGAGGCACTCTCCACCCACAGGGCTAAACCCCTGTCGCGGGCCGTGTCCCCAGGTGCCACCTCTCACCTGACCAGCCGGGCGGGCAGCGGCACTTGTACTCGCTGAGCGTCAGCAGGTCGCAGGTGCCGCCGTTGCGGCAGGGGTTGCTGAGGCACACGTTGTCGCGGGGCGTCAGGCACAGCTCGTCGGTGAAGCCCAGGCGGCAGGCGCAGCTGTAATCCACGGTGCTGCCGCGCACCAGCGCCGTGCAGGTGCCCGCGTTCTTGCAGGGGGAGCTCAGGCAGGGGTTGGGCAGCTGGCACCGCTCGCCCACGTAGGCACCGCTACACCTGGCAGGGGCGAGACACGCCGTCAGGGCGACGGCCCCGAGGGCTCCGGGCGCCCCAGGGACCGGCCCCGCGCCGCAGCCCGGCACGTCGGGTTTGGCGGTGGCCGGGCTCTGCCCTGGCTGCTCCGGGCTGGGAAGAGGAAGATGAAAGAGGTGCTGGGAACAAAGGCGTCCCCCATGGAGGGGCCTGTGCTGACTCGCACAGCCGCAGCCGCGGCGCTGACATCCTGCGTCTCATTGCACGGAGATTCTTCTCCCTCCCCCCCCTGCTGAAGAGGAAATCGAGGCACAAGGGATATGGTGGGGGTAAGAGGAGCATCCCCATCCCCACAGCAAATCCACGGGGCCAGGCAGCACGGGGAGAGCCCTGCTCCCTGCCCACGCTGGAGTTGCTGCTTCACCAGGGCTATTTTTATCCTCCCTCCTTAAATCACTCAAACACAATTAAGCAGGGGCTCAGCATTGGCTGGCAACAGGTGGGACAAGTTCCTGCTCCTCACAGTCAGCTGAGAGCTTCCCCAAAGCCAAACCCTGCACAGGGAGGGTGAGTGGCCCTGGCTGCTGCAGCCCTCTGTGTGAGAAAAGAACCCCTGATGCCACCACCAGCTTCACCATCTGTCACCACGGGCCACCTGGAGCTGGCACCAGGGATATGCCCTGAGGGCAAACCCCACCAGCCGTCCTGGTGGGCCTGGGCAGGATGTGGGGCTGGCAGGACCCTGCAGGGGGGGAAGGCTGTGCACCTGACACAAACAATCCCAGGGACGAGGCGCAAACCCTCCCATGTGGCATCTCTTGTATCCCATCTGCAACACATGATGCCACCAAAGTTTGGTCCCCAACCAGCTCTGCTCTCGTTGCAGCTCTGCCAAAGAGGGGTCCTGGCTGTGCTGTGCTGGGCAGCCATGGTGAGGAGGGCATGGGAGGAGTGAGACGGTGCTGGCACGCTGCTGTCCCACACCACGATGGCAACGCCACCAGAAAGCTCAGCAGAGAGTTTCTACCAGAGAGCAAAAATAAATCTGTGATCCTGCATGGTCAGGAGCTTGGGGAAAGGCAAGCCCAGCTGGAGGTGATGGGTGGGGAAGGTGACAGTGCCTGGGTACCGGGGGACTGCGGTCCCCACGGTGCTGTGGCAGGTCAGGCTCAGGGCAGCACGAGCTCACACCTGTTGCCATCAGATCTGGTGGGACATCGCATTCCTGTGCCTCCTGCACGCCCTCCAAGGCTCCTGCGGCCAGGGGGTGAGCGGGGGGTGGTCCCAGAGAATGCTGCAGAGCACAGCAGTCACCTGCAACCCCCAAAAAAAACGTGGGGCTCCTCTGGTGAAGCACAACCAGCAAAACCCCACCCTCATCCACCCCAGAGCCACAGCGCTTTGCCGGCAGCAAGACCACGTTTCAGCACAGCTCCCCCTCTCCCCCTACTTTTTTTTTTTCTTTTTTTTTTTTTTAACCCAATTCTGATTTCATTGTTGGGGATTGTGTGAGAATTTGTCAGGATTCGGAGACATTTTGAGTTAATGAGACGGCATTATCCAGGCCAAATGAAAAAGAAAATGTGTATAATAATAAATCAGGGCATCTGCTCGGCACACAAAGGGCGGCGGGGAGCAGGTGTGCATCCTAATGAGGCAGAGCAGCTGCCGGCGCCCGCGGACGGTGCCCGGCTCGCCCGCGGCT
>VXBU01017842.1:135653-151137 GCA_013400315.1 Bombycilla garrulus | reverse complement strand
GCGGGCGGCTCGGAGCCCCGGGCGCCGCGGCCGCGGGGCGACGGCGCTTCTGGGTGGCTGCGCGGGGGAATGCGGAGGTTGGGGCCGCCTGAGAAGGGCTCTTTGTGCGGGGCCGGGCACAGGCACAGCGACAGGAGCAGGAGCAGGCACAGGCACGCCGCTCGGCTGTGCAGTCATCTGGCAAAAAAACCCCCGTGCGCGCCCCCGCCTCCGCGCACCGCACACGCTTTTTTTCTTAAAACAATCCCCCCGCGCTCTCGCGGCGGCGGGCGGATAGCGGAGCGGCACCGGAGGCTGCAATGGGAGGGAAAGGCGGAAAAAAAGAAAAAAAAAAGAGGAATAAGGAGAGGGGAAAAAAAAAATGGAGCTGGACAAAGAGCTCTGGTGGCAGCGCGGGAAGAGCGGCGGTGCCACCGTGGGAGAGGGACACGATGCTGGGGGAGCAGGAGGGGATGCTCGGCATCCCAGGAGGCCAGTAGGGCTCTCTGGAATTGGGGTTCCTGTGCTGGGAGGTCGGGGAGAGGGGCACACAACGCCCTCCCACACAATTAGTTTTCGGACCGATTCCAGCACAGGCAAGTGGGGGTTTGAATACATGGATGGGAAACCAGAGTAAATCCCAGCTTGAATCCGGGCTTGGTTATTAGCCAAGAGGTTAATTAGTGATTGGAAGAAGAACCCTGAGGGACAGGGAAGCCCTGCCTGAAGGCACAGGGTGGGTTTGGGGTCACTGGCAGTGCCCAGGTTGGGGGCTGCCTCACGCCTGGGCTCAGGTGCTTTTCCAGGCTTGTGCTTCAGGAATCCCCTAAAGCTTCATGGAGTTGGTAGATTATTTTAAAAGTAATTTCTATTTGTTTGTGTTAAGAGCTGATTTATGGCCACAGTCAGCTCCAGAAGTGAGCAGAGTGCAGCAGACAGCTCGGAAGGGCCATCAAATCCAGGATACGCTCATGCTCCACATTTCTCCTCCTAGAAAGGGGCATTCCCAGCAAATCTTCAGGAAAAAAGCAACATGGCACAGACACCCTTCCAACCCAGCAGCCACTGCTCTAACACACAGGAGTTTGTATCGTTCCACGTGGGGCTGTGCAGCACAGACCCCTCTGTACCTGCCCAGCAACTCCCAGCCTCACACACCAGCTCCCAGCACAGGGAGCCTCCCAAATTTTCCCATGGTTTCTAACTCATCCTGGTTTCCTTGTGCCCAGGACATCCTCGTCCCTCACACCACACTGCTCCTGCACCTTCTGTAAATGCCTCAGCACAGAACCAGGCTGGTCCTGCCCTCTCTGCAGCAGCAGGTCTGAGACAAGCAGGGAAGAACATTCCCAGCTGTGGATGAGGCCACAGGATGAATTTCAGTGTTCCCTCCCCTCACAGGTCCTGGAGCTCACTCACAGACAGAGACTGGAGCTGCATTTCAAAGCCCAGCGACCTCAGCAGATTCAGAGAGTCCTGGCTGCAGAGAAAAGCCTGAAGACAAGCTTTGCATGCAAAGCAAGGGATCAAAAACCAGGTGAGGAATCAGGGCAAGCCAAGTTGTAGTTATTTTTCAGCTTTTCCAGGTCTGGAAAGGCTGGATTCAGTAGAGCTAAGTTCAACCCCCAGCTAAACTCAAACCTCACCATGCAGCCACCTATTCCTGCAGGGACCTCTCCTAAAGCTCAGCCCAGGGAGCTGAGCGTTATTTTCTGTAAAAAAACACAAGGTGGTTTCAGGGATTCCAGGTGAGCAGACGTGGAGGATGCGACGTCCCCGCGGGCTCAGCCAGGTGAAGATCACCCTGTGGTTTTTCCTTTGGCATTTCCCAAGCCAGGGCTACCCAAACCAAACCCCAAGCAGCTCAGGGAAATTAGCATAGGAGACATTAAAGCTCGGCTTTAATTACAGATATACGTGTTGGCTGAGGACAGGGCGGGTGCTGCAGGATCAAAACAGCTCAGGAGGGCCATTAGAAAGCAGCTTTGAGGCAGTGAAATGTGGCCAAGCTGCCCGAGGTCCTGAGGAGCCTCTGTGAAAGCCTCGGTTAGGCCGGTGTGGCCACAGTCCCAGCTCCAGGCACAACGAGCGCCCCGTTCCCAAACCTGGCAGGAATGGCTAAAAATACCAGCGTGTCTCCCTCACTGTTTCCACTGACTCATTAACGTGCTGAGGAGGCATCAAATGCTCCATTTTGATGGAGGGTGATGGCATCCCCATCCCAATCCCAATTCCAAACACAATCCTCATTCCAAGCAGGCCAAACCCTGCTCCAACACACAGTACTCCCCCTCCCAGCGCCATTCCAGCAGACAATCTCCCTTCTCTACACTCCTGCGGTGTTTTCCATCAAGGGATCAGGCAGGACAGGGGGACAGCAGCCAGGCCCCCTCCCTGTGGATGAGGGTGCTCCTTGCAGGGGTGAACACACTGATTTACACCCCCCGGGTGTCTGGGGCTGCCGACCATCCCGGTGGCTTTTTTTTGTTTCCGGGGGTCAGGCAGAGGCTGGGAGCTGGATTCCCACAGCACCAGGCTGGGATGTGTCTTCCCTCTCGGAATGAGCATCCGAGTGCAAACTGTGGTGAGGGGGGACACCATTAATAACGCTCCGAGCTGCCGGCCCATAAATCTGCATGATTCATGGCCAGTGTGAAGGGTGATGGAGAAGGCCTTGTCCAAGGTCAGACAGCAATCCCTGGGGACGGCCTGGGAACAGCAACAGCGGCCCCAAATTCCCACTCTGCTCCCAGCACCAAGCCTGGGCCAAATCTGGATCTGCTCAGCAGGGGCACGTGCATTTGTTGTGTCTGCTGCACATCCTTGAGGAGTGGCCCAAAGCTGCAGCCATTCCAGCAAGGAGAGCTCAGCAGATCAGATAATCAGGAGCATGAACGAGCTGCAAGAGTATCAGAGCCGAGGAGCGAGCGCTGCTGCCACACTGCTGCCTCAGCTCTGCTCTCCACACCTCTGCCTGCTGGGCTGCCACAGCTTCCAGCAGTGCTGGCAGAGTTGGGGTGCCCATCCTGGCCCCCTCAGCCTGTGGTTTTTTTGCTCTGGGTGCTCCCCGTGCGTGGCTCGGGTGCTGCCAGCCCTTTGTTCGCTCTGTCCCCGCTCGCGGCGCGCGAGGCTTCTCCTCCAACCCACCAGCAACAGGTTTTGTCCCTCCGCAGCAATGCGGGCACTGAAAGCATCCCGAGGCAGATGTTCCTGCGACCTCTGACCCAAGGCTAATGTTTTCCTTTCTGCACTAAGCTGCCATCTGCCACGGCCCGCACAGATGACACCCGGGCGCTGCCGCAGCCCAGCCCGCCCCTCACGGCAGCACGGGGGCTTTGTTCAAACTCGGGATTTTGGGATTTTGGCCCTGCACAAGCACAGCCCGGGGGCAGGGCGTGTCTCACAGGTGCTGGCTGCACCGGGGATGTCCTGGAGGTGGGGGCTCAGCCTGCATCGCCCCTCAGCTCACACCACCCACTGCTCTCCTGCCTGGCCGCAGCGTGTCCTCACAAGGGACCCCAAGACGATGGCAGGGCTGGAGGTAGAACCCACTCTGGGCTTAAAATGAACAAAAAAACCCAACAAGCAAAGTGGAAACCAGGTGTAAGCTGGAGCACATCCACGGGCTGTCCTCCACGCCCATCCTGCAGAGGGGGGCAGCCCCACACTGCAGGAGGGGACAGAGGGCTGGAGGGGAGCCCCATCCTGGCCCCACATCCAAGCTGCCTCTTATCTGCTCTGCTATCACCTAACCTCTTCCTCACCCTCAACTGCTGGAAGCACAAACGGCTGTGGTTGTTTTCCCCAAGGTATGAGCAGCGTGGGAAAGCTGAGCAGAGCAGGCTCAGGTCTTTACTCGAGCACCATTTTGGGGGCACTGGAGACCAACGGGACCAAAACACTCCCTGGTGCTGGGTGTAGGGTCTCCTACCACGGGGAGAGGCTCCCACCCCAGCAGGCTGGGCTGGGGGGGCCATCCCTGCTCTGTGGTACCTGTGGCTCGGAAAAGCCACCTCAGATGGGCCCCAGAGTCTCAGGCAGAGCCACCCCAGCACAGAGAAGGTTCAGGACCACAACTGTGACCTAGAGTGGTGCAGAGGGTCCCCCCGAGGGACTTCACAACCCCAGAGCCCTGTGCAGCAGCAAATGTGCTGCGTGACCTGCGGGTGGCTGTGCCAGCGTGGTCGGGACCCCGTGGAGCGAAGCAAGTGGCTGAACGTGAGCAGCACGCTCAGATGTCACATGTTTGCTGGCAACAGCTGAGGGAAGGAGAGACACCCCGCAGGGGAGCCTCCCTTAGCTGCACAACAGCCCAGAGCCACTGCAGGCTGCCCCCAGGTGCAGAGCAGCAACACGACCCGACCCCGCTGTCCCCACAGCTCTCGGGGTAACCGTCACCCTCGGGAACCCCAGCTCCTGCCCCACACCTTCCCCTGCACAGCCCGGGCAGCAGGGAGCTGCTTTCCACCAGGCAGCCACGCACAAGAGTCACCTTTCCAGTTGTGCCGGTGGCGCCCTGGCTGGCACAGCCTGGGAGCAGCAGCCCGGCTTTCTCCTGAAGTTACACCCTTCCCCGTAAGACACGTTTGCTCGCTGCCAGCCTGGGGAACCTGGATCTCCCCTGGCTGCAATGTGACCAGAGAAAAAGGCCAGCGCTTGGGGATACGTCTCCATGTCCCTGAGAGAACAAACCTGCTTCTCACTCCATCTTATTCCATTCACTCTCACTCCACTGCCTCCCCGCGAATCCCTCCCGTGATGCATGGAGCAACAGGTGCACACTGCAGCCTCCAGGATGGCTTCCTGCCTTGGAAACATCCAGCTGGCACTGGAGCACACCCTGCAGCCAGGGGAAGGCTGGGAGGTCAGGAAAACGATCCTGCTGGGGAATCAGAGCTCAGGACCCCGCTCTCTGCCCCCATCCCCTCGCCTAGCAACACTGGGAGCACACAGAGGGAAATGGGTGCAGGGGGAAAAGGAATACTTTCGGGTGCTGCCCTGACCTCCCTGGAGCACACGGGGATGTGGATGCTCCCTGCTCCCTGGCACGTGTGGCTGCTAAGAAAACAAAGGCTTCACCACAGCTCCCAGGAGAGCCAAGGCACGAAGGCAGAGCTGCCCAGCTGCCCTCGCCCATGTGGGGCACCCTAAAGCCGCCCCGGCGCCGGCACAGCCCCACAGAAACCTCCAGCAGCCACGACGGAGCTCCCAGTACCAAAACCCAGCACGAGACCTAAGTGGTGGTTTTTTAAGAAGTCTCATCCAGGTCCTGCTTTATTAAACACTCTGGGACACCAGCCTGGGAAAAAAGCAGAGTTTCACACAGGGAGGTGGTTGGCAAAGCAGCAGGTTACTCCAAGTGACATCAGGTTAATAAAGCAAGAGCAGATCTCCATTCTTGTTTAATTAAAAAAGCAAACTGCAATCCCAAGTCTTTGATGTGTTTTTTTTTTTTTTTCTCTTGTTCCATTTCATTTTTGACCTAGCCCAAGTCATCTAATTGAGATTTTAAGATCCAGACTTTCATCTGGAGAGAAACTAAAGGAATTCCCAAAGCTGGATACACTCGTGGACAGGAGCGGGGGAAAAAAACATGCTAGAGCCCTGTTCCTCCTATGAAGGAAAAAAAAATGGCTTTGTTTCTTAAGCAGACATTAGTCAGGACAGTTTGGGAATCAAAGTTCCCATTGTAATGAAAAACAATATAATCCCATTACTAAGCAGAGTGGCCCGGCTATTCACGGGTGGTAACTGGCTACCTGGGAAGGAGCAGCCTTTCAATGGAGCTTCATTCACAACAAACATGAAAGATGTCGAAGGAAGAGCCCAAGACAAAACTCGCCTCATTCCCACCCTCAACAATGGCTGCTATGAAATATTTGTTTTCCCCAGCCGATGTTTTTTATATCCTCTGCCGGTGTGAAGCTGCACGGCCCCATTGTTTGTGGGAGCCCGGCTCGCTCTGCTCAGCCCGGCCCCTGCTCCTTCTCTTGCATTTATGGGGTGACCACGAAGGATGTGCTTCCAGCAGAGGATCCCCAGGGAACACAGCCCGGGTTGAGGCTGGCTCATGGTCCCATCACCCACCCGTGTGACTTTCCTGGGCCAGGTCCCCCAACAACACCCACAGTGCCCACCAGACACCGGGATGGCACCGAGCGTGGCATCTGAGAACACTCCCTGCAACTGCTCCCTGCTTTTGCCCTCTAAAAATGATTTATTCTTTAAGCCAGCAGAAGGAAAAGTCAGAATTTGGAGGAGATAAGGAGTTTCTACCTCCACAGGCTGCCTGCCAGCCCAGCATTGCTGGTGCCTGAGGTCACTCTTCCCTCCCCACCCCTTTTTGGGGTGACTGCTGGTTTTCCCCGCTCTGGACCAGGCACTTGCTGCCCATGCAGGTTGAATTCACTCTGCAGTGCTCTCAGAGCTCTGGCACACACACATCCCAGTGTCACCATCTCACTGAGTGGTGATGGACTCCTTTTTTTCCCCTTTCCCCCTCACACCCAGTTTTGGCTAAACACCGCGCTGCCCCAGAGCCAAATATGGAAAACTCCCACTCGCGACCCCACCATCCCACTCGTCTAATCCTGAACTAAAAACCTACGATTAGGATCTGAACAGCCACCAAAAGTTTAAACAAGCTAAATTTAGCCCTGATATTTATAAACAAAGAGGAGAGGGGGGTTTTGCAGAGCACACGGGTGCCCCGTGGCACAAAGCCAACCGAAAGCCAGAGAAATTCCTGCCGGGGATGTTTTGGTGGGATGGGGAGTGGGCCAAGGTGGCAGTGACCAGACAGGGATGGATGCAGCTCCCCTCAACCTCACAGCCATGGAGCTGCTGGTCTCCCTCTGCAAGCAAAACTCCCAGAAATAGTTATTAGCAACAAAACCCATGCCCGCTTGGAAATCGTGTGCTTAAGGACGTAAAACACCCGAGAGCAGGCGGGTATCAGCTCCTGGGATCTCTATCCTGGGATTTCTGCTGCTGAGTTTAACCAAGGAAACGGCGAGAGAGGGAGGGAAGCCTCAGCCTCCGACACCTTTTGCCGGCAGAAATCCCTGTGTCAACATGACGCCCTCGCCGAGGGAGCGGGGACAATGGTGGCGGCTCTGCCCTCCAGCCGCAGCCCGCATTCCTGCCCCCTCCCCTGGAAACCCCCCTTTTGTGGGGAGCAGCGGGCCCTGTGAAAGGGCCGTCTGTCGCCCTGCCTTTTGACTTGGAGGTCTGTGTCTAACATTTTAATAGGGGCTGGGGACGGGGGATAGACCCCCCTCCTCCAGGGCTGCTCCCCCGCGGGGTCACTCTCCCAGCCCGCCCCAAAGCTCCGGGAGCTGCACATCCCAGCGGACAGGCACATTCCTCCACCTGCTGCAGAGGAGCCAGCCCGTGGTTAAGCACCCAGGAGTGTCCCTGGGAGGGGCTCATGCTGTTCCCGCCAAGCAGGGATGCTCCAGCGGGGCAGCAGTGCTGGCGACACGCTCTCCTCCGTGGCTGCTCACCGACAGCAGAACATTCCTTAAAATAAATCCAGAAATGCTCAGCGCCCAGGCAGCGATGCCAGCGGGGAGCGTGTGGCCCTTGGGATCCCCGTCACCCTGCTGACAGGGGACAGAGCAGCTGACAAAGCCAAAATCCACCGTGTCAAAGGCTCCTTTCCACGCCCCTCTTGGGGACAGGTGTGACAGGCACAGGTAGCGCCACATCCCACCGCAGAGCATGAGGGGGAACCGGCAGCAGGATGCCAAACTCAGTCCCGACAACAGCCCAGAGCAAAGCTGGCACTGCCACTCTCACCCATGGACTCTAAATCAAGCCCCAAGCAGCAGGTTCCCCACCCCTGGGTGCCCCTGTGCACCCAGCCCACCACCACCAGGCCACTTGCCTGCAGGGTGCCTCTTCTATTAAATAAGGGCAACGTTATAGCGTCATTAAAACTTAATAAATCCATTTCCCATATAAATACCATTAAATTCAGGTTTTGGGGAAGGGAATTAGGGTGAAAACTTGTTAAAAGAAAATGACTTCGGCGCAAATAAATTTTTGCAACTTGACTGAGCATGAAAGTTTCCCATTAAAATGCGACTCGGCTCCCTTTGCTGGAAATGTGCAAGGGCCTAATAACCATGGCCTAAACATTAACTGTTTAACTGGCTTTTCCAATATTAACTCCAGGCTGCCATGGGGGGAAGGGGAGGACGTGACGGGTGAGAGCTTAAAGCAGACATTAATTACTGCTGTGTGAGGGAGGCACACCCCGAGCTCGCTTCTCACCAGCATCCTGCTCCCATGGAACACGCTGGGATTTTGGGCTTGGTCTGTGCAGGGCCAGGAGTTGGACTCAGTGATCCCTGTGGGTCCTTTCCAGCTCAGGATATTCTGTGATTCTGTGACTCCCAATATAATGGATTTCGGGTATGGCTGGCTTTAAGCACAGCGTGAATTCTGCTGCACGTGAGCCATGAGTTGGACTCAGTGATCAGTTCCTTCCAACTAAAAATATTCCTTTTGGGGGCAGAGCTCCCCACATGGCCTAGACAAATATCTCTTCCCCCATCCCCAACACCTCACAGAGGGTTTCCTCCTGCATCTCTCACACCAAGCACTGCATTTACCCTCCAGCACCATCGGGGTCCCCAGAGCAGCTGTGGCTGCCCCTGGATCCCTGAAAGTGTCCCAGGCCAGGCTGGGCAGGGATTGGAGCAACCTGGACCACTGGAAGGTGTCCCTGCCATGGCAGGGGGTAGAACGAGATCTTTAAGCTCCTCTCCAACCCAAACCATTCCACTGAGATCACCCTATTAACCACCAGCAAATTTCTTGAGGTTTGTGGAAACCCCAACACTGTCCTGCACCACAGACCCTGCCCACGGGGGACCTGCCAGCATGAGGAGGTGACAGGAGGGGTCCTGCCCCACCAGATGTGCAGGAGAGGAAGGCAGAGTGCAGATGTGGGTGCCCAGGTGCGAACAGAAACCATCACACCTGGCCAGATGCTCAGCTGGGAGCTGCACTGAGCTGCTCAGCAGCAAATCCAGGTGTTAAACACTGGGGAGTTCTCAGGTGGGCTGGGAACATCTCTGCCTGTCCTGAGGAGCTGCCAATGGTCTGGTGCCACTGGGACCAGCAGGGTGCTGCAAAGACTTGCCAAAATCACACCCAGGAGCTCTGCTGTGAAGTGCAGGCAGCAGGGCCTGACCCTCACACCTCTCCTCTCCTCTCCTCTGGGTGCTCCACATTCAGATAACCAAGAACCAAAAATCCATCATTCCCCCTCGACACCAGAGCAGCATTTCTGTCCTTACTGCAGAACTCTGGCTGCCACAAATCCAGGCTCGTGAGGGCACCAAGCAGCAAGGCAGCACCAGGGACCGGTGGGATTTGGGAGCAGCTGCTGGGATGGGCGGATGCTGCACCATCCCGCAGGCATGGGGCTCAGCACCACGTGCCACGGGCACGAAATGAGGTGAAAACACCATTTGGGGAGAAACTGGAATCATCCCAAAGCAGATCCCAAACTCCTCCAGACTGCTGAGCTACAAAGCAGAGCTGCAGGAATAGCCCAGCTTGGGGAACGGTGAGTGAGCAGCTCGAGTGCCCCTTGGTGCTGCCCCGTCCCAGGCAGCAGAAGGAGCCTGGCAGATCCTCGAGGATGGCTGCACAGCCCTGAGTGGAGCAGGGGACCCTGAACACCTTTCTGGCCGCTGGGAAGAAGACAGGACTCAACCAAGACCCCACAGCAGGTCTGCTTTCCCAGGGGGGGTTCAGTTTTATCCCAGAGGCTCCTCCACTCTACAGCCCCAACACAGGGTGCAAAACCTTCACCTGGCAGCCTGTTAACCACAGAGAAGTCTCCATCCGGATCCAGAGCTCACCAGCTCTCCCTAAGTGCACCCCGAGGCTACTCCCTCGTTAAACATGCTGATACTCTATAAATTTCACATTCCACTCATGTACACACGCCGCCACCACTTGGGACACCGACCAACACGAGCAGAACGAGGGCCACCACACCTCCAGGCCTGGAAAAAGCAGGTTAATTTCCAAACAATGTTATTTTAAAACTTGCTAACTGCCTCCTGATTATGTTGTCCGAGCCCTTAATTGGTGAATAGCCTGGTCTTGCAGCGACTTATGCATGTCACCCTCATGCTCCATACAATAAACCACAAGAGCCTGGGAGGCCAGGCAGGTCGGAGGTATCAGCTGGAACAAATGGACGTGTTGTGGCTGCCAGCAGGAAGGAAGACAGCGAGTCAGGTGTTGAGATGGAAGAGATTTTGGGGGAATAAAAACCTCCCCCATACCACGGAGTGAGTGACCTCCAGCCCCAGGGAGCAGAGCCCTGTGCACTGCCTCACACCACGAGACCGTGGACACTGAAGATGCCCCTGCTCACTGCAGATGATTTTTAAAAGTCCTTTCCAACCGAAACAATTCTGTGAGCACACAGCTTCCAGGACCTGGTGGGGAACAGCCTCACTAACCTGAGGTGATGAACAGCACTGTGAGTTCCTGATCCCCTCTGCAACATCCCATCTCTGTGCTGCTGAGGGACACACAGAGATATTTCCTCTCAAACACATCCCATGCTCCTCACACAGGACAGCCCTCTGGGCACCATAGGCATCCAAGCCATGAGAAAAACCAAGCAAAAAAACCTCAGCTCAAGCAATAAAATCCCAAGGACACAGAGCAGGAGGGAGTGGGACCACCTGAGACACCTGGCAACCATTGAGGCACCCTGCAGAAAGCAGAGATACAAACAGATCCTTTCAGACAAGAGCTCAAACCCCCACTGCTGTCCCAATGACCTCGGCAGCAGGGCTTCAGTTTCTCTTCCACTGGAATCCGCAACAGGTGACGCTTTTGGTATTTTTAATCTCCCTTCTTACCCATTTCCACCTTGCTCTTTCCGAGAATGAGATCAGACTCGAAAGAGCCACCAAGAGTTCTCAACATGGCTGAATCACTGCTCGTCTACTTCTTTAAGAGCTTCCTCTGGTTGATTGTTCAACACTCCACCCTCTTCCTCTCCAGCACCGAGACTGCATTTTTTCTTTGTTATTATTTCATGGAAATAACGTTGGGTTAAAGCACATGAGAAAAAACCAAACCAGAAGGAAACTTCCGCCCTTTACAATGAGATAACAATGACTGAGCAGCTGAATAACTTGAAGGGCTCAGAAACTCCTGAGCGGGGCTCACATCACTCCTCTGCCTTCCTGGTTGTCTCCTGAAAGAGTTTTGAGCTAAAATAATCACCTCTTCCCGCCACAGCCCCCCTCAGAAGGCTTCTTCCCATGTTTCTGGCCCGCTGCCCGTGGGAGCTGGTGGTGGCAACGGGCACCAGCTCAGGAGCCACTGCCCTGGCTGCACGACAGCGCCGCGCTGATTCATAAACAGAGGAAGTACTTTAGCAAACCGACTTTTCCCCCTTTTCAGCATAAGCCCAGTGATTAATTTAACTTATTCTTCCCCTCCACCGTCTCCTCTGCTTCTCTGAGCAAGAGGAGAAGGCAGGCACAGCTCCTCTGGCTTTAATGGTGAGAGGCTGGTGGAGCGGGGCTGGAGGCTCAGCCCTCTTTCAATGCCATCTGCTTTTAACTAGCAGAGCAAGGGAGGTCCTGGGAATAAATGTCACATGGCACAGGGAGCTAAAATCAGCCAGACTCATTTGCAGGGATGCCAGTCAAAACTAGGGTTACCCAACAGTCTAATTAGGAGCTATCACTAGAAGTCAAAAGCGACCTCTTGGAAAAACCTTCTCATTCAGCCTGGGAAAATGCCTTAGTCCAAGGCGAGTGCCTTTTCTGGAATGCCACAGCACCACAGAACCTCACGCCAAGCCCCGCAGCAGCCACCAACTCCAGCCTGGACCTTTTAAAGCTCCAGCTCTGGGACAAAAACACCCAGAGCCTTCAGCGGGGGGCCGTGCAAGACCCACAAAACTGCTGCTGCTCTTCCTGTGCTGAAAGGCCTGGAACACCCTGCCAAGACGGAGAGCAGCTCCAAAGGAGCTTAACTGGGGCCCTTCTGTCTCAAACCCCTCAATCCAACGCTTGGTCCCCTCCACTCAATTAAAGCCCTGCATGTCCTGCACCGCCTGGCAAAGGGACAAGCAAGATAAGGCACCTGGAGCTTTACAAACTATCCCTGTAAAATAATAAAAGGCAGAGAAAGCTCCTGGTCTCGCACCAGCAGTTCCCTTTCCGTACTGGGGCTGATAACCTGGGCTTGGAGTTATCAGAGCTGGCTCCACGCAACCCAGCGAGCTCTGTCCTGCCACAAGCGCCGGGACGCTCGTCCTCTGGAGCAGCATCCCCCTCGAATGCTATTTATTTCAGTCCACTTTCTAATTGGATTTGTGGGGGCAGCACAAAGGGGCTTTATGGCCAAACTTTGTTAAGTGCCAGGCCGAGCAGAGATGTGGCCAGCAGCCAAAATGGTGCATTTCACGCAGGCGCCAAAGGGCAGTGCCAAGCTTTTCTGCGTCTGGTATCTTGTGCTCTTGGCTCTGCTTTGTTTAAGAAGCTTGGAAGCAAAGCTCCTCGTCAAGAGATATTCAAACAAAGTGAAAAAAGCGGGATTTGGCGAGCTGCTATCAGGTAACTTGGGAAGTTGCACCTCCTTCAGTCTGGCTGTACCTCCAATATCTGCCCCCATCGCCCTGCACGGGACAAGAGCTTCAACACAGCCAGAGCACACACCTCGTGCTCCTGCAAAAATAACTCACACACACTCACGAAGCATCTGCAGCCACGAGAGATGTGGTTATTCACAGCCAGCAGCCAAGAACTTCTTTAAAGTTAACTTTTTTCTCTTAAAAAAAATAAGTACAACCCACCCCGAGCCTACTTTGGAGGCTTCTCCAAATAGAGCTCGCACACATCAGATCTAATTAGATTCCATCACCATCTGCACATGAAATGTAAATCAGGAGTTGCAGAGACTTAAGAAAAAAAAGGAAAGAATGACCACAAGGAAAAGGAGGGGTGTAAGGTTGGGGAGGGGGTGGAGGGTTGGGCATTCTGGGAAGCCATACATGATTAGTCACACAGCATTAATCTGCCTCCCTTAACAATAGCTGCCGAATTTCGACCGAATCCCAGCTGTCGCTCTTTGAATGAAAGAAAACAAGATTTAGAGCGTCAAGCGTTGGTAAGGGCTTCTGTGCAAAAAAAAGTGGCGTGCATTCATTAGTGCCTCACAAAGGGACCCAGCCTTTGTCCATTAAATTGCTCATGTGCCTGATTGATTTGCTGATTTATTTGCACCAAAGGGTTGGGGGGCTCAGCTTGGAAAAGGGGGCGGGAGGTGCCCGGCTAGTGGGCAGAGTAACGGCACCCAGGCGGATTTGCAAAAAAAGCAACACACATTGTCAAGGGAAACTGCCATTCAACAGGTTGGGATTGGAAATGCCTTCAGGTTCCTCCGCCGAGGACTTCCTATTTGGAAATTTGGGGTGGGTGGGAACGTCTCCCCGCCTGCTCGCGGCTCAGGCCATGTTCAACAGGCAGAGGGGAAATCTGGCCGGAAAACAGAGCCTTGCCCATTCACATTTCTTTTATGGAATAGTTTTAAAAAGGGAGCTGGAGTCTTATTCATTTCTCTTGGTTATTGTTCCCTGGGAGCCTGGAGTGAATCGGCCATCGCTGCGGTGGGTCGGTTGGTCCTTCAAAGAGTCCCAACGCTTTACATATCCGTTTCCCCACAATCAGCTTGGAGAAAGCGCCAGCCTGGGTGCCAGGTCCCACCAGGAACGCCAGGCTGGACCACAGCTTGGCACCAGCACCGGCAGGGCTGCAGGAGGAGGTGCCCTGCTCCCCCGGCCATGCCTCATCAACCCACGGACACCACTGGGGCAGCTCCAGCAGCCAGAGCCGTGCCACGGAACCTCTCTCAGGTGTTTATTGGAGATGTACCGATCACCCCAGGGTGCGAGGGACTGAAAGGCAGCGCTTCAGGGGCAGGAGGGAGTAGCTGGAAAACAGACAGACAGACAGCCTCCCTCCCTGCCCGACGGTCCAAGGAGCGCCGCGGGCTGGCCCTACCTCCTGCTCCATCAGCAGGGCAGTCTGCATAGGCTAACACCAGCAAAACATGGCCCTTTGCCCATGTTTTTCCACCCAGCCAGGAACAAAGCCCGATCCTGCCAAACTCGCGGTGACTCCTACACAAGCAGGTTATTCTTGCCACTCAAGGAAAGAAAACGCATCTTGCCCTATTAAATCCAGAGCCTTCAAAGCAAAGTCAACATGCATGTCAATAACTTTGGTCGGGGGAGATGAAAATCCTCTGGCTGCTTCATACTTACTGGCACACCTCCGTCCCGTTGGGAAAAGTTTCACACTTGCCCCCGTTGAGGCAGGATTCGGCAAGCTGCGAGCACCGTAAACCTGCAAACGGAGGGACAGCATTAGCCACAGCTCAGGGCCCTGGTGGCAGCAGGGGGGCCGCATCCCCTGGTGTCACCGGGGCTGGGGACAGGCTCGCTGTGACCCCCAGACCCCCTGTGCCTGCACAGCCTGGTGAACTGGGTCCAGCACCCGCAGGGTGACAGACGGGACAGGGACTGTGCGGCCCCTGCGCTGAGAGGCTCACCTAAAAATAAACCCAGGGTGGGTTTGAGGGTAGGCTGTGCCTGCTCCTCCAGCAGGAGGACTGACAGAGAGAAACCCCAGATCAGGCCCTCGATTGACAAATGCCATTTCGGAAAAAACATCCAGCCCGGGGCCCATGAGTCCCGGTAACGAAATGAGTCGCCCGTCATAACTTGCTATGAGTAAAGGTTTCATTGTCTGGCCCTCAGAGCCGAATTCTGAGTTACCACAGCAACTCGCTGAAAGTACCAGAATCGCTTCCGATTTCCACCCCGGCTCGCTCTTCCCCTTCTCTGCCCGCTCGCTCTTCACGGTAACTGGCTCTGCCACACGCGTGTGCAGCCGGGGCAGTTTCACATTGAGCGACTGCAGCTCCGCGCCGCCACCGCCACAACCCAGACCCTGTCCGGGACGGGCTCCGAACCCCGCTGGGGCTCCGTGTTCCACGGCAGAAGGACCGGGGTGCTGGGCACCGCTCCGGCCGGGCACAACTTTCTGCAAACTTTGCCTCCGACGGCTCCCAGCCCTGCTGTGGGAACAGCACCGCTGCCTTCACTCCCCAAAATCCTCTCAGGGCTCTCTGGAGGGGGCTGCTAGCTCGGTCCCGAGGCAGGGGGGAACTGCAGGGTCCCGACCCCGCCGGATGGGCTGTCCCCCACTCCGGCCGCTCCCCCGGCCGCTTTAGGGGCTCTTTTCCCGTGCCCCGACCCGCTGCCCTCGACGGTCGCGCAGCGCTTTGCGGCGAAGCACCCGGACCCGCCCCGGAGGGGGGGGCGCCCCAGGGGGCCCCGACTTTCAAGAAACAGGAAACCGAGAAAAATTTGCAAAACGGTCAAAAGCTCTCGCAGAACAGCAGCAGGAGCGCGGCAGCCCTGCCCGCCCCTCCGCTGGGCCGAGCC
>VXBU01017842.1:121541-134404 GCA_013400315.1 Bombycilla garrulus | reverse complement strand
TTCCCAATGCAGTCCCCCCAATCTCTGCACAGCTTTCCCAGTGCAGCCCCCTCAATTCCTGTACAGCTTCCCCAGTGCAGCCCCCCAGCCCCTGGGGCCGCAGTGCCCTCTGAGGTGACCACAGGAGGCCCCAGGCCCAGCCTGACCCATGTGTGCAAGGAGCTGGGGCACATAAACCAGGGGACACTCGGGAATGGGGTGACCAGGACATGGCCTGACCATCCCCTGGGTGCTGGGAGGTGTGGGGTTCCCCTCCTGACCCCCACCAGGACTCAGGTGTGCGCAGGTGCGCGGAGCCGTTTCCCACCCGGCTCCCCCGCAGGTGCCGGCAGCGCGCAGAGCTGGGTCGGATGTTGTTTGTTTTGTGCTCTGAACTCGTGAACTCCCAGCAGAGCCTGGCCAGCTCCGTGCACCACATCCACAAATAAACAAACACACTGGGAGGAGTGGGGAAGCCAAACCCAGGGGCAGCCCCACAACCCCCACAGGTGTGCAGCTTTCCCGTCAGAGCAGATGACGAGGGAGTCCCTGTGCCCTCATCCCAGAGCCCCACACGTGCCCCACAGTCAAGCCTGGAGAACCAAGCTGGAATGCCCCACCTGAAATCCATCCAGGCCCTGAGCCCAGGACAGGTTGAAGCCCTTAATCTGGTGTTTGTGGGTGTCTCCTGGAAGCTGGGGCTGCAGGGGGGTATCACTGATGGGAACAGCCCCTGTGAGGGTGCTTAAAAATGGTGCTTCCTCATGAAGTTTTGGGGGCCAGTACTGCTCAGTGAGGCTGCAGTGCCTGCAAAAGTGGGGAGCAAAAACTCAGAGTGTGGAGGATTTGGGGTACCAGCTCTCCCAGGGATGCGGGTACTTAAATCCCATTGGACTCTTGGGTCCACCCCAGCTGTTGGAGGGTGTTGGATGGCTCTTTTACAGCTCCCAAACTTGGGGACACTGAGGGATGGCTGCTGGCCTCTGGCTGAAAGCTTGGGAAAGAGGAAGAGGAAGGAGGGTTGGCAATGGGTTAATGGGAAGGAGGTGACACTGTGGTCATCTGTGTCTCTCATCTCAGGGTACCTCTCCACCAGCCCCCGGGCTCATCCCACCCCATGCCAGCCCTGCTGTTATCCCACTGCTTCCTGTTGTAAACTAT
Source organism: Bombycilla garrulus (assembly GCA_013400315.1). Classification (NCBI taxonomy): domain Eukaryota; kingdom Metazoa; phylum Chordata; class Aves; order Passeriformes; family Bombycillidae; genus Bombycilla; species Bombycilla garrulus. The sequence continues at coordinate 133,264 of VXBU01017842.1, read as the reverse complement.
TTCCAGAGCAAGTGTGAAACAATTAAACAAACCGAAGGGCAGAGTCTGCTCACCAGATCAAAGGCACGAGCCCTGCAGCGGTACCTCGCTCCCGCAGCTCCCTCCTTCCCTGCTCCTCCTGCCTTCCCCACTCTGGGCCCTACAGCAGTGCCCTGATTTGGGCTGTGGAGCCAGGGCTCTGTGTGGAGCATGGTGTCACTCGAGGTCCAGGTGCCACAGGCAGCCAGAGCTTTGAACAATTCCAGAAGGTGGGTGCTGCCTGTTCTATCCTCCCTGCCGACACAAGCAGGGTGACAACAAATGGGCGGTGGGATGTGACCCCAGCTGTGCCACCACAACCTGGTCACCATCCTCGGCCTCATCTGGAGGACAGCCTGAGGTTTCTCCACTTGGGCATCCTTGGAGATGGAGACTGTGCTCTTTCTCCATCTCCCCCTTTCCCCCTCCCTGCCAGAGCCCACGGAGCATCTCAGCTCTACCTGCCTGGAAATACCGGCTGAAGCTTTGCCCGGGCTTGTTCTCCGTGTGCAGAAGGCACCGTGCATTCGGCTCAGCTGCGCTCTGGGACTTGATCCCTGAGATTTGGGAGAGACTCTCCTGCCCCTCTGGGCCATCATGGGCATGGGGCTGGGGACACGGGGCTGTCAGGGTGCCACGGGGCTGTCAGGGTGCCATGGGGCTGTCAGGGTGCCACGCTGTGCCATGCGGGGACGGAGAGGTGGTGATGCTGAGGGATGCAGCGATGGAAACACTGGATAACCGTGTGTGGTGGTGGAGACACTGGATATCCGCGTGTCCCAGGCTGCTCCTGGGGGTGCTGGGCTGTAAGGACACACGGGAAGCCAGGAGTGAGCCCTGGCCCTGGGTTTCCTCCGTGGCTGGAAAGGTCTGTGCGGTGTAAACACAGCCGGAGCCGGGTGTGCGGCTGCGCAGCCGCGTCGCCTCATCCCCCTGAGCGCAGGAGGTCAAATACATCTATTTATTGCCATCACCCGGGGGCTCTGTGACCCCGCAGCTCTGGGGCTCTGCTTGGGGAAAAGGCTCTGCTGGGAGGGAGCCAAAAGGGTCCTTTGTGGTTTCCCATGGAAGTCTCAGCACGAGGATGGCTCCTCCAGCCCGGCGCTGCTGCGAGATGTCCCGCTTTAATCTGGTTCCATCCTTCCCCTGGTACAGAGGGATCTGCTGCAAGATCCTCGTGGGGAACCTCCTCAAGTTTCCTTCTCCCAGAGGCTCCTACCAGCAAAAGTAAAAAAGGGAGGAAGGCAGAAGTCAGCGCTCAGCATAAATCTATTTGCAGTGAGAGGTGAATAAGACATAAATCCAAAGAAACTTTTTCTTTTGAGTGGTCTTCAGGGGTTAAAAATAATGGGATTTTTGGTCCTTTTAAAAATAGTGTTTGTAAAAGGCTTTAATAGAAACCTTGGCAACGGTCCATGTGATTAGTGATTTAAAAACATGAAACCTCCACACATGTTTAAAAGTTTTAATAAGTTAAAATTAAATGAGTGAAACTCTGGGAATAATTTTTTGTTACTGCAAGCTAAGAAAATCATGTCCGTTAAGCAAAACTTAATACAAATATAAACAGGTAATGCACATCTGTAAATTATTTTCATGTCTCCAGGGGCTGGAAAAAAACCTAAGTGAGACCAGCATTCTTATATATATTTTGCCTTGACAGCTCAGGAAAAAATTTGCCAAAAACCAGAGTTAGAGCACTGGGCTGGCGTGGGAAAGTTGGTTTAGTGAGAAATTTGCCCGAGGCTATTTAAATAAAAACAGGCGTTTTTTTTTTTAATGGCAAATGCCTGTTAAATACAACCAACGCTGCTTCCAATCGCCTGAGTAACTTGTGTGCCTATTCCTTCTTGACACTTTCATCTCTTTATCATCACAATCAATATTCTGCTCTTATACCTTCGGTGCAATAAAAATAAGACTGATAAGGCAGACATCAAACTGGATCTCTCCTGCTTTCCCCACCGTGCTTGGCTTGGCATTGCTCTGCCACCCAGATTTTGGAGCAGCACGGAGGGTTAGCCCTCCTCATGCTGGTACATGCACCCCCACCCTCCCTCGTGCACTGAAAAAACCTAATTTTTAGTAATTAAGTGTGAATCAAAGCAGGTAGAGCATCCTGGAGTGTCTGAGCAGATAAAAATGCACCGGCCATGGAGTCTGTGAGGTAAAATAAAACTATCCCCAAACTTCTCCATAATGGGATTAAGGCATGATTCTCTGGGGCACCAAAGAAAAGAGGATGGATTTGCAAGAATAATCTAAATCCTGATTTTTTTTTTTTTAAGTCTTATTTTTCTTAAATTTCCAGCTGAGTGGAGGACTGTGCCTGGACAGTCACAGGTTAAATCCCAGTGATCGTGCCATCCCTCTGCCACAGTGCTCTGGCAGCACGTGGTGCCCAGGGAGGACGACTTTCCTCCTGGCAGCACAGTGGGATTTGGTCCCATCAGGATGTCCAGGGCTGGGATGGGACAAAGGACAATCAATCCTTGCTGCCATGGGCAGAGCTCGGTGCCATGTGTGTCCCTGCCCTGGCACGGCTGTGGCACCGGGCTTGGCACCCGCGGGGTTTTCCTCCTCTCGGGCTGCTGGAACTGGTTTTAATTGCAGGGTTGCTCCTGGCCATCATTTCTCAGTGTGTAAAGTCAGCTCAGGAGCTCTCCGCCAGGGATTGGTGACAGGCGGGAAGACGTCCTGGAGGAGCAGCTTTGCCTGCGTGGTTTGTACCTGGGTGAAAGGTGCTGCTGCGAAATTGCGCTATAAAATCTGTGTCATGTTTAGAATGAAGTATCTTTATGGGCTGTGAGTGGAGAGCAAGTTGCTGAGCCCAGCCCTGGCCTCGTTGGTCCCTGTGCTGTTCCTATCCACCTCCATAAAACAACTGAAACATTCTGTGTTGTGTAAACAGAGCCTGGTGAGGTTTATGGAGCTGCGAGTGACAATGTGCTTGTCCCCAGGCCTGTCCCACCCCGCACGGGCTGCTGGAAATGCACTTCTCTCTGTCCTGTGGTGCACGTCCCTGTTCCCTCCAGGCTTGTTCACGCCTTTGCACCCCGGTGCTGCAGGCGCTGCGTGTCCCTCTCCTGTCCCTCACAGGGTGATTCCTCAGGGTGTCACCTCAGCTCGGGGATGGGGGCAGCTCTGCAGCCTCACCCACAGAGGAGATGCAGGGGGTGACCCCGACTCTCTGGAGTGCAGATACCAGCCCAGCTTTGTCCCAGCCCTGGGGACACGTGGGACATATTTGTATTTCATGTGCATCTTCCTTCAAAGCCATCAGTTCCTTTTCTTTTTCTTCCATTCCTCCTTTTCCTGCCGAGGCAGTTTTCATCACCTCAGCTAACAAATTGCTTGCTGGAGCGTATGGAGGGGCCAGGATCAAACCTCCTCTGATACCTCCATTAAATAATCGAAAACCATCGCTCACAGCTGTGAAAACCCAAGCGTGATTCTCTGTGCACAAGCCCGGGCATGAACCTGATACTGGATTTCTGGACCGTGGTGCAATGCCAAGCTCATCCCAGTCACGCTGGCATCCCCACAGTTTCACCCGGCTCTGTGCTGCTGAGATTTGCCTCTCCCAGGGCACACACTCAAGAAAAACGTCATGCCATGTGGACACTCGCCCCGCACAGGTTTTGGGCAGGTTTTCTGGGAGACATCACTCGCAGAGATCTGGGCGTGCCCCTTCTCGCCGCGCTGGCCCCGGGGGTGCTGGGCTGCAGGGTCCTGGGATGCCACTGATACCAGCAGAGAGTTTCAGAGGCAGCTCAGTGCCAGCTCTGTTCTCACAGCTCTGGGATTTGGGACTCCTGTGCCGGGATGCAGCCAGCTGAGATTCTTCAGCAATTACAAAAAGAGTAAAAAAGGACTTTCTGCACCCCAGCCTTCTCTGATGCTCCGTTCACGGGCACTCCCACCCGCCGCCCCCTCTTTCCTTCCGCATGGAAACGGGAAGACTGGGAGCTGTTTCACTTTCCAGAACGGCTGCAAAGCAGCCCTTTCCCCCAAAAAAAACCACACAGGGAGGAACACTCATCTTCTGCACCGCTGCAGGGTGTGCGGGGCTGTTGCACTCACAGCCCCATGCCGGGGTGCTGGGGGTGCTCCTTTGTCCCCCCGGCCACGGCTGGGCACATGTGTGAGGGCTGTGCTGTCAGGGAGCGCTTCCCGCCCAGCTCTGACCTTGGTGCCTCCCAGCAAAAACACCTCCTGGAGAGGGGCCAAACATAATAGCCAGTTCTTTCTACTCCCTTCCTTCCCAGGCAGCCACATTATCACAGGGCCCTGCCGCGAATCAAAGCCAGGCACACGAAGACGGGAACCAGGAGGAATCGGCCCAAAGATGCCATTTCCTCTGGGAGAGGAGAGCTGTGGGGCACCAGAGCCGCCTGTGCTGTCACAGAGTGCCCCATCACAGCAGGCTCCGTGCCTGCCAGCAAGGGAGGAGCCCTGAAAACCGATCTTGGGGTACCCAGGAGCCCCTCGTCATGCCAGTGCAACCCCTGTGCCGCAGTGGCTCCCATGGTACTGGCTGGCAGCTTTGGTGGTGCCACAGCCAGTTCCAAAGGGTTTGGAGGAGCCCCAGAGCCCATTCCCCAACCTCTGCTCACAGGCAGCTCTACGTGAGTGATTTCAGTCCCAAAACAGCATTGTGGGTTCTCACAGGTTCATGGAATATGCTGAGTTGGAAGGGACCCGTCACATCATGGAGTTCAGTTCCTGACCCTACACACCTGTGAGAGGTGCTATCAAAACCTTTGCTAATGTTCACAGTGTTTACATCTACTGGCTTTCCTAGATAACTATTTTTTTTCTTTAGCTTCAGTCTGAAAAACAAATCTAACAAGTCCCCGTGATGCCAGAATCCTTTGTCTCCCCTTCACGGGGAGAGGTCACTGCTGTTCGGTGAGGCTGCTGCCTCCCAGCGGGATGGGGTCGGTTCCCTGGCTGTTCCCCCACCTCCAAGGACGGTGTCGCTGCTGCCGTGGCACGGTGCGGGCACAGCCGGTGGCACGGGCCGGGCCGTGTGCCGTTCCACCCCCCGGCAGCACCTCCGCCCGCGGCACGGGCCGGCGCGGGTGGCGGGCTGGGAACCGGGAGATGCCAGCAAGGTGTGATCCCTCCTCCGCCGCCCGGAGCCGCCGACTTCAAAGCCCGGTGACCTTTCAAATGCAGCGGCTCCCGCGCAGGGCGGGGAGACTCCCGGCCAGGGAGAGGAAACCACACGCAGGATGGATGCGACCCACCCCCTGTCCCAGCGCACGGGGACAAAGCCGTGCTGCCTGCTGGCACCCACATGCCACCACCGGCTCCTCACTGCTGGCAGGAATCTGCGCCTTTGGAGTCGCAGCCGGGCTGGGCTGGTGCTGTCGCCTGGACTTTGGAGCGCGGGAGCTGCCGAGGGTGGTGGCATCGCGCTCTGGCAGCCGGCCGGGCCGTGCCCGTGTGGCACAAGGGCTGTGGATGGAGGCACGGCCCTGCCCCGAGGAGCACGCAGCTGCAGGCACCCGGGGGACGATGCTCCCACGGACATCCAGCAGCATAAACACATCAAAGCGTGTCCTGATGGCAGCGAGTAAACAGGAAGGGACAGAAAGACAAACACGGCTCCTCGCAACTGGCGGGGGAGAAAAACAACTCTCTCTCCAGGCGGGACGAGGTTTGCTGCCCGCTCAGCTGTGACCCAGGGGGAAAATGAGCCAAACGAGCCAAATGGGCCAAATGGGCCGAAAGGGCTTCGACCACCTGCTCCAAATGCTGTTGTTGTGGGGGGCTGAGCCCTGCCAGGGGGGCTGCAGGAGTGTGGATGCCCGTGCATACCAGGGAATTGTGCTCAGTGCTCGGAGCAGAGTGGATTTAGGAAAAGTGGTGGAGACGGGGCTGAGTGCGATGGTGGCAGCACGGGGCGTTGCAGGCTGCTGCCTCACCAGCTACTTCCCCAGTGCTGGGGCCGGTTCCCAGGACTGCCCGGCAGGGCTGCACCAGGATCCCTAATGGGATTAAGGGCCTCCTTGCCCGGTCATCCCATCCTAATCCCGCTGGGAGGCGAAAAGTCAGACTGGGACAAAAGGCATTAGCCGTCCGCGCCCGGCCGTGGCCGCTGACTTCTGTGCAGGTGCTGGGGCCGGGGCAGCAGCCACAGACCCCTCACTGCTGCCACGAGGGTGGTCACAGCCGCTGTCCGGCACTGCTGGGGACACTGGTGGCACATGGGGACCCCAACCACTAGGGCACTGGACGTGGGAGCGCGGCGCTGGCACGGCTCCGCTGGGCGTCGGTGGGACGAGCTGATTCACCGCCTCGGAGCAGCTGCTGTCCAGCAAAGTTCCTGTTTTCCAGTGAAATCCCTAACTCCATGCCTGGAAAAAAACAAGTGAGAGCGGAGCAGGTGCCTGGCCCTGTGCAGGGTAGCTGCAAGGGCACAGCCTTGGCTCTCTGCTGAAAACACAAACTCCAGAGCTGGACTGGTTCACGGTCAGAAACCGAGGGAACAACTCAGAAAAATCCCCTCTCCAAAGAAACCCCAGAATCAGGGGTTTGGGAGGGAGTCAAACCCTCCTGCTTGGGGGCATGAGACAAAGTGAAAAGGTGAGAAAATTGAAATTAAATTTTCCCTGGAGAGAGATTATCCCCCATGTACCTACTCCCCTCCGCCTCACCCCTGCTGTCCCCCAGGCAGCCCAGCAGGTCCCTGTGCCTGCAGAGTCCTGGCAGTGTGACCGAAACCACCTCTGCACCCATGGGAGAGGACTGCAAGGGTCAGACCTAGGCTGTGCTAAGTGTTCAGCGGGTTTAAATTAAAACATTATTTAAATTAAAACATTATTTAAACTAAAACATTATTTAAATTGAAACATTAACGCATTTCTCTGCACGGGCAGAGCAACGAAGGAGAGGGGAGCTCATCCCACCCCACAGCACTCCCGGGGAAGAGCCCAGGGTGCCTCTTAAAAGGGAACACGGGGCTGAGGGGCCCATCCAGGCTGTCCCTGCCCCCCAAACCACAACCGTGGTGACAGCCAGCACAGCCCCACGGGGCACGGGGCGGGCAGGGGGGCACCGCTCCCCCCGTGCCAGAGCGGGTCGGCTTCGGTTTGCTGAGCGGGATGTTTTCAAACCTGCTCTGGAGGGAGGAGGTTTGCCAACGGAAATATGTAACTGACTGTAAATAATGGCTTTTATCTGCAGTGAAATGAATAAGCTCCCGGCAGCAGCAGGGCAGAGCCGGCGGGGCTGTGCAGGTGACAGCGCAGGGTGTTGGGTTACGGGCTCCCCATCACCGCCGGAGCCCCCCGATGGCTTGTGACAGGTTCATAAGCTGAGAAATGTGATGCTTTGCAAGGTTCAGTAAATATTAGGACTGCTCCTCCCTCTTTCTGGTGCAGGTTTAATTGTGAGGATAATTCATGAGAGCACAAGGAAGGGAAAAAAAAAAAAACCCAAACAACTGGGAAAATCGGACCTGTTAAATAGAATCCATTAATAACGAAATGATTGTTCTTCTGCATGTGATTCAGACAGCTGCCTAATTGTTAATTACCTCGATATGAGAATAACAGGTAATTACGGGGCTGCATCACGAGGAGCTGACTTTTTTTTTCCTGCTTCTTTTCTCTTGGTGAACGCCGGAGCCGGAGCGTGCCCTGGCAGGTCACGCCAGGACTCGGAGGAGAGGCACTCCCCAGGCAGGGCTGCTCCTGAAGTGGAAGCTCTGGGTTCCAGCCACGTCCTGAAGCTATTCCTGCTCTTGGACATGGATCTCAAGCTTTTCCTCAGGGCGCTGGGGACCAGACACCCCCTCAGCCACAGGGCCCTGCCCGGGCAGAGCCCAGCTGTGGCTCCACACTGAGCAAACAAGAACCAAAAGTCACCGGTGACCTTGGCTGTCAAATTCCCCAAGATTACTTGATTTAAGAGACATTCTTGAAATATTTCATTCCCATTTGTCGATTGCAAAATGTGCTTTCTACGCACACGAACCCACTCAAACCCAGAGGCACAGATGTGCAACACACCCACGGGTAGGTGCTGAGCAAGTATCTGGCGAGGACAGGACTCTGCCTAAAGCTTTTCTGCACCAAGAGACAATTCTGGGTCCCAGTTTCTAGAGGTGAGAGGATGCAGAGACAGACAGGCACTGCTGGGGGTTGATAACATCTGTGCAATTAGTGACGCTGCTGCTGGGGATTTGCCATCGCTGCTTCCCTGAAATTTTTGCCTTTGGCTTCTTCCAAAGGGGAAGTGATGCCAGCCAAGACACAGCTGAGCGAGGAGGCAGTCAGGACAGAGGTGTGTGGATGGAGAGAGCTGTCTGAGACCTGATCAGGCAGCCCCAGCCATGCCTCCCACCCTGGCTGGGCTCCACAGGCCTCACCCAGCGCTGCTGTTTCCCACGCAGGAGGAGCAGGACATCGGTCACATCTCTGATTTCAGCCCTGGGGAAGGCAACACATCTACTCCGCTAGCTGCCCAACCAGAGGGTGTTGGGGAACGTGACAGGGTCCAGTGGCTCTGGGGTCACCCACCTGGGGCTCTGTCCAGCCATTCCCATCACCTGGAGGGGACACACTCACAGCAGCCCTGAGCAGGGACCCTGCACCCTCTGCCAGAGGCAATCCTGGCCCTGGGCACGTCCCGCTGCCAGCAACGTGCTGGGAGAGGAGGGAGGGATTCTCTCCTTCTCATCCTGGCTTCCTGCAGGCAAAAATAGCCCCGGGTTCCTGTGTGTGGTGTATTTATAGTGTGAGAGGCTCTCACCTGCATTTCAGGGAGGAAACTCCATCTCCCTTCCACACTGGAGAGGCCCCGGCGCTTCCCACGGGCCCAGCACGAAACCGGTCGCACCAGCGGCACCCACGTGCCCGTGTCCCTGCTGTGGGGACAGCGCTGGGATGCCAGGTGGGAAAACCCTGGGCATTGTGGAGAGATCCTCCTGAGAAGCACGGAGGAAGGAAGGCTGGAGCTCCGTGCTGCCCAGGAGATCCGGGGCTGGAGGCTCCAGCTGCGAGGTGGGCGATGCCTCCCAGCACTGGCAAGGGCAGGGCTGGCACAAATCACCACGCACAGCAGTGACAGGAGCTTATTTTTCTAAGCATATCACCAAAGAAGCTAAATATACATTTTCCATTCAATTCCCCAAAGCAGCGATAGCCCAGAGCCTAAAAATAAATCCCTTTGGATTGTGCTGGGCCAGAATTAGCCTGCCTTCAGACCAAGCCCTGCTCAGCTTCGTCTCAACGTGAGCCTCTGCCCTGCCTCTGGGCTCCCAGTGGCACAGGACAGGGTGGCTCCGTGTGCCACCACCTTCTCCAGCTCCAGCCCAAGGCTCTGTGATGGTGGCACATCCCAAGGAGAAGACTCCCAGTGGCTGCTGCCTATTGCCAGACTTATCTGCTGGAAAAAATTCACGTTTTGCAAGGCTTTTCCCAGCCCAAACCCCAGTGTGTTCCCTGGTGCTGCCATCCCACCAGCCTCCCACCCTGAGTGCTGCCCCAGCACCAGCTGCCCATGGCTCACATCCCCACTTCCAACCCCTCTCCAGACCTGATTTTAGCCCCTCTCCACCCCAAAAAGGTTTTTTCTACACCCAAATATGCGAGTGGGGTCGCACTGCTGCTCCCCCCAGCCAGACCCAGTTCGTCCTTCCCTACGCTGTGTAACTCATAACCACTGCTCCAGCTCAGTGAAATAACACATTTGAAAGAAACAAGGCAAAAAAAAAAAAATACCCCAAACCCTGTAAAACTGAAATTGTAGTTCTCCCGGGATGCAGAGTCTGAAATATTCCCACAACCTTTGCATAATGCATTGCTCATGTCAGACCTCGGGAGACAGAAATTAATAGCTAACAGCAAGCAGGCATGGCACACACGTGGGCTTCCCTTCGTTCCCTGCTCCCAGGAGCTCCCCGCTCGGGGGATACTTTTCCTTTGCATTCAACTCAAATAATTCTCATTTAAAGACCCGAGAAGAAAAAGGCTGTAGAGGACTCGCGGAGAATTTGTGCCAAACAGGAAATATTCAATAAATGTTTATCCTCTCGCACAATGGTGGGGTTTCAAAAGTTTTCTATGGATGGGATTTAAGGCCGGAGGGGTTGAGGGGCTTTTCCTCCCCCTTAGGGCTCTGGATGAGCAAGAGATGAGTTTGGGTTCTGCCTGTGGCACCAAATTCCTTGTCTGGGCAGCTGCTCCTGCTGATGGAAGTGGGATCTGGACTGTGCTGTCCCCTTAATTGCATTGAGGGCAGGAGTTAAAGGATTTAATTCCTGGGGCAGGAGTCAGAGTTCACTGTCAGCCAGGACACTGCCCTGCTGGGATGCTCCGTGCCTCAGTTTCCCTGCCAAGCCCTCCGTTCCCCGCAGAAACAGAGCCGTGCTAACCAGACCCCTTTCAAATCCTCTCCTTCCCTCTGCTTTCCCGGTCCCGGCAGCTTTTTCCCAAACCTTCCTCCCCTCCCCCCCAAAAATGTGAAAAAATAGCTCCATCTGGATGCTGTTTCCACCCAGGCACAGGCCCCGGGGCCGGGAGCCAAGAGAGCAGCGCCTGTGAACGGCAGACGTGGGAGCCGGGGAGGATGTGATGGGGAAGCTGTGAGAAAAGCCTGAGGTCGGCAAACCTTCGGCCTCGCCGTGGGAGCCTCTCCCTCACAGCACAGGGGGGCAACACCAGCCCTGAGCCCGAGCAACAGGGGCTGTTCGGGCTGTCTGGGCTGGGGGGTGGCGTGGAGAGGCACAGGGGCACCGGGAGAAAAGGGACAGAGCTGTCCAGCTGAGCCACAGCCACCCCGTTTCCCCGCTGCTTGAGAGCGGGACACCCCACGGGGCAGCTGGAGTGCGGCAGCCTTGGGGACGTTGCATCACTCCTCCAGCAGCAGCTCCAGACTCCCCGGCCTCTGCCCGGGGAGGGGATGGGCTGGTTTCCCGCTTCCCAGACTTCCCACGCCAGCACGTGTTATTTATGACCCCCAGGTTTTCAAATTAAACATAAATTAGCGGGGGCGGGGGAAGCGGGGTCCTGCTCGTGGCCGCAGCCTCGCCGGGGAAGGGGGGGGACGGTCACGGCCGGCACGGCAGGAGTTAAACTGCCGGCGTGGGGAAGCCACCTCCATCCTCCAAAATACAATCGACCAGGAAATAAACAGGAGCTTGTGTTTGTTTCAGTGCACAAGTGAAAAATAAAAGGATTTCCTGCGGGTTTGGGCGCCCGGGGTCCCGCAGCCCGGCCGCCCAGCCACCCTGCACTCATTGTTCACCCAAACTCCGCCGTGGGGGGCATTGTTCCCTCCAAATGTCCCATCAGATAAAGGAGCTGTGCTGGCCACGGCCACCAGCGCCAGAGAGAGTGAGCCCGGGGGGTTTACGCAGAATTTGGGAGCAGCACCCAGCTCATGTTCAGCCTGCAGCGAGGGAGAGCCGCCCTGCTGTCCAACCCAGGCAGGCGGTGACACTCTGCCATCTTTGTGGGTGACCCCACAGTCCCCTCCCCACCCCAGGTGTGGCTGCAGCTGGACCAGACCCAAATTTTGGGGTCTGAGCAGTGGAGGGATGCGGGGAGGCCCCGGGGTGGCCCACGAGGGCTTCACACCATCTCAGAGAGGGTTTCTCTCTTCCTCTTTTAATCAGACAAATGTCACTGAAGCAGTAAAACCTCACGTTTCCTTACTGCTCAATGATATTTGCTGACTGCAGTGTCACAACA
>VXBU01017842.1:69262-117447 GCA_013400315.1 Bombycilla garrulus | reverse complement strand
CTCCGTGGGACGGCAGCTGCGGCGCCGGTGCCTCCGTCCCCGGTGCCACCGCTGTGTCCAGCTGAGCCACCCGCTCCCCCCGGCCCTCGCCGGGGCCGGCTGCCCGCACGCCGGCCAGGCCGCGGGGCGCCGGGCCGCTCTCGCTCCAGCTGGAGCCATCCCAGCCCCGGGGCAGCGAGCCGGGAGCTGCTCGTGTCTCCGCAGCCGCCCCGGCACCGCATCCTCGCCCCGCGCCGGGCTGGGGAGCGGAGGGTTTGCGCTCCAAAGCGGCACCTGGCAGAGACCCTTCCCAGGCTCCGGAGAGTCCTTCCAAAGTCTTGGCTCTGGAGAGGCCGCTGGGGTAATTCAAGCCGCCTTCCTGCACGCCCCCGGCTCGCCGCCGGCCCCCCGGAGCCTCCTCAGGGCTTGAGCAAGCGGCACGTTTGTGCCAAAGATGTTTAGTGTTCGGTGTGAGTGGAGGGAGGGTTTGAAATGTCTTTCCCTATTCCTCATCCCTCCAGAGCCACCGGGGCGTTTCCCGCACTCTCCTGCCACCACACTGAGCTGGGGTTTGGTTCCTGGGGATCCCCACGGGAGCTGGAACACCGCTGTGCCTCCACCCCGAGGCTCTCCCGGGAGCAGCCGGGCCCTCGGGAGCAGGAAATCGTCTCCCATGGCTAAATCAGGGCAGCCCCACGCTCTGTTCTCCCAGCGGAGCTCTGACACCGCGGCTCCGGAGCTGGTTCTGGAGGGACAGGGGCTGGGAAGGGCAGGAGCTGTGGGTTTGGGCATCTTCCCCTCCGCCCCGGGACTGCGGGTGCTGCGAAGGCCGGTCTGAGATCCGGGCTGTAACGAATGGGTTGGTTTTGGCCGGGCCCCAGCTGGAATCCTGCCTGCTCCGTGAAACCAGCACGGCTGCGGGACTCGGCCGGCACCGAGCGCCCCCCGCCCAGCGCAGGGGGGTTTGGCAGGACTGGGGAGGCCCGGCCACGCTGGGATTATCCCAGCTGGGATCCTTCCTTCCCGGCTCCGGAGGGTTCGCAGCGCTCCCGACGGAGGCACGAGGACCCCACGCGCGGGCGACGTGTCGGCGCAGTCCCCTCTCCGTGCGCCCCAGGACATCCCTGCACATTTGAACTCCAGCAGAGCGAGTTTTGGGTGGCTGCACCGAGGCGAGGGGGATCTGCCCGGGCACATCTCGGGAAGCAGCCGCCCTTTGTCTCGGCACGGCGGGACGGGGCAGCAGGTGGATGTGGAAGCACCTGTGGAGCTGGGGGGACGCGTCCCAAGCTCCTTGGACCCACTCGTCCCACGCCCCACGGCCCCACACCGGGGTGTGGGTGTTTGCAAAGCTCACGGTGGCAAAGGAAACCCGGCTGCAGCAGCGAGGAGGAATCCTAATTCAGGTGGATTCACGTGGCCCTGGAGGCCAAATTCCTCTCCTGGCCCCGGCAGGTGGGAGTTGAGCTGCTGCCCGGCTCAGCAGCAGCAGTGCCCCTTGCACAAGGCACCCCAAAGCCGATCTGCTGTGCCACGGGTGGGCTCAGAGGCTGCAGGGATCTGACATCCAACAGGCTGAAAGGCCCCCCCGAGATGCTCTCTGTCGTTTATCTCCAGGGTAATTAGGTAATTAACAAAGTAAATGAATTTCGGTTTCTGTCTTCAGGGCTGCATTTGGCATGGTGCTTGCCCTCGTTTTGGAGCTCGGTAAGGAGCACAGGGTGGACCAGGGTGTGTAAATGCTCCCAGCCGTGCCTGCAATCCCTCCAACCCCTCCCTGCACTGCAGCAGACACCGTCTGTGGCTGGGGGTGACCCCACGAGCTGTGGGGCAGCTCAGCATCCAATACAAGCCCCTGATTTTCCATGAGGGAATCTTTTTCTCCAGCACACTGGCAGCAGGAGGGACAGGTCCTCGGGACAGGGCAGTATTTCCAGAAAGCCCAGGTGCCCTGAGCTGGGATTTGGGAGTTTCTCAGGTCATCAAGAACTTCCAGCACAGAGTCTTTGAACAGTTTGTTCCCATGCCTTGGGAAGCAGGAGCTCTGGCTCTGCTACAGAGGAGTCTGCAGAAGTGCACGCCTGAAATCTTTGCAAACTTGGCTGTGGATTCCTCCAGAAGAGACTTTTAACTTCCCTGCTCAGCCCCTCTTCCCTTGGTCTGTGCGGAGGGGGAGAAGTGGAGCCTGGTGCCGTCCTGAGCCCATCACTGATGGAGATTTTGGGGAGAGACAGGACTTTCCTTGCCAAACCACTTTACATCAACAGCCAGCCCAGACTGCCTTTGCTGCAGGGACTGGCAGAGGGAGAGGCCGCGGAACAAAGGAGGAACTTCTCCGCACATACCACACACAAATATTTGCCAAAGCAGCAGGAACAAAATAGCAAATTAGCAGCAAACGAGCTGATCCTGTGCTTGGTCCAAGTTAGCCGGGTAGGAAAGTCCCAGATTTCACCAGGCAGGTGAAACACATCCTCAGAGCAGCTGCCACCAGGCCAATGAATTCCTGCCCGCAGCTTCCATCCCCAACCGTCCGGCTCGGAGGAAAGGCTGCAGGAAGGGAGGGAGGGAGGCCCGGCCGTGCCGAGCACACGGGGCTGAGGCAGCAGCAGGCACGGAGGGGCCGGGAACGGGGCTGGGGGTTGGCAGGGAAATGCCATGGAAACCCGCCGGCGTGATGCTGAGCCCCGCGCGTCCTCCCGCGAAGAAAAGGGGACAATGGGGCAGGGCTGCCTCCCCAAGCTGTCCTACTTTGCTGCTGTGCCCCATCTGTGAGCTGTCAGGCACCCGCCCCGCTCCTCTCTCCGCCTGGAATCCCCCCGCAGGCGGCGTGTCCCGAGCAGGAGGAGGGGGCTGCGCCGGCAAAAGTCACCGGGTGTGGGGGGATGCTGGGGGAAGGCGTCCCTGACAAGCGTGGATGGCCTTTTATCTGTCACCAGGGCGTGCAAACAGCAGCCCCGAGCCCTGGTGTCTTCTCGGGGTTGATATTTCTCTCTTTTTTAAACTTTTAAGCATGGACACGCAGCCATGCGTGGCCGGCTGGGTGGATGTCAGCTCGAGTGGAAAACCCTGGAAGGAAAAGGCACCTCCAAGCAGCCTCCAGCCCAGCCCTCAACAGCTGATGGAGATTTTCCCATCTCGAGTCCGGTTTTACCGTTCCTGTGCCATGTGTGCTGCCATGTCACGGATTCAGGGAGGATCCCCTAACTCGGGGGATTTTTCCACCCCCACCCCCGGGATCTGTGGGTGTGGGGTGCTCCCCTGAGCAGGAGGAGTGGGTGGGTGCTGGGGGAGGCTTGCACGCCCCGGCAGGAGCTGCACGGGGTGCAGGAGCACGCCCAAATCAAAGGCAGCGTTTAATTAAGATTTCCAACGGGGTGAGATAGTGAAATGAGCAGATCTGGGCCCTCACCGCCAGCGACGGGGTGACTCCCTCGGTCTGCACCGGCACGCCAGGCAGCATTTGCATCCTCAAACAGAGCGGGTTTTAATTGATAGCGTGCTGGGATAACACCAGGAAGAAAAAGCGCAGAGCCCTTTTCATGTCTGGGCCCCAGCTCTCGCTCAGAACCCCAGGGTGCTGCTGGGGTCAGGGTGAGAGCCCACAGGGATGGAGCAGGGCTTTGCTGTGCTTCTCCCTCTGCATGCCCAGCACTCAGGGAGGATGCAGGGAGGTCAGAGAGTGGGTTTGAAGCACTTTGGGCTAAACCTGAGCCTCTGGAGCAAGTCCCACCAGCAGTTCACTCCTCGCACGCACCCCCGGCATCTTTCCTGGGTGCTGGCAAACCACTTGGCCTCTCCCCAAAAACGCTCGGGTGTCCCCTTTCCCCAGGCACATCCAGGAGGATCCCCCAGAGCTGTGTGAGCTCCAGAGAGACCCTCACTTGCTGCAGGAGCACCAGGGCCGTGCCAGCAGCAGGAGGGGGAGCGGCAGCACGGACACGCTCGAGGGGGGAAAAACCGTTTGAGGAAACGACGCCAGATAAATCAGGCGGATTCATTCAGATNGCGCCGCCGGCTCTGGCGCCAGCGGCAGCAGCTGGGCCGGCCGCGCGCCCCGGCGCCTGCCAAGGGTGCCAGCGTGGCCCTAAATGCTCCCTTTCACCACAGCTCCCGGGGCTGCCACGAGGAGAGGCGCTGAGGGCTGCTGGCTGCTCCTCAGCAGCGCCCAGTGGGGTTTGTGGGGTGCTCCGAGGTGTGTGGGGTGCTGCATGCCAGCCTGGCCCGGATCACTGTGGGGTGGATGTTCCCATCCCACCCAGGAGCTCCTTCCCCTCATTTCTATCTTTAACCGCCCAGCCGAGGGCAGGGGGACGGGCCTCCCGCCATTTGCTGGGATTCTTGGGATGCTCCACGCGCCGCAGGGCCCGGACCCCGGCTGGGAGAGGGGCTCGGGGGCCTTTGATCCGCCCCACATCTCCCCTGAGCCCGCGGGGCCGCCCCGGCACAACTGCGGCCCCATCCTCCCCGGGAGGCAGGCGGCCGGGATGGAGGGGGGACGGGGAAAAGGAGCTCATTTTCCTTCCCCCTCTGGCTGCTCCCCTTGTTCTCCTCGTGGTCTGGGGACCCAGAGAGGTCGGGGAGCCGGGACGTGCCGGGGAAGGAGCCTCTCCCTCCGCCCCGCCAGCTGTGACACCCGGGAGCATGCGCCGTTTCCGGAGAGGAAAATGACATAATTCATACCCAGAATAATTCCCTCCTCAGAGCGAACCCAGCTCTATCTCCTGGCTGACAGCGAGGCCCCAAACCCCTCTCTTGTTTCCTAATCTGCAGCTCGAGCCGTGAGAGACGGTGGGAAGCAGAGGAGAGGGCCAGGCCGGTGGTGTTTGAGACGTGGATATTGCAAATCAGCGCCGGGCAGGGGGGGTAACAGCTCCAGGAATGACGGAGTCCCTAATTACATACGCTCAGCCAAGATTTTTGGCAGCAACATCAGAACGGAGTTAAAGCTGCCTAATTCCTGCTTACCCCCAAAATAGCCTCAAACAGACAGGGCCGAGGTGGGGACACGGCCTGGCTGTGGGGGTGGCACTGCTGGGGGACACCAAGCACCCCCTCCCTGAGTCACTGCAGCTCTGAGGGGGATGAGTTTTGGTGTCCGAGCCCCTCGGCTCCCCCCGCAGCCGCCCAGCTGCAGAGGGACATTTCCCACCGGGCCTCAGCACGGCGGAGGGGCTGCGCCTGGTTATCTCCCCAACGAGGGGCCTGGAGCCATCAAGATCTGCTCCAAACAATCGCTTCCTTTCCCAGGCACCTTCCGAAAAAAAAAAAGAAAGAAGAACAAAAAAAACCCAACAATAATAAAAGAAAAAAAGAAAAAGGCAAAAAGCAAAAAAAAAAAGTGCTGACTTTTCCCAGTGCTGCCACATTTCCCTGCCCCCACACATCTTCCTCGCCCAGGGATTGTCCCCTCGAGCTGCCTCGAGCAGGGCTCTTCACTGCTGCAGGGCCAGGATTTATCCACTCTCAGACCTGTGGTGACAAAACCCCGGTGGGACACCTTGGCCCTGTGACAGGGATGAATCCTGCGCTATGGATCCAGTCCTACACCTGGGGATGGGGCTGTGCCTTTCTGCTGCCAGAGTTTTGGGATCCCTCGTGCAGCCCTGTTGTTATCTCACCCCACATCTCCCCCCAGCTGAGCCCAGCACTCTGGTGACTTCAGCAATGACATCTGTGGAAAGAATGATCAAGTACTGGAACTGTCTGCCCGGGGAGGCGGAGGAGTCACCATCCCTGGATGTGTTTAAACAAAGATTGGATGTGGCACTTGGTGCGGTGGTTTATTTGAGGTGTTAGGGCATGGGCTAGGCTTGATAATCTTCAGAGTGTCTTCCAAGCCAGTGATTTTATGATTCTGTGATCTTCCCAGAGGTTTTCCCGGCGAAGCTGATGGATTCATGGCGTGGATTGCCCTTTCCCAGCTGCAGGACCCACGTGGGCCGTGCTGGGAGCACGAGCAGCTCCCGGACGGCTCTGCAGCACGGCCTGGCTGCTGTGCCTCACCTCGGGGCGTGGAAGTGGTGCTGCCAGGGCAGAGCAGCATCTCGGCATCACTGAGCTCCCCCCGTGCCCGTTCCCAGGGCCGCCATCCCCGGGGAGCCCTGGGGAGGCAGCTGTGAGGGCTGAACCCAAGCACTGCCTTCTGCCGCGGGGACCGCGCGTCGAGGTGCCCATAATTCACTGCAGCCCGAGCTGAGCTGCTGCCGATTGTTCCCAAGGCTGGGTTTGTCACTGGGGACGATGCCAGCATCCATCCCGGCTCCTCGGCTTCACAGCCTGCACAGGGAAGGGCTGGACCTGGGCTGTGACCTCCTGCCTGCTGCCAGTGACATCCCGAGGTGTGCACACTCCCCTGTCCTTGCACACTCCCCTGTCCTTGCACACTCCCTGTCCTTGCACATTCCCTGTCCTTGCACACTCCCCTGAGCCCCCTCACGCCCATGGCACGGCTCTTCCCTCTCCTTGGTGTGGGCATAGCAGGAGGATTCTCTGCTCAGAAATGTGAGATTTCAGGTTTTTGGGGTCAAACTCTCTCCCCATCAGGACATCAGGCAGAGGTTTGGGGCCACGTGGGCAGGGTGGTTACGGGCACATCCAAAGAATTCAAAGGTGGTTTGGAGGGAAGCCTGAGGCTCGTCCCAGCTGTGTCACAGCGCTGGCTGACAGACACTGTCCCTCCAGGGCCAGCCTCGAGCCCTGACTGCAGCCAAAATGTATCAGAGCCTTCAGCTCTCCTCATTTTTGGGGGTAACACCGGCCTGGGAAGGAGCATCCCCTCATCCACACACAGACCAGGCCTCGCTCCAGCTCCACACCAAGTTCTGGTGTTAATCAGGCTAATTGGTGCCAGGTGGATGAGCTGTGGGGTGGGTGGAGGGCTGAGTGTGGCGCAGGAAGTGTGGCTGATATCTGTCCTTGGGCATTATCTTTGTCACACTCACAGTTTCCCGTGCTGGTTTTGGGCGATAGGCTGGGGCAAAGCAGAGGGAAAACACCCCAATCCCCACCCTGGGGGCTTTGGACTGCTTCTGCTGCCCCCAGTTGTGTTTTGCCCCCCAGTAATCACGCCGGGGCGTGGTGATGTCCTGTGGGAGGGCTGTGCTGCTGCTGGGGTTTCCCACTGGGGAAGATTCATCTCCTGGTGATTCATCTCCCCTTCTGTGGGAGCTGGAGCCGCTTTGGAATTGTGCATCCCAGCTGCCCACAGCTGCAATTGGTGCTTTCCAGGGATGTGGGGTCAGGATTGGCCTCTTCCTCCTCCTCCTCGTCCATCATCTGCCGCCTCATTTGTCACTAACCAACATCAGTGTTCTCAATCTGCACTGTGGGGCGGGGAGGGAAGGTTTTTCCGAGCCCCTGGGCCAGGGCTGGGTGCCAGAATGGGAGCAGGACTGGGAGCAAGGCCTGAGCCTTGTAGCACTGGCTGCTCCCTCAGCTGAAGGGGAAACTGAGGCACGAGCTGCTCCCGCCGCCGGTACGGCGGGGGAAGTCAGAGCCAGACACCTTAAGTGTGGTTTCTCTTTACATTTTGTTTATTTTCTCGCGTGTTCCCCAGGCCCTGCTCTTTTGCAAGCCGAGGGTCTTTCGTAAGAGGAGGGACGGGGAAGTTTTGCAAGCGCAGAGAACCCGCACGTGCCTTTTGAAACTGAGCCTGACCTCGGGGCCTGCTGGCTGTCACTGCCACCTTCCCCTTTCTGCCTGGAAAGACGAGGCTGAGATGTCACTCGGGCTAGCCTGGAGGCAGCAAGGGACAGCCCTGCCCTGAGTTTGCTCGGGCGTGGGCAGGGAGATGAATCAGTCCCATGAGGATCCCCAGGACGGGGAGCTAGGACATCATGGGGTGGTGAATTAAAATAATTTTTGAGCCACGTCCCGGCTCTCTGAGGGAGCCTCACCTGCAGGGAGCTGTGCTGGATGAGCCAGCCAAGGAATCTCCCTGTCCCCCATGCCCACGGCGCTTGCACAACCACAGACCCCACTAGGGACGTCCCCGGAGCTGTGTTCGGATGGGATCTGAATTTCAGAGCAGCAGGATCCGGCCGTGCCCGCAGACCTGCAGCAAACCTGCACCTTGTGGGTGCTGATGTGCGCCTGGCTGGTGTGAGGCTGGTTCCTGCACAGAATTCCCTGTCCCACATCCCATCCTCCTCCTCCTGGCGTGTGGCACTGCGGAGCTGAGCTCTGGAAGGACTCGGTTAGCTAATAGGAAGGGGTGGGTGTGGGTGTGGGTGTGATAAATACACACAGATAATTTTACTTCAGGGTAAGTCAATAAATTACTAAAGAGCCTTTGATTGTGCTCTCAGTGGTGCATGTTGATTCCAAAACCTAAGACATTTAGCCTCAATTATGTCTATTTGTGTGTCTTTCCTGCCTGGCTTCTCTGCAGTGCAGGGGAAATAACCCTGCCTTGTCTGCGTTCCCACACCTCTCCCACCTCGGCCGCGCTCCAGATTTCACTCCTGTCCTGATAACCCTTCCAGCAGCGAGTGGGAGAATTCCAGCTCTTGGCACGAACCCTCTCCAGCTCTCCGAGCTTGACCAAAAGGACTCGGAGCAAATTCTCCCTGGATGTGGCCGGCCCCAAGGGTGCCAGCTGAGGCAGTGGATGGTTTTTGAGGCCGGCCAGGATTGCAGTTTCCCCCGTTCCCCCTCTGGCACGGTGCTGGGATGATGCAAAACCATCTGCAGGAGTGCAAACCGTGCATGTGGGGACACCCCAGCCGGGCCCAGGGCCGTAAAAGCGAATCCTTTCAGCATTTCCAGCCCGAGCCGCCGCGCTCCCCGCGGAGCCTGGCGCGGTGCGGGCTCGTGTGCTGGGAGCGAGCTCCCGCGGGGCGGCCGCGCTGTGACGCTCGGACCACACAGCTCCCTTAAGCCGCAGAGAATTCAGCTCCAAAGATGAGTTGGCACCGCTGCTGCGTGTGCTGGGGACGTGTCGCCACGCGAGGGAACAGCTCGCTATCAAAGGAGAGAGGAGCTGAGCCAGGGATCAGCTCTGCTCCGCTCCAGGGCGGTGTGCGCCGATTCCAGAGTGGCCCAGGGCACCGAAGGGCTGCAGGGGCTGGGCTGGAAGGAATGGGCTGGAAGGACTGGGCTGGAAGGACTGGGCTGCAGGGACTGGGCTGGAAGGAATGGGCTGGAAGGACTGGGCTGGAAGGACTGGGCTGGAAGGAATGGGATGGAGGGACTGGGATGGAGGGACTGGCATCGCTGCTGTTCCCAGGTTGGGAATGCAAAGTCAGCCCGCAGGGTGGGACTTTCATGGTCAAAGCCCCTTTTGCGATGGGTGGCGGGAGCTGTCGGGGCCCTGTGGTTAGAAATGAGCTCCTTGCAATGGGAAGACGCTCGTTTCCTTCTGGGAAATCTCAGCAGAGGGTCATTAATCACCAGGCAGGGCAGCTCTGTGATGGGATGTGGGCTCAGCACCGGTGCTGGATGTGCCACGGAGCCTTCCCTGACCACTCTGGGCCAGCTTGGGAGCTTGGTGCTGCTCCGTGGGTGTGCAGCAGGCACTGGGATGGCTCTGGAAAGCAGAGGGCACCATTCCTGTTTCTGGCCTGGTTACATGTTTGTGCATGCAAATTTGACAGCGGCTTTTCAAGTGCAAATCTCCTGCGGAAACAAAAGGGAGTCCCGAAACTGGAGCGGAGGGTGCATTGAATTGTTCTTGCAACATCTCCCCAGATCCTGCTTCCCGTGCGGAGGTGCACCCAGCACCTTGTTCTTTGAGCTCTGCCACCTATTTTCGGGCTGCAGGGAGGGAGCACAATTAACCCTGCGGGAACACCCACCCTCAGCACACGCTTCTGCTCGGCCGAGCTGGCTCACGGCTGAGTGTGCCCGGCTGCTCGGGGCTTTCCTCCGGCGGAGGTCGGTGCCTGATGGGATCAGACAGGGAGAGGGAACAGTGTGGGGATGTGGCAGGGACACGCAGTGCTCACACGAAGGCTCCCAGCCCGCGGGCAGGGAGGGACAGACCTGCAGGTGTTGGCAGCACAAGGTTAAGCGTAATCCCCAAACGTTCAGCCTGGCTCCTCGCAGATCCTCCTGCCCTGGTGCTTTCCCCAGGCAGGTGTGAGGCTCCTGGAAAGGCCCATCCGCGGGAACCCCTGCCCAGGCTGTGGACACGGCGGTGTGGCTGCAGTGGGACACATCTGGAGCCCCCACCGTGCAAACCGTGCCCACCCCACACACCTGGATGCCTCTGGAACCTCCCCACACGGCTCAGCAGCATGGGACACACATCAGCAGGACGGCAGGGCACAGAGGGTGACACGGAGCTGTGGCACTGTCCCCAGCCTCGGGGCACCGCAACCAATGAGTCACCAGGCAGGGCTATTTTTACCCCCGGGGGCAGCCTGGCTGGGTCATTCCCGGTTCCTAATTGCTGTGATCAGACCTTCATAAATCTCACCCGAAAGAGGAAGTCTGGGAAATCGAAATCTGCTGCTTAGAGCAAGGCAGGCTGGGCTGGGATGGGCTGGGCAGGAGCAGAGCAGGGGGTGCTGTGGCCAGAGGAAGCTGAGGACAGAGAGCCCCGACCTGTGACCTGCTGCCCTTCACACCTTGCATTGCAGAGTTCCCCACAGGGATGTTCTGGCTGACATTTAACCACCGGAACAGAGTTCTTCCACCTCCTCCTCTGTTCCCAGCCTCTCCCTGCTTCCCGTAGTGCTCCCAAACTCCTGGAGCAGCCAAGCCGAGTTGAGCCAAGCCGAGCCAAGCCAGTGCAGGGGAGCAGTGCTGGACGGGAAAAGCCAACCCCTGATCTCTTGCCCAAAAGTCACACCACACCCAAGAGTCTAAAAAGCTTCATTGAACAGTCTGTTGGCTATTTTTATCACTGCCTCTGCCCTTCCTGGCTGGGGCTGAGACCAGAAACAGCAACACCACGATGGAGAGGATGGGATGAGCACGTCGTGGACAGAGGAGGAGGGCTGGGAGATCCTGCTCAGCACGCTGGGGTGTTCACACCATTGGGCCTCGCTGCTCTGGATTTTCTGGGTTGGGTGATGGTTGGAGCCCATGGGAGGGTCCTGCTGAAACCACGGGGGTTTGGTGGTGGGCTGTGGGCTGAAAAGCAGCCACCAGCAGAGATAAGCAGAGCACAGAAACATTGCCATCTGCTGACACGGATGGCAACGGCCGTGCCGCGGTCACCGTCTGCAGGACGCAGGAAGCAGCAGTCCTGCAGGATGTGGGCTGTGCCCTCGCCGGGCTGATGTCCCCATGGGGCAGCAGGGCAGGATGGCCCTGCCAGGCTCAGCTGTGGCGGCAGCAGGCGTGTGGCACCAACGTGCAGCACATCAGCTCCGGGCCGTGGCCGTGGAGGCCGAGCTCCGAGCTTGGTGCTGCAGGTGCTCGCTCTGCTGATGTCCAGGAGAGGTGGAGGTCTCTCTGCTCATCCCCAAAGAGCTGATGAACCTTCAGCCTGCTGTGAAGAGCCGCTTCAAAGTGTGGGGCAGCATCCAGCACGGCAGCCTCGTGCAGACAGAGGGCAAGTCTGGGTAATTGCAGCCTCTGGTGCAAGAGCTGCGAAGGATTTGGGAAAACGCGCGCTTGGCTGCAAAAAGGAGTTTTGATTCCCCTCAGCCTGTTCCCCTCTGAGCTCCCCCCGGTGCCCTCCAGCTACAGAGCTTGGAGATGCGTGTCTTGGACTGGATTTGCTTTGTTTCAAGTTCCTGGGAATCTGGCACTGGTATTTCCCAGAGGAAGGGTGCCTGCAGCTTCCCAAGCACCGGGGCTTTGCCACGGTGGGCAGAGGGCTGGGAGCTCCCCCCTGCTCTGGCCTGGCTCTGCAAACACCATCCCCACGAGTCCAGACGCAAACCCACAGTCCCTCGGGGACCAGCCATCAGTCCTGCACTCACAGACTGCAGATTTATCCTCGCGTGGCTCTGGGATCTCCGTGCCCAGCACTGGCAGGAGCAGGGGAAGCCGAAACGGGATTTTTTCCCCCATCCTGGGGGATGCAAACGCCCAGCACAGGCAGGAGATGGGGAGGCTGGTGCAGCTCCCAGGTCCTGCAGAAGGAGACACAGACACAGGCAGATGCGCAGGGACGTGTCTGGCCAGCCCGTGGCCTCTCACCAACACCTGTCCCACAGCTGGATCCAGCCTTGGCGTGGGGACAGTGTCAGATGAGATCCCTGTGCCTCATCCCCCCGAGTTCTGGCACAGGAGCCAAGAGATGAGCTCTGGTACAGCGGGGCCAGAGCAGCTGCTCTGAGCTCAGATCAACCTTGGTCGGGTGGAGCATCCCAGGGCCATGGCCTGGACTCTCCTCTGGCCAAGAACATTTCCCTTCCTCAGCCTGCCTGGCGACCTGGCAGCTAGGGCAGTGTTTCACTCCTGTGTCAACATTTGGAAGAAAAGGGGGGAAAAAATAATCATTTCTGTCAAACCCTGGGAATGTGGATGTCCCGAAAACAAACAGAAGCTCTGTTTCTTTCAGTGAAAGGCCATTGTAAATCTGGTTGGCTGCCAAAAAGTGATAAAAATGATTGCTGTTCCGGCACTAGAGAAGAGTTTTGTTGGAAATGTCACCCCCCACGCACCCTCCCCCCAAATCTCAGTTTTATGAAAACACCATTTTTTATCAGTAGCCTGGCAGGCAGATGTTTGGCCTGGGCCCCCATTTGAGGCCAGATGCACCCGAATTGCCATTCCCAGCCCGCTTTGTGTCACTGGTTGATTGACAGCTGTCTGTCACCACTCAGTCACCTCTGCTTTCCAGGGGTTAACCACGCTCTGGAGACCAGATTTCCTCCTGTCCTGGACTTCCCTGGTGGTTTAGGGCGGGTATTCCCCAGGGAAAGATCACCATCCCAGGTGCCACTCCCCACCTCGCAGCGTCCAGCACGGGGAATGTGGGATGGGAAAAGGGGCAATGCCAAGGGAAGGGGCCACAGGAATTGTGGCTTTGCCATGGCGAGTGACAGGGGAAAAGCCGCTGTTTGTGCCACTGATTGGCACTGATCGTGCCACTGTCCCTGGCCCAGTCTCCTGGAGTGTGCAGGAGGGAGGATGGATGCTCCCTGTCCACACTCCCGCTTTTCAAAGGGCACAAGGAAGAGCGGTTGTGTCATCAGAGCCGTGAGCTGGACCTGTCAGGGCCCGTCCCTTGTTTATTTAGGAATGGCGGCTTTCCAGCCGGTTGTTTTGCTGGTGTAAAATTAAACTCCCAACCTTTTGTTCCAAGGCATTGGAACACCTCGGCCCCAGCCCCGTTTCAGCTGGGGCAGCAGCGAGCCCTGTCCGGGGAGCAGGGCAGGGACAATCCACGAGGACAGCTCTCAGTGTCCCCTCTGCTCGTCCTGACACAGCTGGTTGGGACTTCCCAGGTGTGCCCCTATCAGGGTGCCCCCAGCCCGGGCCAGCACAGCAGTGACAGGGAGGACATTCCAAGCCCTGACAGCATCAGTGGCACAGGGGAAATCACTGTTTTAAAGGTTGGGTATGAACATTTCCTGTGCTCCAGCCCCACTGCGGGATCATAACCCTCACAGAAATATTTAGGACCTGGAAGGAAAGAGCCCAAGGGCTGGAGAGGGACCAGAGCGGGGTTAAATGGTGTCTGTGCAGCTGTTTGAGGGCAGTGTGAGTGACTGGGCTTTGAACCCCCCAATCCAGACTCCTCTCCCGATTCCTGGGGGGAAGAGAGGGAAGGACTGAGCCGGGATGAGCGGCTGGGGTGAGCTCATGGCCGCGGAGCAGCACATCCCAGTGCCTGCGGGAGCCGAGCTCTGCGAGCTGCGGGGACCTGCCCGGGCACAGCCGCTTCCCCGGCTGCCGCTGCGGAGGATGAGGATCCCACGGTGCGGAGCCTCCTCCTCCGCGGGGAGCGGCCGAGGGGAGCCGGCAGGTGGAGCGCCCGGGGCCACAATTCCGGATCAAAAAACCACACGCGTCCCGGCTCCGATAAGGAGGCGAGAGCAAAGCCCCGGGAGCCGTCGGAAACGCGGCATTCACTGGGAGCGCCCCAGGCAAAAAGCCCGTGCCCGGCTTCCAAGGTGCGCGGTGGTTGGTTTTTTTGGGGTTTTTTTTTTTGCACACTCAGACATAAATTAATTGATAGAACACCCAGTTATCCAGGTAGGTTTGTCTCCCTCTTTTCTGGAGTGTCCAAGGCGGTGCGGGAGGATTGCCGGGGGCACTGCTGGGTGGGGAGTGCCTTTGCAAAGGCTCTCCTTGGCCGGAGTGGCCCCTCTGAACATCAATTTTGAGGCAGGCTGTCTTTTTCGTTCAATTCTGTGGCTAAGCCTCATCTTTATTCAGGGAAAAACTCCCTTTTAGCAATTGCAGCCTCACCTAGGGAAGGCACGTAGGGCTGGGAAGGAGCAGACTCCTTCCCGTCAGCTTCATCTGCTCCTGACCCCCATCCTGGCGGAAACACTGACGAGATGCTGCAGGAGTAGGTCAAGAGTGCATCCTTTTAACATCTCCCCTTTCCTGAATTTCATGTGCTCATGACCAGGCAGGTAACAGAGAGCAGGAGTGTGGCTGACTTTGGAGGGCCTGGCGGATGATAAAATGGGATTGCTGGAAGCGTGGCCCATCTCCTGCTGTTTCACACCAGCCCTGCCTGCCCCTGCACCAGGCAGGGCTCCCAGCTGCATCCCAGAGCAGGTCCCAGAGCTGGATCTGTGGTGGGAACCCGAGAGCAGGGAGCCAGGGTGAGCTGAGCTCCTTTGCCCTTTATTCTAATGATAATCAGGCTGAATTCCTCCGCTCGACCCCAAGGGGTGCAGGCACGGAGATTTCCCAGAGAGCTGAGCTTGCTTTCTGTGTTTTTCCCTCTCCAGCAGGATCCAGATGGGCACAGGGCTCTCCTGGGGACTTGTCCTGAAGCTCCTGCCCACATCAGATCCCTGCGTGGAGGCAGCACCCCTGGAGCACGCGGTGGCTCCGTGGCTGCAGCGGGAGATGGTTTATGCCCAGACATGTCCCACAACCTGCTGGGAGAGAGCTGTTGTTCCTGCGCTGGTTTCCTTCTCCCCAGTGCTACGAAGGGAACACTGCTGGAAGGAGAGGGAGAGATGTCCTAGAATATCTTGAGAAGA
Source organism: Bombycilla garrulus (assembly GCA_013400315.1). NCBI lineage: Eukaryota > Metazoa > Chordata > Aves > Passeriformes > Bombycillidae > Bombycilla > Bombycilla garrulus. The sequence continues at coordinate 102,400 of VXBU01017842.1, read as the reverse complement.
GCCTGGTCCTTCCCAGCTGGCGAGGAAAATTCACTCCCTCAGCCGGCGCTGGAGCTGCCGTGAATGCAAACAGCCAAAACAGGAGGGGGGAGTGAAACCCTCTGATCCCACAGCTTTGGGAGCTGAGGGGAGAGGGTTTTCCACTGCTTGAGAAGCAGCAAAATCATTCTGCTGCTTCTTTAACCAGAGCCCTCTCCTACAGCCCTGGAGCCATGGGCAGGGAGGTGGCAGCTCCTGGGAATCCCTGTCCTTGGAGATGGAGGGACACCCGTGACAGGCACACGAGGAATCCATGTCCTCAGGGATGGAGGGACACCCATGACAGACACTCGGGGAATCCATGTCCTTGGAGATGGAGGGACACCCATGACAGACACATGGGGAATCCATGTCCTCAGGGATGGAGGGACACCCATGACAGACACACGAGGAATCCCTGTCCTTGGAGATGGAGGGACACCTGTGACAGACACATGGGGAATCCATGTCCTTAGAGATGGAGGGACACCTGTGACAGACACATGGGGACTCCGTGTCCTCAGGGATGGAGGGATACCCACGGGGGACTTGCGATTTTAGTATTTTGCTTGATTTACTTTCAAACTCACTGGTTTTAGAGTCCCTCCCAACCAGCCTGTGGGACGCTGGTGTGAATTGGGGACAGGGCTGCTGTGCAATGAGTGCCTGCACCCAGCTGTGGGTGCCCAGGTGAGGAGCTGGGGTGCAGCCCAGCCCTTGGCGTGTCCCTGAGCGCCCGTGGGCAGCGCAGTGCCCAACACGTGCGTGCAAGCCCGAGCCCAGGAACCTGCCACGTGGAGGGGATGGAGGAACCCAAAAATCCCAACTTCACCATAAAAATATCAATCATCTCCAAACATCCGTGCGATGCCGATCCTTCCCTCCCTGCCCGGTATTTTCTCACGCTCTGAAGCTGGCAGCAGACACTGGGAAGCAGTGTTGGAACTTGTCCTGCCGTCCCATCAAGGCCGTTTATCTCCAGCATCGAGCCCTAGAGCTGCAGGAGCTGCAAGTAGGGGCAAGGCACGCTCCTGCTTGCTGCTTTCCATTGCGTCACTTGGACACGGGCTGAGCGAGAGCCCCGGGGCCAGATCCCACACACACCACCCTGCCTGCTCCTGCAGAGCCCAGCAGCATCCTGAGTGACTGACAGGAGGCAGAGACCCTGGGGACACCCCTGAGCATCGCTGGGATCCCTGCCCTGCTCTCCTGATCGGTGCGTGTCCCTCGCACCACTCACCCAAAAGTCCTCGTGTCAGGAGCTGCACGCTCAGGGTGACCCCAGATGTGACCCTGGATGGCTGACAGGGGTGGGGACACTGCTTGGGAGCCACCTTTGGAGCAGAGCGTGGCCCTGGCTCTGCTGGGACGGTGGGGACAGGAGGGATTGGTGGCACAGATGCCGGGTAGGGGATGATGAGGCACCTGCCTCAGTGTGGGATCCTGCTCGGAGGCAGCCCGGGTAATTAACGCAATTACAATTACGAGGCAGGCTGCTCCTTGCCACTCCCTTGCTGGCTCCTCCGTGAACCAATGGATTTAAAAACCCAGCCACCCTTCTCCACACCCCCCAGCTGCTCATGGCTTCCAACACAAACTCCTGAGATCCCTCTCCTGAACCCCGGCAAGTGCTGTGGTGCCAACACCTGTCCCCTGCCTGGGCACTTTGGGGATGACAGCGTGGTGCTCAGTGTCACCAGAGCCACAAAACCTAAGAGTCTGACCCTTCCCACCTTGGGTTATGCCCAAGCCAAGGAGATGTCCCATCCCTCCATTTCCAAGGAAGTTCGTGGCTCCATCCTGGTAGCTTCAGTTGTCTGCCAGGTGGATCTCCCTTTTCAGGGAGAACCTGGCCCTGGGCACTGGCCAGAAACATTCTTTTATCAACAGAGGAGGGAAAAGAGCTGAGCAGAGCTTTACGTCTCAATTCCTGACAGAGCTGCAGAGCCACGGGCACCGTGGTGGGGTGGCAGAGCTGCCCTGAGCCCGTGGCACTGCGGGGTCACAGGAGCTGGGGCACCAGGCAGCGCCAGGAGCAGCCAAGACAGGAAACCCACCTGGTTTCCTCTGCGCTCATCACTCGGCCGCTTTCTCGTGTGTGGCTGCTCTGCTGTCTAACAAGGCTGAGCTCCCCACGCAGCGTCTCTGAGGTGACACCAGCGGTGACACCCAGAGGGCCTCTCTGACCTCTTATTCCACCGCCTACACACACGAGAAAGCGGCAGCAAACAGCTCGGAGGCTGTCACTGCTGGGTCAGAGGAGGCTGCGTTTGGCCCCTCGCTCTCCCACACAGACAGAGCAGCTCTGGCCGCGGTTTGAGGGCTGCTGGAGTGGCAGAGGGGACTCTGAGGACAGGAGGAAGCTACTTTCACTTCTGCAGAACCCATGTGGCCAGAGGAAGCTTCTCCTCACAAAGCCAAGCATTAAAATGTGCTATTTTATTGATCAAAAACCTGGCATCCCCCCCTTCAGGGAGTGGTGCAAGGTGAGGAGCTGCTGTAAAAGGAGAAGCCCCAGCTGGCTGGCATTGAAAGTGTTAAAAGCAAACACCCAGAATATTTGTCTTTGGCCAGCCTAGGACTTGTTTTCCTGACAATAAAAAAAAAAGGTTTTATTTCAAAATTACCAGAACTCTCTTGCTCCCCCGGGCTTGGCTATCCCAGTGGGTTCGCTCTGGGGCAGGATTTCCCACCCTTGGAAAAAACGGAGCCTTTAAAAACAAAACCCTCAAAGCAGTAAAAAAAAATAAAATATATTAAAAAAATTTTAAAAATTAGACAAATCTGCAAATGCTTGTTGATGACATCAATTTCCCAGTTTGATCACTTCCCTGGTGGAAGTGAGGAGCAGGATTCCACCCATGCAGGGCAGAGCTGGCCCAGGGCTGCCCCATCCCAACACCCTCACTCCGTGTCAGCCACCTCAGCCTTGGATGTGGGGAGCTGGGATTTGATGGGCAGGAAGAAGGAAAAAAAAATAAACCAAACCAACCCAAAGCGGGCTGTTTTGATGGCAAGAACCCAGATGTCCCTCTGCACCCTGACCTTCATTGTGTGGGGAAGGAGGGAACGAGTGGGAAAACGTGATAAGGATTGCCCGGGGGTGACAGCTCCGCTGGGCTGGAGCTGCACGTGCCAGCACATGAAGTGAGGTTGTCCTTGCTCAGCAGAAGGGGAATTGGAGTTCTGGTGGTATGGGATGGCAGCAGGGGCTGCAGGAGAGGGGCTCTGGCTGGCCGGGACCCAGAGGGAATCACGGTGCCCAAGGGAAACAGGAGAGACCGGGAGAGCTGAGGGGGAAAAGGCTGCTCTGGGGAGCTGCTCCAGGGAAAGGCTGCAGAGGCTCTTCCCTGTCCCCAAACCGGGGGTGCAGGGTGGGAAATCCTCCCTGGGGGCTTCTCTCACAGGGATCCTGCCTCACTCCTCACCCACAGGACGCAGCGCCGCTTTGGGGGGACAAGGACTCCCGTCCCCACAGTCCTTGTCCCCGCAGGGCTGGGGGATGATGTGCTGTGCCGCCCCCTGCTCCAGGAGCAGTCAGGGAGCTTTAACTGTGTTAGGCTGATCGGGCTGAAGGAACTGTTTACATTCACCTTTCCCTGTGTTTGGTTTGTGATAGCAGCAGAGCAGGAGCGATGCTGCGGGTGTCCCGTTCTCAGCAGATTTTGGGGGGGTTTCCTATGGGAAAAGCAGTGCTAGAGCCCTGCCAGGCACCCATCCAGCTCCTTCCCCTGATTTTTTTTTTTTAATTTATGTTTAGCTTTTACCTCATCTCAAATAAAAAGAGTGATTTAAAACCCATTGCAATAAAGCAATTCAAACAGAAGCCGGTCTGCAGCGCTGCGTAATGGGGAAGAAGGTTCTCGTTATTTGCTTAATTACAGGTTTTTGTTTGTCGAGTACTTGTGGGTGAATTGTTTGCAAATAACAGCTGAGTTTATTCATGCTCACAGTCCTGAGCCCTGAGATTAGAGCCGGGAGGAGCTGGAGGGTGCTCAGGGCTGGGGGTGACCCCTGGAATTCCCAGGAGGGGCTCGAGGGACCTGGGATGGTGGGCAGGAGGAGTTCCTCTTCCTCAGAGGAGCTGCGGGGCTGCGATGCCGTTCTCTTGGAGCTGCCTGCCTTGCACAATATGGTCTTAATCACGTGCAGTTTATCCTTTTATAAATTGCAGATAAGGATTAACTGCTTTATGGAGTCCTGTAAAACACAGCCCATTAACGGGAGCGAGTGAGGCTGCCTGGGCTTTGGAATCCTGGATTCAGCCCGTCAGGCCAGGCCACCGACTGCCAGGTGTTTCCTGACCTCCTCCTGCGTGTCTGCAGAAGATAACACCTCTCCTTAGGGCCTCTGCCCCGGTTTGTGATGCAGATAAGGGAGTTTTGGGGTGCTGCAAGGAGAAGTGGCTGCCAGGTGCTCTGCTGATGCCACGATGAGAGTAGGTGGATTCAGCCCTGGGATGGGTGTGGGATCTGTGCGAGCACAGCTGCTCTCAGCCGGTTTTGGGGCCTGTGATGTCCCAGCCCTGGAGCTTGGGGATCTCCTGAGAGCCTCCAGAGTGATGGAAATGGCAGCTGCCCCGAGCACAGGGAACAGGGAAGTGACACCGGGCAGGGGGATGCGGCCCCAGCCAGAAAAAACAAAGAGCAGGACGCAAACACCTCCCTGCACCCACCCACCTGCCTCTCCGAGGGCTGCACAGAGCGAAGCCCAGCTGGGAAAGTGCTCCCAAAGTGAAGGAATCCCAATGCCCGCAGCCGAAACGGCGATGGAGGCGGAAGGAATCGTCCCGTGAGGAATGCAGGAAGGGCAGCAGGCACTTCTCTCCACCTCCCACCCTGCTCGGCCCGTGCCGGGGCTGAGGGGCAGCCTGCCCGCGCTGCTCGCACGTGTTGAAGCGCGATCAGAGGGGCCGAGGTGACTCAGGTGTGACTCAGGTGTGACTCAGGGCACAGTCACGCAGCGCCCTCCGGCTCCCGGAGCTGCGCTTCGCCCCAGCCTGCGCTCGCACATCGCGCTGGGGGTGATGCGGAGCCGGCACGGAGCCACGGTGATCCCGAGCCATGATCTGGAGTGTGGGAAAAGCGCAATCGCTGCAAACAATCTGAGGCAAAGCCGGCAGCAGCACGCAGCGAGCCAGCGAGGAATTTGGAGACACATTCCAGCGGGGATGACAGAGGAGGGGCTGGGAGCTGGGCCGGGAGTGCAAAAAAAAAAAAAAAAAAAAAAAACAAAAAAAAAAACCCCAAAAAAAAAAGCCCCGATTTGTTTTGGTTTGGTTTTCGAGTAAAGCCCTGGGTGCTGCAGGCGGGTGGCACGGAGGGAGCCGGGACACGGAGAGCCCTGCGTAGGGATGACCAGGGACAAGGACAGCTCTGCTGTCCCTTGTCACACCCCAGCCATGATCCCCGTGTCCGGCATCTGGGACACCGGGACCTGGCTCCACATGTGACCAGACCCTTCTGCCTCCTGGGCAGCACCGAGGGCCACGGGCAATAAGTGTCCCGTGTGCCAGGAGCCACCCACGCGGCTCAGCACCCATCCTCTGGCTGGCACTGCCAAGGCTGCTGGCTCTGGGCAAGCTGCTTCCCATTCCGTGACTCAGTTTCCCCCAAACAGCGGCAGCACATCTCTGCTCCCTGGAGACCGGCAAGGCTTTGGGGACGGGGACACGTCCGTGTGTGCCTCACACCCAGGAGTGGTGGGGGCCACTGGACTGGTGTCACCGGCCAGCAGAGCGTGTCCCCGAGGGGCTGCAGCACAGCCTGTGACCTTGGAGCTCCGTCATTCCCTCCCCTCCCAGCGGCTCCTCGCTCTTCCTGACCTGCTTTTTGTCTTTGCATTGCACAATGAAGGAAAAGCAAAACGCAGCAGGGGGAGGCGATGCTGGCAAAGCCAGGGGCACATGGTGACAGGCAGCACAACGCTCTGGCACAGCTGTGTGGCACGGGGCAGGGCACGGGGCAGGGCACCGAGGTTCTGGAAGCTGCTCAGGCTCTGAGATAGCACCTGGGCTTGCAAGGATGGTTTTCTCTCACCCTCTACCCTGCAGGGACACACCCCAGGCTGTGGCTGTCCCAGAGAGCCCTGGCGGTCACCAGCAGTGTCCCCTCACCCTGCCGGGAAGGGAAAGGTGTGAGGCAGGCCCAGAGGGCCGAGAGAGGGGACAGGAATTTGGATTTCAACAGATTCACGGCCACCTTCACATCCTCGGTGCCCATCTCCACCCCGCTCCACCAGCACCATCCTCCTGCCTCGCACGGGCACCCGGTGGGCAGAGGCTCCTCCTGGGGCACGAGAAGGGATAATTGGTGGAGGTGTGGGTGCCCTGGGCCTGTTCCACTCCTCGCTCCAGACAGAGCAGCCATCGGGGAGCTAAAAGCATTCAATTGTTCACGGATGCTTTTCTTTGAAGCCCTCGTTCATCCTCCAAGGTCTGTATTGATTGGGGACTCCAGGAAAGCATCTGCCCTTCTCGGCCTTCATCAATGACTTTCCCACATTAATCCACCTCTTCCCTTGATAACCACACTAATTACTCTCAGCTAAGTTGACTCTGGCAGGGCATTGGAGGCTGGGAAGAGGAAACTGCTCCGGCCGGGCTGTGCCTTAAAGCTGCAGGTCTGTCCAGAGACAGGCCCCGGTGCTGGAGGGAACTGGCCATACTGGGAATGGAAGCACCGTGGCACAGGGCTGCACAGAAGCTGGGGGATGTGTGCTGCTGGGAGAGGTGTTTGCTTTCCGTTTTTGAGGGGTTTGTACCTCCCAGGGAATCCCCGATGATTTTGCATGGATGATTGATTTGGACTGTGCCCTGGTGGGATGCACATCCACCCTCCCCACCTGCATCTGCCCGGGCCCGGGGCTTCAGGGGCTTCCTCTCTTGTGCTGCAGGGTGTTTTAGACCACCACAGGAGGTTCACACCCTCAGCCCGGGGTGGTCCAGGCATGAGATGAGATCTTTTCCATGCCTCCATCGGGGTTTCCTTGAGGGGGAATGAGAGGGACACAGTTCTCTGACCTCAGCCATGGTCAGGCTGAGCTGAGGCTCAGGAGCAGCCCCGTGGGAAGGAGCTGGATGGAGAGAATCCCACGTCCAGTGAAGGAATTATTCCTGATATCCAATCTAAACCTCCTCTGGTGCAACTTGAGGTCCTGAGCCGCAGGAATCCAGGAGGTTGCAGTAAGCAGAGAAAGAAAACCCTCCTGCATGGCGATGGTGGCCTCCACTGGTGCCTGTGGGGACACGGGTGGCAGGGGGGACATGGGGGGTGTGTTGGGGGACAGGACACCCCAGGCTGGCCCCCAGCGTGCCCCTGCAGCCATTCCTGAGGTGGAGCCGCCATCTAGTGACACGTGGGCGGGCTTCCCCAACGGGTCCCCAGGGTGGTGGTGGCCCTGGCCCCGTGCTTGTCCCTGTCCCCACCACCCCCAGCTCCTCAGGGTTGGGGGGACAAAGCCAGAACCAGGTGCAGGAGCAGGACTGGGGTCCCTTCTCCTTGCTCTTTTGGGGTGAGACAGTGCATAATCCCTGAAATGCAAAACAGTGTTGAGTTATTAATTTATAGAACAACAGAACCATTATGGTCCCCAGCGTCCCACACACCTTTTGGACACTTCCCAAGCAGCCTGTTCCCCCCTGGACACCACCCTGAGAGCGGCAGGATGAGCCCAGAGGAAGATCCCAACCCTTGGGACGCCCAGCACGTGGGACTCACCCCTGTCCCGTGAGCCACTGGCAGTGCCAACCCAACCTTGCCCATCCCCTGCCACGGCAGTCTGAAGCCTCCCCACCCCGAGCTGCTCCTCCAGCACATTCAGGCCCATCATCATATCTTCAAAAACCCCCCACACCGTCCTCTTTCTGCCTCAAAATCTGAACAAAGGCAGTGGCCGTCCCGTCTCTTGTCCCCCTTCCATTTTCCTCCCGCTGGCTGCCGAGAAAAGGGATTCAGCCGTGCCCACTGCTTGTGAAAAGCCCCCGCCTGCCTTGTGTTTTATGAAGGAAAATCTCCTTGGGAGAGCAGCCAAACGTTCCCAGCCTCCTGCTGGGTGTTTCAGACGGGAGTGCTGGAGGATGCGAGGGCACGGCGGCCCCCCGGGTGTGGGGGGAGCACGGGGGGACAGCGATGGGCTCTGCAAAAAAACAACCACCACCGGATTGCAGAGGAGACCTGGCCAGGAGGTCACTGCAGGGCTTGGGTGGCCGGAGATGGCTCTGCCTCTGCTGCCTCGAGGGACGGAGTTTTGCTGCGGGGCTGGGGATGCTGAGATCCCGCACACCCCCGGGGAAAGGGTGTGGGAAGATGGGGCTGTGGGCGCTGTGGGCGCTGGGTGCCATCCCTCTCCTCTCTGGAATTCCTCCGTTATCCCCCATCCTTTTCATCTCCTTTTCCTTTCTCCTTCCTCCCGCTCTTCTTCCCACACTCCCCCTCTCTCAGCACCTCTCCTGGAGCACACATCCCCACGCACTGGAGACCTTTCAGGCCCAGCGACTCTTTCAAAGGCATCCAAGAGGCCCCCGGGGCTCCAGCCCACCAAATCAAACTCAAATTTGCAGCTTATATGCAAACATGATGTGTGTGGACGCCGAGGCTCTGCTGGCACACACAGCAAGTAAACAGAAACACATGGCTGAGCCTGGAGGAGCAGCGACTTCGGCTGAGAGCTTTTGGGGAGGGATTTGGAGCAGATTTGGGGAGGGATTTGAAGCAGCAGCACCCAAAGGGGGTGAGTCACGTCCCACTGCAGCTCCACGGGCACTGCCAGTGCAGTTCCCACGCCTGGGTCCGTGGCAAGGCTGCTTTTGAGGGCTCAGAGACAGAAATGGGGGGAAACAGAGCTTTCTGCTCCGTAGCTGAACCGAAAACCACAAGGGCAAAGTCAGACAGGCTCAGACCCAAAGGGAGAATCTCTGCCATGTTTCCTTTTCTGGTTCATTGTGCAAATGCTGTGTTCCATGCGAAATTAAAACCTTCCTTTCTTTCTTGGGGGCCGTTCAATATCCTTTAAAGGCTTTTTCTCTTTCTTTTGAGACTGGGAGCAATTTCTCAGGGAAAATGCTGCTCACCAAAAGCACGTTTCATATCTGACAATGATGAGACAAAAAGCATTTAGTAGCTCAAGAATTAAACTTGTTGTTGGCAAGCCTCGGTGCAAAGCATTTCAATGTTTTTATTGCAACCATCCTTCCTCCTCTTTCCCTGTGAAGCTGCTGCCTCAGTTTGACCCACGCCAGCAGACAGCTTCACACATTTTCCAACTTTGAACCTCTTATTTGTGAAACCAGAAAAACCTCTGCTCTTGCACAGCTCAGCTCCCGCTAGCGTGGCTCTCCCACTCCACCTTCCTGTCGCCTGGAGATGCTGCTACTCCTTGCTTTACATATTTTCTCCTCCAAAGTTTCCTGAAACGTGTTTTTTGAGGCTTAAAAAAATGTCCCAAAAAAACCAAAAACAAAAAAAACAAACCAACAATGAAAAAAAGCCTCTGGCCCTGCATTGCTGTCCCTGCTGCATCCCAGATGTTGTGGTGTGTCCCCCGAGGTGGGGACCCTGTGGTGGCAGAAGGACATTCTCTGAGAGCCTGCACTGTCCAGCACTGGGATACACAGATTTTTTTGCACAAGAGCATTCCCCCTTTCTAGAATTTTCACCTCTCTGAAGCAGACAGGGGTGAAGGAGGGCAAACCTCCCAACAGCAGCTCTCCCTTTCCTCCCTGCTGCCTCTCTCTTTGCCATGCGAGGCGCAGCCTCCAGCCCCAAACATTCCCTCTCCTTGGGGTTTCCCCACTGGAAAATCCTGGTGAGCCCTTGGGGGAAGGCACTGGGAGCTGGAGATGGGAGATCCCCACCAGGGAGATGGTGGATGCCTTTCCAAGTGCAGGAGCAGCCACAGTGGGGTGTGCTTCCCCTTCCTAAGCGAGCACAGCCAGCTCCCGCTCCTCCCCAGGAACCACTCGTGTGTCTCTCCCCTTCCTGACTCTTGGCTTTGCTTCCTCCTCCTCTTCCTCCTCATGGTCTATATTTAGTCCCAAACCCTTTTGCACAACTCTGGAGGAGTTCTGGCAGGATCAGGGCTGGGTTGTCTTTGGGGCAGGGCATTAATAACAAATAATGAGGACCGACGATAATTACCCTGCCAGGCCGGGGGCTTCCTCACAGCTCTGCATCCAAAGGGGATTTAGGCAGAGTAAGATCCAAGGAAAGCCTCCCACAGACGCCAGAGGAGGGCAGAAGGAGGCAGAGGGACACTTGGAGCCTCCTCTGACCAGCTTATGTGTCCCAGCTCTGTGTCTGGCCTGCTGGGACAGGCGGGTGGCTCCCGGCTGTCACCTCGTGCTGCAGCCACAGCCCCGTGGCTCTCGGGATCCCCGGGCCCTGCCCAGCCCCTCTCTTCCAGGGCTGCCTTTGGGAAGCGTTTCCCACACCTCTCCTCACAGCAGGGACAGAGGGAGATAAGGCCTTGCACGGGGTGTCTCCCTTTCCCCTCCACATCAAAGCCCCCAGTTTATCGCCAGGTCCTGGCTGGCTGTGGGGGTGAGGGGAAGGGGTCAGCTCTGTCTCACTCGGTGACTTGGCCAAAGTCTGGGCACTCAGCGGCCCTGCCAAAATTTCTCTGCCCCTCAGGTGTCCCTGAGCCTGGCCCGGGAGCTGCTGCTGGGGCCCTGCTGCCCTGAGGTGAGGGTGAAGCAGGGATCTTGGGGTCCAGGTGAATTTGAGGCTGGAAGTGAAGCTCTTTCCTCCCCGTTCCAGGGATCGTGGGAAGACCTGGAGGCCTCCAGCTCTGGCAGCAGGGAGATGGATGGGTTCAGAGTGGAGAGGAGGCAGCAGGGGGGAGCTCAGCCCGTTCAGGAGGAGGATGAAGCACAGCAGGAGGTTAAAAGTCATCATCTTTCCCTTTCCCAGCTCCTCCAGGTCAGAGGGAGCTTCCCAAGGTTATCAGCGGGGGTCAGGCACTGAGGGGAAGGCAGTGAGAGTCTGGGGGCTGGGGTGCCAGGCCAGGGGGGCTCAGCCCCACTCTGGGACTGCCACCCCTGAGCCCAGCGTGACCGTGGGGACAGTTACCGTGACAGACATCCCATCCTGGCATGCCATCCCATTCCTGGGAAAGGGCACACACACCCCCATGGACACAGAAACACTGCAGGGGAACCAAACCTCCCAGCTGAGGGGTGCAGGACTGTCGCTGTAGGACACGAAAGAACACAGACACACGCTGCTGCTCAGGTGAAGAGGAAAAGAGAGCTCTATTCTTTCTGATTTTAATTTTTATAATTTTCCAAAAATGACAGTGAATTGGAGGGTGACAGCGCCACCTCTCCAATGACGCTGGACAAACCAACAATCTATCAAATTTCTCCTCCTCCATAAAAAAAATACAAAAACAATGAATTATTTACAGAAAGTGTGTGAGAAAATTCGTTGCAAAAATGTAAACATCAGAAGGCTTAGAGAATCCTAAAAAAGCAGAACGACACAGGACAGCAGAGAACACCCTGGGGGCTCGGATCAGTCTGTGCTCTGGGAGGGCTCTGAGCACAGGGACCTGGTCCTGCTGTCCCCAGTGCTGCACCACTCGAGGCACAAACTTGTGCCTCTGCAGAGCCCTCTTAGATCGGTGGGTGTGAGATGAGGCCCAGGCTCTGCTGCAGTTGCTGTTTTGATGTCGTTAATGTGACAAGTTGGATTAATTAAATGTGTTTGGAGGCGTTCCTGCCTTTCCCAGGGCTTTTACTTCAAAGCGGGGCAAACCACGAGAGCATCTCCCTGCCTGAAATGACTCTGTTTGCCATGTCAAGGATTTCTGGGAGCATCAAAACTCTTCCTACTGCTAAATCTGAGGTCTAGCCCACAACAGGCACGGGAGCAGGACTGGAGCCTGCATCTGTCCCCATTACCCATGGGATTTTCTATGCCTCAACACCCCAGGGAGCAGTTTCTGTCTGGTGCTTTCTCCCCTGGCTGTGACCTGTGAGCCTGGAAACTTCAGGAGAACGAGCTGGCTTTCTTTTAAAGTCCCCAAGAAGCAGAGAAGAAGTGTCACGCTCCTGCTGGGTTTGTCCTCACGAGGTTTTGGAGTGTTTGGTAGCAAAGTGAGGATGTTACAGAGCTCCCCTTGCATCTGTTTCCTTTGCCTGTGTGTCTGGCAGAGTCTTTTGCCCCAGTTTGCTGATTTCGTGACCATGGCCTTCAAACTCCCTCTGGAGAGGACAGCAGCTGCGAGAGGAGCACTCACCTGCACTGGCAGAGAGGAAAAGTGTTTTAAAGCTGGGGAAGTGCTGTTTTTATATCAAAATAACACCTGGGAGCATTGCCCCATGGCCATGGACACAGCCCTGCCCCAAGGAGCCTCCAGGCTCACCTGGCAGTAGCAGAGAGGTGACACTGGGGACAAGTGTCCGTGCTGCCCCTCAAGCACATCAGGGCTGATTTGTTCCCAATTTGACGCTGTCCCCAAAGCCCCAGGATGGACAAGGATTGGGGACAGGCAACAGCAGCCAGCTGATGTGTGTTGGCAGCTCACTCCGGGCTGTGCCAGGTGTCACCTGGGCTGTGATGCCACATCCCTTCACCAGGCCCTGCCTGCCGGCAGCATCGTGGGACAGATTTGATATTAAAGGTGCAGCAAGTAAAGAGCAAAAGCTGGAACTGAGAGCGCACAGCTCTCCCCTCCCTTCCCCAGGGAGTACACTCCTTATCTACCCCCACTCCCGTTTCCTTCTGGGATAAACCAGGAACGGGTGGATTGGGTTTCCTTCTCTTTGTGATTGATGTGGCCAACCCAGACCACCCCACAGATGGGGAAGAGCTTCCCTAAAGTGTCCGTGCTGGATTGGGGATCAGCCACCCTCCAGGGCCACGGCTGCCACGCCGGGAACGCTCTGGAAAATTCACTCACCAGGGCCTCTTCATCGGAAGAAAAGTGGAGGCACCGGGGGTCCAATTACAATGTATTTAACATTTCTGAGCTCAGCGGGGCCTCGCTGTCTCACAAGTGGGTCACGCCATCAGCCCGGAGCTGCAGTGTCAAACTGGCTCCAGGATTAAGTGTGTTGTAACTGGAGCCCTGAGCTGGGAGGGGGAGACTTTTATCCAGCCGTGATTGCACAGCGGGAGCAGGGCTGGGATGAGCTCCCTGACCTGTGCCGGCCATGGCTCGGAGGGCTGACGGAGCAGTTGTGTGGCACCGCGCCCTCACGTCGGTTTTCTGGGAGCTGATCCCTTCTGCAGAGCTTTTGATGATGTCCCCGAGGGACAGCCTGGTGCTGCTGGGTGGTCTGGTCTAGCACTGTTAGATGAAAAGCTCTCCACTAGCAAAAACTCAAAATAAATGGTTATCAAGGGTCCTTTTTGCAAGAAAGATGGCAAACGTTGGATCTGCTCGGTACTGGACAAACTGGTACCCACTGCCCTTGTCTTTCCCCCCTCCCAAAAGCCCTGCTCATGTTTCTTGTCCCCACTGCAATAATGTCTGTGTGTGGAGTTTCCTGTGGTGAGGCTGCTGGGGGAGACTGGGTTTGTTTGAAATCCCTGGTTGGTTTGAAATCCCAGAAATCCTGGGAGGGATTTCTGACTCTTGGCACTCCCGTAACAGAAAAATGGAACAAACCCCGAGCTGAAGTATCATGTCACCCAAGAAAAAGAGAGTGAAACACCAATCATTCATTGATCAACATTTACTTTACACTTCGAAATGTCGAAATGTTGGAGCAGCATCATTTCCCAGCAGGGATGAGAGGTGGTGACTCTGAAAGGCAACAACCTGCCCTGGCTGGGCCATTTCCTTGAACGTGTGTCCATGAGGGTCTGCGCAGCCTGGGGCAGCAGTTTCTGCTCTCACAGAAACCCCACCTTCCTCTGCTTGACATTTTGGGAAGCCCAGCCTGTGCCATGAAGGAATACGTGCCAGGAAGGGATTTTGAGAATATCTTTCCAGCTGTGCAGGGAAAGCAAAACCCTTGAGCTTCGATCAACCTGGCTCCATCTGCGAGAGACCAGCCTGAAATCTGGGGGAAGTGCAAGTGAGAAAACAACTGTATTTCCTTGCTCAGAGAGGAGAAAAAAAGGGTTGGAATCAAAGACTCAGCTTTGCTGGGCTTTGCTTTGTTCTGTGGCTCTGCTTTCCCCTGGAGCTATCAGATCCTGTCCCCCGAGGCCACTGGCAGCTGCGCTGGCTCGTGTGACCATTGTGTCTGGCAGCATGGACACACAGACAGACAGACAGACAGACAGAGCTGCCTCGGGCTCGGGGCTCCCGGGGCAGCCCCAAGCCCAGCCCCGGGCTGCAGGAGAGGGATTTCACATCCTTTCTAGCACAGTCCCAGGGGTCAAGGACTGCGGGGAAGCGTGAGCCGTTGTAGTAGGAAAACAGGAAGCGCTGGTGGCAGGAATTTGTGTCATTTAGCATTTCACGTCCCAGGGAGGTGTGGGGCCCGGGGGTGGTTGCATCACCCTGCTGGAGGTTCCAGCAGCCACACGCTGGGTGTCCCTGTCCCTCCTGCTTTAGCCAGGGTGTCTTTGCAAGGACAGAGTGACACGAGATGTGCCACCACCCCTGGTGTCCCTGCATCTGTCTTCAGGGAGGTCAGGGCACTGTGGGTGCCACCAGGGAATGGGTTAGGGTGCTGCCGTGATGGGGAGCAGCACCTGGCTGGATCCAGCAGGAAAGCTCGTGTTACGTGTGCTCAAACCTCTGCAAAATCTGCTCAAAATCATCCTCAACTGGCCCTTGTATTCCCAGGGATGATGCCTTAAGTTTTAACTTTTATATTTTTCAGATTCTGTGCTGGTTTAGTGTGTAGTTCTGGGCTTCATATGAAGGGTTGGGAAGCTCTCCTCACAGAGTAGGAAGACAAAATTCCTTTTTAGCTTGGGACCAAGGACAAATTTTAGACTCAAGAGTCTAAACCACAGTGAAGAAAGAGAGAGAACAAGGAGGCTGGAGCTTCATCACCTGAAGCAGCAATTGGACAATTAACTCCAATCTGCTGATGGACCAAAACCTATCAAAGTGTGAGGCCTCATGACCTCATTTTGTGACCATTTGTGGGTGTAAAATATCAATTATTTATATATTAATATGTATATAATATACACATATTAATATATAAGTTATATCTATATTTATATGTATATAATATATACATATCAAAGCGTGAGCCCTCATGAGCCCTCATGACTGGCGGCCATTTTGTGTCCATTTGTGGATTTGACTTGTGTGCAGCCCCAAGGGATTCCTTCACTGCCCAAGCTGAATCCTTTCAATAAATCCCTTTTTACCCTTTTATTCTTTCCAGGCATCAGGGAAACAATGCTGCTTGCATTGTCTGGGGTTAAAAAGAGCGTCCTGGAGCTCCTGGGAGCTCCAGGGATTTCTACAAACACAGGCAGCTCTCAAGGGGGAATGGACAGGTAGAAGGAAGAGTTCTGCCCATTTCCGGCTTGTCACAAATGCTTGTGCTGGGTCATGGGGACTGCAGCTTCTTTTGCCACATCCAGGCGAGCTGGAAAGGGCTGTGCAGGAGCTCTGGGGGCTCCTGGTTTGAGCTGCAGCCTCCCCGATGCACTCACGGGCACCCGAGCCCCGCTCCCGCCCCGCTCGCCCCGGCTCCCGTTTCCGCCCCGGGGCAGCCGCTGCGGGCGGGATCGGTGATTTATTAATGAAGCGGAGGGACTGTGCTGCTGGGGCGTGCCAGGCGGAAATGTCTGCTCCGAGAGATTGGATAACCCTCTGGCCTGCTTCCCTTCGCAGCCTTCAAACGGCCGCGGCTCCCAGAAGCACCATATCCTTTTCCTCTCCCTGCCAGCTCCCTCCCTCCCTGGGGCAGCCTGATGCAATTTGGTGGCTGATCTTTTCTTTTTTTTTTTTTTTTTTTTTTTGTTCAGGATCTTTTTTGTTGTTTGGTTGCTGCATGATCTGTAATTGGTTTGTTATAATCGATGAAGATGATAGATATCACAATCCAGTTGTTTTAGAAATAAAACTGTGCTTAACTCAGAGGAACTCTGAAAGTAAACAGCCAGGGAGGAACTGGCTCAGGGAGGAATTGCTCGTGGATTGAAATCTTTCCTGGGAAAACTGCAGCCAGGAGCAAATGTTTATGGCTGATCCATAAACAGTGCAGAAGGTTTTATAGCAGGAGCTGTGGGCCATCCATGTCCCAGGAGGATCAGGGCTGGGAACACCAGGACCTGTCTGCAAGGTGCTTACAATTATAGAATCATGGAGTGATTTGGGTTAAAAAGATCTTAAAGATCATCCATCCCATCCCCTGCCATGGGCAAGGACACCTTCCACTGTCCCAGGTTGCTCCAAGCCCTGTCCAGCCTGGCTTTGGGCACTGCCAGGGATGGGGCAGCCACAGCTTCCCTGGGCACCCTGTGTCAGGGCATCCCCACCATCACAGGGAAGAATTTCTTCCTAATATTTAATTTAATCTCTCCTGTTTTAGTTGAACACCATTCCTCCTGGCCCTGTCCTTGCCTGCCCGTGTTTCCAGGCATGGAAAGCTGGTGGCCAGTGGCATTGCAGCATGTCCAGGTGTAACCCTGGGCCACGGAGCGTGGCAAGAATGTGTGCGCTCCCTCACGCACTCCTGCATCCCCTGGCTGCTCCTGCCCACCCCTGTCAGCACAAACTGCTTCCAGGAAACGGGCTGGGAGAGGAAACGAGCACTAATGAAGGATCCCTTGGTGAAAAATGTGTTTGTACAACCGTTAGATTATTTTGTCCTTGAGAAGCAGGGGAGGAGATAACGAAACAGCCTCGCTGCATTCCAGCCTTGGCTTTGGGGACGCTGTGCTGTGCTGTCCACGGGCCTTTTCTGGGGGTGCCACATCTCCCCCTGGTTCCTGTCAAGCCCTCCCTTGCCCCACAGTGCTGTGGGAGGGAAAACATCTCCTGTGGGGCTGATTTTCTGCAGCTGTGTGCACTGAACAGGTCTGTGCTGAGCAGAGTGAACTCTGCAGGGTGACAGCATCCGAAAAGCCAAACACAGAGCCCACTTTTGAGAAAGAACCTGGGGGAAAATGCAGCCTAATTTAAGGGCTGGAAGTGCTCCTTGCTTTCAGATCAGAGGGGTTCCAGTGGGATTTGTGCCAGGGATAGCCAGGCTGGCTCAGTGGGCACCACTCCAGGCAAGGAGTGGGGACTGTCCCAGCCATGAAATGTCCTGTGAGCACCTTCCAGGAATGAGCTGGAGCATCCAGTGGGGCTGGAGGGGAATTGAGCTGTCCCAGGAGCATGAGGAATGTGCAGCACACTGGCTCTGCTGGCCGCCCTGAGTTCCTTGCTTTCCGTGAGCTCCTCACAGCCTTTCATCTCCTGCACTCGGGAATGACTCAGGCCAGGAAACTGGGGGATGTGGCCATTCAGTTCCATGTCAGGATGGCTTCCATGTCCTCCCACAGCAGCTCCCAGCTCAGGGCTGCCAGCTGCTCCCCACCCCGGGGTGCTGGAGCACCCACATCCCCGCAGATCCCGCGGGCGGCGCGGCCGCTCGGCACCCCGGGGGCGGCCAGCAGCGGGGACATTCCTTTGGAGATGGGACGTTTGTGCTCAGGAAGGCCTGAAAAAAGCCAGGGACAAAGGGGGGAAGTGATGGTGGCTGCGTCTGGAGTTATCTTGCTGCCGCACTTGCGGGGGCCGCTGAGTGACAGCGCTGTTGTGTGTCGCTGTGAGGGGCAGGAAACACTCATCTCCTCATCTCCGCTGCTCCCTTCCTGCCCTGCCCTGCTCTGCTGCGGGCCAGGGCAGGGGGACGGAGCCCAGAGCCCGTCCTGGGGGTGCCCAGCATCGGTGGGCACTGCTGAGGAAGCGCTGGGCCAGCACATCCTAAATCTCCTCACTGCGCTTCTGCCATGTGGTGGCATTGGTGCCAAGTTTGTTCCAGCAGGTGGGAAACAGCTCCAAGCAGCTTGGAGAGCCTCAAAACAGCCTCTTTCCACCATTTCCTCACTCTGTTAGCCCGTTTGAATTGGGTAATTTCTCTGATTTGGCTCCTCAGCAAGTGAGGGAAGCTGTGGGGTGGCGGCACGGGTGGGAAGAGGCAGGGAATTCCTCCTGGGAGCTGGGACAGAGGACACAGCAGCCTGGCCGTGCAGGAAGCCAGGAGAAAATTCAGCCCCACTCCCTCATCCCGGGCAGGGGATCCCCCAGCACAGCCCTAGCTCAGGGTGCGGGGCCATTGTGCGCTCTCCCCTCAAATGGGAAGTGAAAGAGGAGCAGTAAAAGGATGTTTGGCTTAACCCTGTCTGCTTTGGAGTATCCTGTGATGAAATGTTGCTTTCCAGCTTCTTCCAGAGCCTGCCCCGCTCTGGATGTCAGCAATGCACCTGGGACTGCAGCAGGAACAAAGGAATCTGTTTGCCCTCCCTTCAGGAGTGGAAGAACCTCACTAACATTTTCAGTTGGAAGGACTAGTTTTTCCACCGTGGAAAAAAAAAATAAATAAAAGTGGTTTTCTTTTTGCTAATAATATTTAGCACTTCTCGAGCCAAAACCAGCCCCAGGGGTGTTGGTTGGGCTGAGCTCTGGCTTCTCCTGCTCAGGGATGCACGCTGGTGTAACAGGGCTCTCAGTGGGATGGGAATGAGGGTTTCTCC
Source organism: Bombycilla garrulus (assembly GCA_013400315.1). Classification (NCBI taxonomy): domain Eukaryota; kingdom Metazoa; phylum Chordata; class Aves; order Passeriformes; family Bombycillidae; genus Bombycilla; species Bombycilla garrulus. The sequence goes on along the minus strand of VXBU01017842.1, from coordinate 83,777 downwards.
TGCCCGTGTGCTCAGAGCTGTGCACAGACCCCAGGTCCTGCCCTGGAGACCCGAAGGGAGGAGTTTATACAGCACAACAAGCACGACAGGAATCTGGTTTATCAGCAGAGCTGATTGAGTTCTGCCAGGCTGTCCTGGTGTTTAAGGTGCATTTCGGGTGTTTTCCAGCTCCCTTGTCAGCCAGATTTGTGCCCCTTTGACAGGGATTTCGGGGGCTCCTTTTCTGGGGGGCTGTAGCCAGGCCCTGCTCCCAGGTACTGAAAACACAGAATTGCTGCAGAATCCGTTTTCTTTTCAGATCCTTCTTTAATTATCTGCAGCCGCAGAGGCTTCCACAGTGACTCACAGATTCTAAAACGTGGGTGGTGTGTTTTCAGCGACTTTTACACGTCAGAGAGGTGCCACAATCCAGACCTGCAATGGAGACATTCCTGGAGCACAAACACCCCTAATCCTGCCGTAGCCAGAGGTGGGCTCTGATTTCCTTCACCGCTCCCCCACCCTGGATGGAAACACCTCTCGGAGCTGGTGGAAATGTCACAGCAGCTGGCTGTAAACCTGCTCCAGCCTCTGCACTGAACAGCTCCCCACTAATAACAGACTTTTCTAGGGCCAAAGTTCCTAAAGTCCGGCAAAAACAGGGCTTTGTCATGGAAATGCTGAGATGACATTAATGGCAGTGTCCTGAACGCAACTCTAATTAAAGAGAGGAAGGAGAACTGAAGCAGGATGTCCTGTTTGGCTGCCCAGGATGGAAAGCTTGTCACAAATAAAGTGCATTCTCGTGCTTTGTCTCTGTCCCTCTGCACGAGGCTTTCCCAGATTCTGCAAACGCTCGTTTTCTTATCTCTTCTGGGTTCTTGTTTCTTTTCTTTTGAAAGGGCTCCTCACTAGGATGGTTTTTTCTCTCTGCCCACCAAGCTCTCCAGCTCACCCACCAAATAAATGTCATCTCAAAGGTCAAGTGAATGTGCTTTTCATCCCTGAAACAAAATCACTCGGGCACAATTGGCTCTGTGCAAAGAAACTTCCCTATTAATGTTGCAGAACAAGCTCTGGCAAGGGAGCAGGGACAGAAAAATCAAAGCTGGGAGTAAGATGGCAAATGTTTCCTTTGGAAAACAGGCTTTCCACGGAATTAGCCCGGGGTATGTCACAACCAATCTCTGAGCTGCTTCCTACGAGAGAAAAATAAACCAAAATCAAAACAGAGCAAAAAAGAAAAGGAAATAAGAGGAATTCAGAAGTACCAAGCCAGTGATTGCGCTCACTGTGTGCCACAGGAATCCTGATCCAACCAATTTTTGTGCTCATCTAGAACCTGCTGAGCGCTGCTGGCTTTGTACCTGGGACTAATCTCAGCAAAGCTCAGGTTTAAGGCTGACACTTGATCTCAAAGCAGCGCTGTCCTGCAAATCCAGGATTAAAAACCCGGTGTGTTTATGGAAAATAAGATGATCCAACGTGAGCTGTTGGTGTGTGCAGCAGGAGGAGCTGGCACGTGACGAGGTCCCGCTCCAATGGCTCCGTTCCTGGCTGATCCAGATGTTATCTGTCCTGCTGGGACATTGGCCGTGCTCCTGTGCTGCCCTGCCCGTTTCCTCGGAGCACAGACCCTCTCTGGGCTGCTGCCAGGGAAGCTCTGCAGCCTGGGTTTCCATGAATAAAACAGCTGAAGGCTCCCCACTGGGCTGGCACAGCCTCCAGCAGCATCCCTGAGCCCAGGATCCCTCAGGAGCAGAAGGAAAGCGCTCTTCTGCTGTAAATTGAAGCTGGGTCACTCCCACTCTTTGTTCTGGACAAGTTTATCCTCTTGCTTTGGGCACACAGGGGACATTTGGGGCAGTAATCCCCGTGTCTGCTCAGCCCTTTTTGGGACTGGTTCTGCTGCTTCTGGTGGGCAATCAATGACCTTATTCCAGCCCCATGGGGACTTGGCAGCCCTGCAGGTGCTGTGGGGTCACAGTTCCAGCCCTGCCACTCAGAGCCCTGTCACAATCTGCCCTGCCCTGGGAAGAACCTGCCTGTCCCACTGCAGCTCCCCAGTCTGGAATCCCAAACTCTGCTAAACCCGATTTTCCCATGAGGGGAGCAAAAGCCCCCCAGGTGCCCAGCCCCACACATCCAGCTGGGCTCTCCTGGACTTTGTGCCTTTCCATTGTTGCTTCTGCTGGGAGGGTGCATTCCTGAGGAGCTGTGTACACATGTCCTGCCTGGCTGGCACGGGGGACTGTCCCCACCCCGGGGGACTGTCCCCACCCTGGCAGCACCACGGCGAACTGCTGCTGTCGCAGGGACTGGGGGAAAGTTTAGGCTCCTCATTCCTGCAGGTTAATGAATTACCTGTAGGCACCAAGGTAGGAGGTGCAATCCATGCACGCTCCATGCTGGGAGCTCAAAAGGAACAGGGATAAGAACAGAAATCCGTGGGGCTGGCAAATTCCCTTTCTCCCTACACCTCTCCTGCTGCTGCTGGACGTGGGCATGGGCTCCCAGCTGAGCTCCCTCGATGTCACAGACCTGAAACTTCACTCGAGGCTCAGCTGGGGGGATTTGGTCGGGAAGTTTTGGTAGTAAAGGGTAAAACCGCGTGTGGAGCTGGAAGCAGAGTGAGGGAGCGGAGCTGCTGCACGGGGCTGGAGGTGACACCATTTCCTCATCGACTGAGTCATCCCAGCTCTCCCAGATGCTCCCTTGTCTCATGCCAGGCTCTGCAGACGTCTGACCCCAGCAGAGGTGACGCCTGGCCGCTTTGGGACCGTTGTGTTTGTCCCTCTGGGTCTCTGTTGGCTCTGGCTTTGTCCTCTGAGCGCTGGTGGGGACATCCCTCCAGCTGCACTCACTGAGGATGGACAGCCCCGGAGAAGAAAATTGGAAACCTGCCAAAATACATTTGGAGAGCCACAGGTTTAGCACTGAGAGGTGATTTTCACTGAGGGGTGTTCGTGATGGGCTGTCAGGAGGTCACCAGCACCGCTGAGCCCTTGCGCAGGCGGCAAAGCAGCTGAGACCAAACCGGGAGAGAGGCAACGAGAGAGCACAAAATGATCCATTTAACCACAAGGCCACATCCATCCTTCCTGCAGGGATCACGGAGCAGCTCCTCCCGGGAGAAGTTTGGCCCATTTTGCCTGATTAGTTTCTCTCCCGCCGACACTCACTGACATTTGCTGCTGACGCTGCCCAGCCGTGGCCTCGCGCTCCCAGCAAATATTTTCCTTGGATGGGAGGAAAGCTGCTCCGAGGAGCTTTTAGAGTGTGTGGGAACCCAGAGTGGAGCTGGATCCCCTGTGCTCCCTCGGGGCCCTGGTCATTACCTGAGGGGTGAAGGGTGGGAGCTGCCGGCCTGGCTCTGGTTTGGGGCAGAAACCCCTGAGGCAGGTTTGTGCCTGGGGTTTGGGACAGGTCTGGCTGATGTGTGGAGAGGAGGGAAGGGTGAGGAGTCCCTCTTTGTACCTCTTTTCTCAGGATTGCTGTGGAAAGAGCTGGGAGCCGTGGGGACAGCCCAGCCTGTGGCACTCGCCTTCATCCTGAAGTCCTTAATGCTCAAACATCCCAACAAGGTTCAAGCTCTGTGTTCTCCAGCTCTTCCTTGGGAGCTTGGCTTGGAAATCTGGCTTGCATGGGGGAGAAAAAAAATACAGAGAAATATACTCTGTGGATATTTAAGGCCTGCTAAATGGAGAGTACTGCTGAGGACTGAAATGGTTTGGGTGAGACCCTGGAGATGAGAGCACACAGATAATGTTTGGACACTTAGACAAACCCCTGAGAGCTCAGTGCTCTCAGAAAAGCTGGGAGAGGGTTTGTGGTGTGCAGAAAAAGGACCAAAATGTGGCCAGTGTGAGGGGCTGGCCATGTAGGTTGAGTCAATGCCCTGCCTGCTTGCACACACATCAGTAAATCAGATTTTGTGGGGGAGCAGGGCAAGGGGATGCTCTAAATTGCTCTAAATCCCATCCGCCCCACCAGCACGGGCAGCATTGGCGGGGAGGGACAGCGAGGAGAGTGGCAGATATTTTTCAGCAACACCCAGGGCCTGTCCCTGGTGGGCAGGAACTGCTGACAGGTTTGGGTGCCGCCCTTCACCTGGGCTGAGTAAGAGAGGAGCAGCCGGAGCCGCGTCCGCAGTCGCTGAAGGACGGTGCGAGCATCCCCGGGAGCCTTTTGTCAGGAAAAAGCCTTTATGACTATATTTGTGCAGGCAGCTCTGAAGGCTCAGACCTTTATTCTTTCAGGCTTTTAAACTAAAGGTCATTTTTCTCTTCCCTTCCAGAGGGGCAAAAAAAAAAAAAAAAAAAGGAGAGGGAGAAAAAAAAGTGAATTCCTCTTGACGCAGATCCCCTTCCCCTCTGGATGGGAGTTCAATTGTTCTTGCAAGCAAACTCCAAATCTGCCCCTCGCATTCACTTCCTTTTTCCTGCCCGAAAGGAAACAGAGATTTCTGACTGTGTGAACTGGTCCTTTATTTAAGGATACAAGAAAATAGCTAAATGCTAATTCAGTGTGGATCTATGCACTTTAGCATGCGGCCAGGCAGAACAAAAGAAAGAGAAACATGTCCCCGCCCTTCCCAGTTGAATTGTAAACTGCCCACTGGTTTGAGTATAATGGGTATTTATGAAAGTTATCCTAAAACATTTACTCGAGTCCAATGCAAACCCAGACCCCTCAGCCAGGAAGTTTTTAGCTACCAAAAATAATCACCAGGCCCTGGCTAATATTTTTAACGACCGTGCGTTCTTGGGAATTTCCTCTTCCCTCCATGGAGATAAGTGATTAAACAAAATAAAGGCAGTGGCCATTTTGACAGACTGCGACGTGTCAGAGAGGAGAAATATCAACAGTTCTTTTTTTTTTTTTTTTTTTTAATTTTTTTCCTAACTCCTGACTTCTGCATTAGCTGTCTGACTTTGAGGTTGAATTCCACTTCTCTCTTATGCTGCTGAAATCCAGCGAAGTCAGCAGAAAAGCCGTGGAAGTTTCCTGGGTAGGGCTTTTAAGCCAAGGTATTAAATCCACTAATGGGAGACACTTATCTCTTACACGCCTTATTAATTTTATAAAAAGGCCGTGGAGCTCTATTCAGCTGGGTGTTATTTGGCTGGATCATTTCTGTGCAGCACCATTAGTGTAACGTCCTGTCCATTCTTCAGTTCTCCTCCGTGGGCTCCTCTGGACTTTGTCCCACACAACCAGATCAGGACCAGCCCTTGGAGTGCATTTTTCCCATGCACAGAGCTTTTTTTTGTTTTTGAGGTAGAAAAGTTTTTAATCAGTTTGCAGGTGTTTTGTTCTGCGACTGGGAAGATTTAGAATGTCGATTTTTTGTCGTCTGCAGTGAGCAGTAAGAGCTGCTGGGAAAGAGATTGCTGGCAGGGAAGAGGAAGAGGAGGGCTCAGCCTTCAGAACTCTGCTGAGGGTGGAATAGCCCAGAAGTCACCTTCCCAAGGACAAGGAGGAATAGTTTTAAACTGAAGTAGTGTAGATTTTTATTAAATATTAGGGAAAAGTTGTTCCCTGTGAGGGTGGGAGGCTCTGGCACAGGGTGCCCAGAGCAGCTGTGGCTGATCCTGGATCCCTGAAGTGTCCAAGGACAGGTTGGACGGGGTTTGGAGCACCCTGGGACAGTGGAAAGCGTCCCTGCCATGGCTGGGGGTGAAATGGGATGAGTTTAAGTTCCCTTCCAAACCAGCTCAGTCTGGGATTCCATGAAATAAATGGCAGGTCTGTGGGAGTCCTTACCTGGTCGATAATTTGGTGTCACTTCTGGCAGAGAATTCAAAATGCATCTTTTGGATCTTTGCTGAAAGCAAGGCTGTGCATTTAGGGATTGGACTCCGTTGTCAAATAACAGCAAAAATAAATCAATGACTGTTAATGCATCCACAGGGATGTTTCTGGTGGGAGAAAGGGGCAGCTGGATTAAAGGAGTGTAATTTTTGCAGGGGAAAATGTCTCCCCATCTTTCTGTGGTGGTGGCAGCTGGCTCCAAGGCAGACCCCAGGGCTGTGCAAGGACCACATCGCCTCATCCCCCAGGGAGTTTGGGGCAATGGGCCGGATTCCCAGCCCAGCAATAACCCCAGCTACCCTTTTTGGGCCTGTGATAATTCCTCTCCACAGGGATTTGCAACAGGAGAGGCCGGGGAGTTTGACAGGCTGAGGAAACGTGCTCTGGGCAGCAGACACTGCACCCCTGCAGCGCAGGGCTGATCCATCCTGTGTGTCTTTCCATTGCACATGCTTTTCTCAAAGATAGGGCCTTGCTCCGATATTTTCTGAGTGCCTGAATGCTCTCTGCAGCCAGGGGAGTATCTGTGAGCGATACAAGCTGCTCCCCCAGGACAGCTCTGAAATCTTATCTCCCACCAAAGGGCAGATAGCAGAGCCCTTCACCGCTCTGCCTTGGCCAAAGGGAGGCTCTGGGCTTTTCCCACCTCTGCAATCCCAGCAGCAGCAGCAAGGCTTGGCCATGTCCCCACCTTGGCCACCCTGGGCTCCCAGGAGAGTTTCTCCCCCAGCCTTGTGTTCAAGACAGGCACTTGCACAATATTAAATCTCTGCTCCCTGTCTCCGTCACTTTCTCCCCTTCTCTTATCAGGATTTCCTTGAGCTGTCTGTCAGGAGCGAGAGGGGAGGCTGAGCCCTCAGAGTGCAAATTAAAGATTCCAAAGGTTGTTGTGTGTGTCACTCTGCCCACCTGCACGGGAGCTGCCCCAAGACCCTGCTGAGGCACCCACACCTGGGCCCCCGGCTGGAAAATGGGATTAGGGCCAGCTCCTTGTGCAATGTGATGTCAAAAATCTAATTAACAATTTGTTAGCAATTAACTTCTGGTGTTAACGAGCGGCTACGTGGAGAGGAGGCCTTATGGGTATCAGAGACTTTGGAAAATGTCTTTATTGCAGAAGTGGAGACTTCCAGGAGGAACAAAGAGAGTGGCAGGGGGTCCCACTGCCACTGTGGGCTACCCAGGAGGTCACCCTGGGGTGGGCTGGGGAGCTGCCAGGGCGCTGGAGATGCCAGCAGGAGGCTTTGGGGACAAGGGGAGGAGCAGGAAGAGGTGTGGGCACAGCTGGCATGGCCGAGTGTGGCACCAACACCCCCTGGCTCCCTCCCTCCCTCCATATCTGAGCCTTGGCTGCCTCCCAGGATTCCCCCAGCACCGACCTCGCTGCGAGGACGAGCTGAAGCGTCACAATTTCAGATTTAAGCCCCTCCATTCCTGCAGACGGCTCAGGGCTCCGAAGGCTGGGTAAACAGGAAGCGTTTTCCACACATCCCGTGTCGCTCCTGCCGTCCTGCTCCGTGCTTGGCTCGGGCTGTGCTCAGAGGTGTGGGTGGATGATGTCCCCGTGGTGCCCTGTGACCTGCATTCATCCCAGGACACGTGGCACGGCGCCAGGGCTTCTTGCAGATGATGAAATTTGGGTGCAGAGTTTTGTGTGCAGCGTTCTGGAGCTGCTGAGCATTGCAGGGCTGAGCCCCTGTGTGTGTGCTGATGGTGGGGAGAGATCCCAGCCCCGGATCTGAGATCCCTCATCCCACAGGTGGTGAAGCCAACCACACAACCCCTGTGCCCTTCCATAGGGAGCTGCTGTTTAAAAACCCATCACCGAGCAGAAAAGAGAGAGACTGAACCTCCCTGAGTTAATTTGAGCACCCAGGCACTCATTTTTACCTCAGGGAGATTCCCCTGGACAGCTGTGCTCCCAAAGATTCCCTCAGCTGGGAGTGCCTGCGCCCTGGGAACGCTCCCACACGGGGTGACCATCACCTGGGGCTGGAGAGGGTGATGGGCAGCCTCCAAAACCCTTTCTGCCAAGGAAAACAAGAGGGGGCTTTCTTTAGCCGTGCATTTGTATAAATAAACGCAGGAATATTTTGCGGCCCCCGGGGGATTTGCCCAGAGCACTGTTCTGCTGAATCAGGGTGGGAGTAATTCCGTGCTGCCCGTGAGCCTGCGCAGGAGCTGCCGGCACGAGCTGGGGACACGGGGGAGCCCCGGGTGGCACGTGGCCCTAAATCCACGCCAGGCACTCTCTGGGACAGGAGCAGAACCCACAGGCTGCCCTGGGGGTCTGGAGAGTCGAGAAATCGAGAAATAATTGTCACTGCTGCAGCCCTCGTGCTCCAAAACGCCTCAGTTTTTAGTCTGGATGGAAGTTCCAAAATCCCATTAAAAGCTGTATTGCTCCTGCTTTGGTTGCCCAGAACTGAGCTCACACAGATTGAATTTAGAATACAATCAGTTTTGCACCGGAATGGGCTTGAAAATTTGGGCCTTGGGACAGGTTTTTCCACACTTCTCTGCTGCCTGGCCCTAACGAGAGCACCTCTGCCAGGTGACATCCTGCAGGTTCAGTGCCCCAAACCGTGCACCTCTCTGTTTCCCAACACAGGCGCAGTGTGACCGGGTGACAATAACCCGAGCACAGCCTCGTATCCCAAATTTTGTGGCTCACAAACACCCCAGAAGGCGGTCAACACCAACATGGCCCTTCTTGAGGAGCCCTGCCACGTTTGGCACCGGTCCCTGGCGCTGTGAGGGTCCCCACTGTCCCATTTTGAGGGGGAATGGGAGGTGGCTGCGGTGGGAGCTGCCAAAAAGTGTCCCAGTGGGGCGGGATTGGGTCCCACCCATCTCAGGCCTGGAGTGAGGCTCAGGAGGGAGCCCTGGCGAGCAGGCCTGTCCCTGCCCGTGTCCCCGGGGACTCGTGGCTGCCTCCTCTCCGTGTCAGCCCCGGTGGGCTCGGCGTGGGGGTCCCGCCCCGCGGCCCCTCTCCCCCTCGGGGCGGCCGTGTTTGTTCTCCTCGCGGCGCCCGTTATCAGCTCGCAACACACACAGGAAGTCCTGTCTGGGATTGTCCATCCCCGGCCTGATTTATACAGGAAGAAAAGCATAAAAAGCCACCCTTCCACCTCGGCAGCCACCTCCTGGCTGTGCGCGGCCGGCGGCCGGCCATGCCGGGGACACCGGGAACACCGGGAACACCGGGACGGTGCCCGGGGCCGCTGGAGCCGGGGTGGCCGGGCAGGGATGGCCACCGGGAGCCACCGGGGAGCACGGCAGGGGACAGCGGGGCACCCCAGGTACCACAGAGCNGCTCATGATGGGGATGGTTGGACAGCCAGCATGGAGTGAACAGGTGTGTGAAGCATCCCTGAGAGCACACAGATGTGTGAAGCAGCCTCCACCTGCTCCCGGCGAGGCTGGATCTGCTGTCAGCCACGTGCTGAGTGCAGCTTTGCTCTGAGCTCGGCTTTGCTCTGAGCTCGGCTTTGCTCTGAGCACAGCCCAGCCTCCAGCGCTGTTATTTTTAAGTCACCCCCCTGGCACTCAGGCTGTTTTCAAGGGGAGGAGAAGCCAGTGGGTGAATTTTACCTCCTGTGCAGGCAGAAGCTGCAAACACTTGCACAAATTCCTGTGAGATAGCTGGAAATTCTTAGCTAATCTCTTTTCTTTCTGTAACTCCCTCCCTTTCCCCTCTGCCTGCTGTCTGGATACATCACCACCACGCTGTCCATCCTCCCTGCTCTGCTCCCTGCCCTCTGCTCTCCTCTGCGCCGCCGAATTCACCGACACCCGGCTGGGACGTGGGGCAGCACGGGGATGTGGGCAGGGACCGTCCCGGCTCTGCCACCAAGGCTTGTCCTGGCTAAAAACCGAGCCTGGATCACGCTGGGTGTGCACGCCAGGAGCTCAGCAAAGCCTCCCAGATTTATAACCACGGAGCTGGGTGGTTTTCATGCTGCCTGCGGGCGTTGCACAGCGCAGGCAGGAGGCTCTCAGTGAGGCACCCCAGGTATTTTGGGATAAAGGAGCAGCTGGGATGCCCAGGCACTGTCTGGCCGTGCAGGAATATGGAGCAGAACCCTGCCTGTGAAGGGCTCTTGGTCGAAATAACCCAGCATGTTTTTTCCCAGGGTCCAACATTCATGGAACCAACTCCCTGAGCGGAGATTCAAGCACAGAAAGAAACAACGAGGCTTTGTCAGTGATTAAATTAATTTCAAGCTGGATTGGGAAGGTCTGGCAGTGCTTGGGAGGCTGTGGAAGGCCGTTGTGGCTGGAGCTGGAGCATCCTCAAAAATCCACCTCACCCCTGGGCAGTGGGAAACACGGATCTGCCCCGGCAGATTCTCACTGCCGATGGAGCTGCTCCCCGCTCTGTGCTGTTCCACCACCAGCTCTCCCCAGTTTCCCTGGAGGTAAGGACGAGAAATTGAATCTGGTCTGGAGGCTCGTCTGAGCCTTTTCCCAGCTCTGCTGCTGCAGATGGGGCTGGCCCGGGAGGAGGCAGATTTACAAACTGCAACAAATTGGGGAAAACGAGCCCGGCCCACGGTCCCAGCAGCAGCAGGAGCTGGGAGAAGCACCAGGGAAGAGATCCCAGACCAGACAGGGAAACAATCAGAACTGTTCTTTCCTCTCTCCCAAAGTGACCCCCGTCCTGCCCACAGCCTAGGGCAGGTTCCTGCAGCTGGAGATTTCCCCTGGAAGAGAAGGATAATCAGAGCAAAAATTTCTTGTGTGAAAGGCTCTCTGCTGAGCTGTTCCCTGGGATGGTGAAGGGGCCGAGCCGTCCTGCAGCTCCCAGCTATCCCACCACCCTTCCCATGTGCTGATTCACTGGGAAAGTGGGGCAGGGGACCACTCGTTTTGCTGGGGAAATTTTACAGAAAGCCACAAAATTCAGTTTATTCTTGGGCAGGATGAATCATTTCCCAGTTTTTACACTGCAGCCATTGCTGCTTCCTATAAATGTAAATAAAAATTGAGGGAAAATAAAGCTGGCTATGGGATGGTGCCCCGTTCCTGCATTTGTTTTTGCACAGCTCCAGCCCAGCTGCTGGTTGTCCCCATGGGCACCTTAAGTTATAACACACTGGCCCTGAGACAATTAATGCTTGTGAAGTTTTTACTCAGGCCAAAAAAATTTAATTACTTTGTGAGGCTCAGGTCTTGTTTTAATATACAGAGACCTGAGCCACTGGTGACAACAGAGCCAGAGTTATGGGTCGAGTCCTTTTCTTAGTCTGGCCTGGTTTTATCCCTCTGCCATCAGTGGGCTCCTCTAGATTTCCACTGAGATTGCTGGAGTGCAGCTGACACAGCTGAGAACAATGAGGGCCAGCAGAGAATGGTGGGAGGTCATTTTCCTCACAGAGCTCTGCAGAACAGGGGCTGCTCCAAAGCTTAAACCGAAGTGCAAAGTTTACAAACAGCCTCATGAAAACCCTGAGCAGAAGAATTCATCCTAGAGCACCAAAAGCCATTCCTCCTCCTTTTTATTCTTTTTTTAATTTTAATTTTATTTTGTTGAGAAGCACCAAAAACTCCCTTTTGCTTTAGCAAGTGCTTCCAGTTGTGTGCCAGACCCCCACGGAGACCAGTGGGAGCCCATTGTACGCCGCAGGTATGGGGTCAGCCACGGCTTGTGGGGGCTGAAAAGTTTTGCATCTGTATGTTTGTCACTCTCCTGCTCTCCTGCCCGTGTCCCCGTCCATCTGTCACTCCGGTTCGGGGAGAGCTCGTGTGCCTGGGCACGTCCCATTTTCTGTGAGGGGCTGGAAGTGCTCCTCTCTAAAGAGCAGGTTCCTGGTGTGGGGTTTTAATGCTGATCTATTAATTCTCCGCTGTTCATCCTTCCTTTTTCATGCCCCAGATACCTCCCATCCTCCAAGCTCTCCCACTAAACTCTTCCAGCCCTCAGCTCCAGCCTCCATCCACCACGGATGCTCTCAGGGGGACATTGGATGCCCAGGGAGGTGCAGTGGGCTTGGCAGGCTGCAGAAAATTGGGAGGGTGGTAGAATTGGGAAAATTGTAGAAAATTGGGAGGGTAGAAAATTGGTGGGTGCAAATCTCGCCTGCCTGGTGCTCAGCCTGAGATCTGCTCGGGGCTGGAACTCACCGTCCCTCCCTGCTCACGCTTCTGGTGAAACCAGTGGGAGACAAGGAGGTTTTGACATTGTTGAATCCGAGAGGGAGGCTGGGCAGAAACATTTCTTTCCTGGCCCGGAGACAAGCATTAATATTAGATGTCGTGGGAGTGCACTTCTGGTGTGCAAGGGAGAAAGCTGTGGGGGAAAAATGTAAAACGTGGGGCAAGGGAGGGCGTTTGAATTGGGGCGGCCACGCAGGCAGGAGCCAAAATCCCCTGCTGCCCTTGTCAGGAGCTCATCACTCTGACACTCAGAGTGCCAGCAAATCTCATCTTCCCCCTCTCTGAACTGAAGCATGGCTCCTCTGCTTCCACGGGAACTTCGCCAGGCCTTGTCCTGGGGGATTTCCCTCCCAGCGTAATGAATATTAGCACAGAAGACACAGAACCCTCCCTGAGAGCCGAGGATTAAACGCTCTTTTAATGGGCTGTGTGCAGTTCTTTAGCAGCTGACACGGGCACTTGCTTGAGCAAAGATTTGACCCAGTAAATGGAACTGGAGGGGAAACTTTCTGCAATTAAAATACTGGCAGAATTTTAAAATGCTCAGTGCGCTTAGGGAGTCGCTGCCTGTGGCTGAGAAGGCTCCAGTGGGGTCCCTGGGAGGTGGTGTCCTGTGAGGAGCTGAAGGATGAGTCCATCCTCTTCCTCACCATCAGATTTTCACTTGGAATCCCAGGGATTCAGGCAAAGGTTTCCTGAGCAGTGAGGGATGTTCGTCCTTAAATGAGGGTAAATGGTAAAAGAGAGTGTAATGGTAAAACAGAGTGCTGGGGAACAGCAGATGGGATCACAGATCAGAGAGGTGAGCCTGGATACATCTGGGAGAGTGTGCCTGGTGCCCTCCTGTTCTGGCTTCTTGGAAAATCCCAGCCTTGAGCACTGGCAAAGCTGCTGGGGGGGATAGATCCTGCTCAGCAAATCCCTTCTGCTCTGCTCAGCCCTAAAAGGTTTGGAATCTGCCTGGATTCCCACTGGGATCACGGCAAGGTGAGGGAGGATCAGGGCCGTAGAATGCTCCTAAAACACCCACTGTGGGATGGGGATGGATTTCCCCGTGCCCTGCATGGGTGTGACTGTGCCTCTCTGGCACACCAGCGCTGGGAGCTCAGTACCACGGGGACTCTGTGGCAACCACGCTGCTCTCATTGTACTTTGGATCCTTTTTTTGGATCTTTGGGAGCGTCCAGGGAGCACCAGGTCTGTGGTGGGCGAGGGCTGGGGCACTGCTCTCTGTCTGCCTGACAAAGGGAGTGCAACACTGAGCTTTTTTCCGTCCTCACAGGAAGAAACCAAGATGCTCCTTGAGCAAAGGATGGCTGCCCAGGACACCTGATGGAGCAGCGTGGATGAGGTGAGTTGTCTCAGCTGCAAAATGAAACCCTGTGCTCTGGCTTCCACACGCGTTTTGCAATTATTAGACAATAATTCAGGCTCTGTTGGCGCCCCTGTACACCAGAAAAAAAAAAACCCCAATAACGCTCTCTGCTTAACAAGATAATTACTGTGCTCCCGAGGCCCTTGGGAGAAGTTGCCTGTGCTGATGAAATTAAGGCAGCTGAAATCATTCCCCAGGAGTAGGATGGGTCCAGAGGGTGAACAAACCCTGTGCGAGATGCTGAACAACACGGAGCTGCACTTCCACCAGCAAACCTTTCCCTGCTGCTGGGAGGGATTTCCATCTCCAGAGAGGATTTCCCTCCGTTCCCTTCTCAGGGACGATCCCACCAAAGCTCCTTTCACACCAAGCACCCATCAGAGGGTGCAGCACGGCCCGAGGCAGCTCCAGTTCCATCAGCGTATCCCTGAGGAAATAGAGGGGATGGGCCAGTGATCTCAGTTGCTCTCTTGGAGCCATTGTTGTTGAACTGGTAAATATTTCCTTTAAACGCTTACATCCTTCCAAAAAACTTACAGGGCTTAATGGGAACAAATATTCCCAGGGGGCTGTATCCTGCCATTCATTTGCACATCAGATCCCCGCTATCTTTAAGAATGCTTCTGTGCATGGGCAGGCGCCGAAGTCATTTGAGAAACAATAACCCTCTGTGCTCTAATTTTCCAGACAAAAAATGTAGACAAAACAAGTGGCAATTTGGCACAAACCGAGGCGCTTTGATAAATAACCGGGCATTTAGGAGGAGAAGCCTGCAGGCAGCTGGGCTGGGTCTGCCCGAGCTGTCCCGGGGCAGGTGTTGGGCAGCCGGAGCTGAGCCCTGGGTGTCACCATGGAGAGTCCCCCTGCAGCCGGGGGGCTTCCGAGGGATTCTCTAAGCATCCTTTACGATGTGCTGGAAACCTGGCGGCTCATCTCCGGCTGCTGCAGGGCTTTGGGATGAGCTCGGGGGGATTAACGGGCACGGCGGGAGGGTCTGCACCAGGTCTCTAACCTGGGGAGAGGCGATGCCTCCTCCTAAAATCCTCGGTGCTCATGGTGGGCAGGGCGGACCAGCACGGTGATTCTGAGTAAAGAGAATTAAACTCGCCCTGGGTGGATCGTTCCCCCGGGGGGGTCTGAACGCCCCTGGGCGAGGGGCCGGGGCTGTGCCGGGATCTCTCGCTGTTA
>VXBU01017842.1:48988-68766 GCA_013400315.1 Bombycilla garrulus | reverse complement strand
GGGGGACACCCGTGTCCCCACAGCCCTCCGGGGGACACCCGTGTCCCCACAGCCTTCCGGGGACACCCGTGTCCCCACAGCCTTCCGGGGACACCCGTGTCCCCACAGCCCTCCCGGGGACATCCGTGTCCCCACAGCCTTCCGGGGACACCCGTGTCCCCACAGCCCTCCCGGGGACATCCGTGTCCCTACAGCCCTCCGGGGGACACCCGTGTCCCCACAGCCCTCCGGAATCTCCGCGTCCCCGCCACCCCCGCGGTACCCGGCTCCCCTCATGGTCACGGTGTCCCCCGTGTCCCCGTGCCCCGCCGGACAGTGCCACAGCCCCTCGGCGGTGTCACCGTGCCCGTGCCCCGCTCCACCCCGCGGTTCCGCATCCCAGCCCGCGCGGGGAGCAGCCGGAGGTGTCTGGGAGGGAGAATCCATCCCCCTGCGGCTGGCGCTGACCCTGCCCGGGAGGGTTTGGCTCTGGGTTTGCACAGGCCCGGTTTGCAGCCGCGGTTTCACCTGCAGGACCAGGCCGGGCCGTCCGGAAAAGTGCAGGAGGTCCCGGGAGAGTCATCGCGTCCTCGGCAGGGCTGGATTCTCTCATCCCCGAGCGGCCAGAGCACGATTCCTCCCGCTGCTGTCAGCTGGAGTTTCAGCCTTGGTTCGGTGGGCAGAGCTGGGGAAAGTGCTGCTCGCCTGCGCCGTGGGCTGTGCGTCCCCTCGGTTGCTGTGGCAGGTGAGGCAAGAGCAGAATTTTGGGAATTTAGGAGAATTCTGGGAATTTAGGAGAATTTTGGGAATGGTTCTGGCTGGTGGGACAGGGACCCCCAGACTCGCAGGAGCACGTGGTCAGCCAAGGAGGGTTTGCTGATCCCTGAGACATAATTTCACCTGTCAGACCACAGAGGCTTTACCTCTTCATTTGAGAGGCTTAAAAGGCAGAGACAAAAAAAGTTTTTATTTTTTCTTGATCATAACTTTTGTCTTCCGTTCTGTGCTTTAAAAAGGCATGGAACAGCATGGTGGCAACAGGTTGGAGGATCTTCAGCAGCTTTGAAGAGGCTGATTTTTGTAAACTCGTAAAAAAGACAAGTCTAGACTATCACATTTTCTGCTTTTATGGCTTTTTCTGGTATGAATCAACCATAATTTTATGACCCAGAGGGATCCTCTGAGCACTCGAGGTAGGGCAGTGCTGCTCCAGTTCAAAGTGAAAAAACAAACTCTCTGTATTTTAGGCTCGTGCCCTGTGTTTCTTGCCGTCCCCACACAAGCAGAGCTCCCACGGCAGCCACGGGAATCCTGTGGGAGGATGGAGATGGTTGGCAGAGTTTGACTTCCAGACTTGAGGAGCGGCACTGAGAGCCCGGGCTCTGGGGTTGTGGGGAGGTTTTGTGTCCCAGTTTAGCCCTGGGAAAAGCTGCTGATGGAGCAAAGGCAGTTGGTGTGTGCACCAGCGTCCTTGGAATGTCTCCAGGAGTTCTGGGGAGAGGGAAAGCTTCTTCACTATTTTTAAAAAGGCTTTCCTGCAGGACGAGCAAGATTTGCTTTCCTGATGGTGGAGGTGCCATAAATTCATCATTAGGGAATTAAACTAATTGTTGTGTTTGAAGAATGGAGGACTACAGGCTTTAAAGCACCAAAATCCTCCTTCCCTCCTCAGGGCTGGGCTTGCATGGAAATCTGCGGGGATATTTGATATTTGACATTTGATATTAAGGGCCAGGAAGGTTTCTCTCCAGATGTGAATCTCCATTTCTCCCTGCCTCAGATTCTTCCCCTGCACCAAGGAAAGGACGATCCCGAGTGCCTTGGAGAAGGGCTTGGAGAGCTGCCATGGTTATTTGTAACAACCTGTCTCAGAGTTGGGATTTTCCCAATGGAGTTTGGGGATCAAACTGCAATTTTGCAGTCCAGCCCTGCCCCACAGCACTTGGGGATTTTAGAAAGTTGATTTGCACCTCACCATATCTGCGGTCTCAGAAGGAGGTTTCTTGTTGTGTAGCCTCTTTTAGAAAGTTTAATGAGAAGGTCTGAATCTTTCTTTAATTAGTGCTTATTTAAGGTGGGTTTCTTTATTTCTTTCTCCTTCAGCTGCTGCCATCCGGAGGCCAAGTGGTTTGTTTAAATGACATATTGTTTAAATTGGAGATTGTTACCGATCCTCTTCAGCCTGGTTTTGTGTTTGCCCTCTGCTAGAAATCCAAACCTCTGGGTTTGTGCCTCAGAACCGACTCTGCAGATGGCACAGAGCACTTTTCTGTCACGAATTTGTGTTTTAAAGAGAAGAAGATCAGATTTCAGCGTGTTATGTGGTGGGGAAAGCACAGCTTTACAATGCTGTGTGCATTAAGAAATGACGGGCCATTGTTTTGCCCTCTCTGCCTGAAACTGGCAGCGAGTTTCAGACAGAACACGTCCCTTCCCTGCCCCTCAACACACAGCTGCACAGCCCCTGGTGCCCTGAGAGCCTCTCCAGGCATCCCCCGGGGCAAATCGGGAATAATTCCTGAATTTATATTGTGCCACGGTGATGAGAGGAGCGGGACAAGGTGGGTTTGTGCCTGGAGCAGCTCCTGCCTCTCCGGGGGTTTGTCCCCACGGCTCTGTCAGATGTCACCAGCTGGGCAGGGACACCTCACAGAATCACACCGTGAACTGGGCTGGAAAACACCTTTGAGATCATCAAATCCTTTGACCTCCTCATCAGCTAAACTATGGCACTGAGTCCTTTTTTCAGCACATCCAGGGATGGTGGCACCACCACCTCCCTGGGCAGCCGTTCCGCTGCGCAGTCACTCTTTCAGTGAAGAATTTTTTCCTGAAATGTCCTCACGTTCACCGTGCTGCTCTCCTGCTTGCAGGGATCCCCACTGAAGGAGGAGCCATGCAGTAGGAGCCAGCACATCGCAGGAAGGACGGGCCATGCGGAGCCTCGGCTGCCTCCTCTGGGGACTCCTCCTCATCCTCAGCAGCACGGAGGGCTCGGCCCACGCAGGGTAAGGCTCTGGTTTTGTCTGCACCTCTCAGGGTGAGGAGGGAACAGCCCTGTGTGGCTCTCTGGGCTGGGGAGGAGGTGGGAAAAGCTCTCCCAGGGCTCAGCAGCTCGTTGCTGGTTGTTTGCTTTCTCACTGAAGCTAAAACCTCTCTGAGAGGAAATGTCCCAGCTCTGTTTAACTCCATGCAGGGACACAAAGACGCTCTGGGGTTTTTTTGTCCAGGAGAGTCAAAAGCTCATCAGGCTCTGAGCTGTTGAGGAATTATCACTGTCTCCTCCAAGCACATCCTTCATGAAAATAAGTGTGAAATCCTGCTAGCACACGCACCAAGCCTTGTGAACAAGCTGTCATTGGAGGGTGCAGCTCCCATCAGAGGAGGAGGCAGCTCCCAGCTCTGATGGACATCCAGGGACACAGGAAAGCCCTGGGCTGTGCTTTGTGCTCCCCGGGATGCTGCTGGGGCCCGTGGTCCTGCAGGCCCAGCAGTGGCAGCTCCAGCAGTTCCCCTTCCTTTCCTGGGAACTGGGTGTGGGAGAGCTGCCTGGATCCCAGCACAGCCTGGGCGGGCACAGCTCAGCTCCCGCTGGGTCTGAGGAAGCCCAGAGCTCAGCCCCCCACTTTCTTCCCCAGCCGAGAGGAGCTGGAGCTCAAAACCCACCCCCAGAAACAGCTCGCATTTTCTACAAAGTTTGTTTTCACACTGAAATGCTCCTCCAGCATCAAACCTTTCACATTTCAGTGCCCAGGACTGAAACCACAGCTGAATTCCTCGCTCACACGCACGGGCTGCAGCTAAAACTTTGTTCTGAATTTTACCAAGCAAACAATTGCCATTTAAAAATTGCGTCTTCTATAACATTAATCACGAGGCTGAGAGGAGTTTTCTGGAGTTAATGGAAACCATCTGATGTCCATGCTAATTCCCAGGCTTTTTATTTTAGTTTCTAATTGAGCTGGGAGGCTGAGACGAGTAGATGGGTTCCTCAGTGGGACTGACCTGCTTGGGCTGGAAATCGTTGAAAAAAAAAGGATGTTTAACCAAGACCACTTTGGCTGTTAACCTTGGGAAAGTTTTTGACTGGATAACACTTATCTTAGGAAGGCTGGGGAGTGTCTTTTATCCAACCTCAATTTTTTTTGCGGTGAGCCTGACCCTTCCTGTGAAGTCATTAATTTCTTGGTGGTCACAGGGGCATCCGCTTCAGGAATGCAAAAGTCTCAGAAAGGAAAAATCCTCCCAGAAAGTGAGTGATTTTAGGGGAAGGGAGACAATGACTGTAATGAGTAAATCATCCCTAAATCTGGGTCCCAGCTGCTCCCCCGGGACCGGGGGAGGAAGCGCCCGCGCCACTCACAGCGCTCCGGAGTTGTGTCACTGACCCGAAACAGCTTTGAGTGGCTTCCCAGGTCGCTGTGGCAACCAGCCACCGCTTTCTGCTAGCCGCTGTGCGGGGAGGGGAGCTCAGGCCGTGTCCTGGCCGTGGCACTGACCCCGCTGTGCTCAGACGCAGGGTGTGCGTCGCGGGGCCGCCGAGCCGCCGGAGCGCCCACACCGAGTCCCACGTGCAGCCCGTGTACCAGCCCTACCTCACCACCTGCCAGGGCCACCGCCTCTGCAGCACCTACAGGTGAGATTTGAGCCTGCCCGTGCCACAGGAGGTGCCAGCAGGGACCCTGCTCCAGCCCCGGGTTTGGGGATCCCAGCCCCGGGTTTGGGGATCCCAGCCCCAGGTTTGGGGATCCCAGCCCCGGGCAGGAGGATCCCAGCCCCGTGTTTGGGGATCCCAGCTCTGGGTTTGGGTGTCCCAGCCCCGTGTTTGGGGATCCCAGCCCCGGGTTTGGGGATCCCAGCCCCGTGTTTGGGGATCCCAGCCCTGGGTTTGGGGATCCCAGCCCCGGGTTTGAGGATCCCAGCCCTGGGTTTGGGTGTCCCAGCCCCGGGTTTGAGGATCCCAGCCCTGGGTTTGGGTGTCCCAGCCCCGGGTTTGGGGATCCCAGCCCCGGGTTTGAGGATCCCAGCCCCGGGTTTGGGGATCCCAGCCCTGAGGGAGCAGGACCCGGGTTTGGGGCACCCGGCTCAGCTCAGCCTTGCCTTGCAGGACCATCTACAGGGTTGCCTACAGGCAGAGGTACAGGCAGCTGCCCGAGCCCACGGCCTCGTGCTGTCCTGGCTGGAGCAGAGTGAACGGCCACACGCTCGGCTGTAACAGAGGTGAGGAGCTGCTGGGTCACCCCGGTGCCACTGCCCATCCCCAGACCCTCCCTGTGTCCCCAGGACCTCATCTCTCATTTACCAACCCTCTGCCTGTCAGGGGGATCCTCCCTGAATTAAATTTTCAGCATCAGGGCCAAATGCGGTTCAATATCTGATTAATTCCCAGCTTTTCTCTGCTGCCTCTTGGGCCTTCTTCCTTTGGGATCACTTATTACCTTTATAGTTACCAGAGGATAAATAAAACAAATCCTGCCCATCTAAATCAGCTGAGAGGATGAGAAATGCTTTCAGGAGGCAGCAAATGCAAACCACAGCAGCAGCCAGCCTGTCTCCAGATGAGCTCAGAGCGTGTGGCACTGCTGCCTGTTGCCCTCCTCCTTCCCATCTTTGCTGCCTGCTCAGCTTCTTTCCACCCATCCTGAGCCCTGCTCCCCCTGGGCAGCTCAACCTTGTTGTGTGGTGCTGGCGTGTTTTGGGGTGTGCACAGATCCAGGGGGAGGCAGGGAGCTGGGGATCCCTGGAGCTCCTGGTGAGACTGTGCTGGTGTTCCCTCTCATAGTTCTTGTGTTTTGGGGTGTGCACAGATCCAGGGGGAGGCAGGGAGCTGGGGATCCCCAGAGCTGTTGGTGAGGCTGTGCTGGTGTTCTCTCATAACTCTCTTGTGTTTTGGGGTGTGCACAGATCCAGGGGGGGGAGGCATGCTGCCTGCTCAGCTTCTTTCCACCCATCCTGAGCCCTGCTCCCCCTGGGCAGCTCAACCTTGTTGTGTGGTGCTGGCGTGTTTTGGGGTGTGCACAGATCCAGGGGAGAGGCAGGGAGCTGGGGATCCCCAGAGCTGCTGGTGAGGCTGTGCTGGTGCCCTGTCTCACAGCTCTCTGTGTTTTGGGGTGTGCACAGATCCAGGGGGGAGGCAGGGAGCTGGGGATCCCCAGAGCTGTTGGTGAGGCTGTGCTGGTGTTCTCTCTCACAGCTCTCTGTTTTGGGGTGTGCACACATCCAGGGGGGAGGCAGGGAGCTGGGGATCCCCAGAGCTGTTGGTGAGGCTGTGCTGGTGTTCTCTCTCACAGCTCTCTGCTGGGAGCCGTGCCAGAACGGCGGGAGCTGCGCCTTCCCCGGGAGATGCTCCTGCCCCCCCGGCTGGACGGGGCGAGCCTGCCAGACAGGTACTGGCCATGTCCCCCCTGTCCCTGCTCCCTGTGTCACACCTGCCCTCTGCTGCTGCTGGCAGAGCTTCTCCTGCGAGCATCCCAGCTCCGTGGGGCTCTGGGTGTCCTCTGCCCCACGCTGGCCCCTCGGGGGGGACAAGGACCAGCGCTGTGGCTCCTGTCAGACCTTGGGCCGTGCCTGATTGTCCCTCTGCACGTGCACACCTACTCCAGGAAAGGATGGGAAGTGTGGCTCCCAGAGGAGCTCTGACATCCCTCAGTGCTGCCAGCCCTCCTCTGGCATCCCCATTTTCTCTCCCTGCTGCTCCGGGCTGGGTTCAGTGTGAGCAGAGCTGTGAGCACAGAGCCCTTGTGGGGCCGGCCCGAGATCGTGTGTTCATGATCATCCCTCCCAGGCTTTGTAAACTCTTTGCTGTAAACTAAAAAGCCCGTTGCTGCAGAGACCAAAAATCCATAAACCAAAAATATCCGGGGGTGGAGGGGAAGCCTGGTGATGTCCAGACTCCTCTCCAGCCCAGGAACAGCCTGGTGCTCCTCACAGCACAGGGAAATTGGGCAGAGTGGTGCCCAGCAGTGCTGCAAACCCCTGCCATGGCATTTCTCAGCTTTTCCCAGCTTTCCATCCTCCTGTAACGCAGGGGAGGAGCGCGTGGCACTGACCCACGCTGGGCCAGGCAGGGCCGAGCCCATCGCTGACAGCTCCGGCTCCGGGGGAAAGGATTTTCCCACTGCCTAAAACAGATTTGCCCGGGCGTGGGAAGCGCTTCAGCTCTTTCTGCTTTGTGGGAACAGCTTTAATAACTCCCCCGTGTGAGGAGAGGTTACTGGGTTTTGTACACACTTGAAAGGCTGATAGCTCCTCGCCGCAGCTGGCTGGAACCAAAACCCCGGCCGTAAATCCGGGATGAGAGCCGAGTGCTGCCTGCGCCCGCCTGGCCAGAGCTGGGACGTTTCTGACCACAGCTTTTCCTTCTGGCTGTGCTGTGGGGGGAGCAGGAGGAGGGGAGGAGGCCAGACCCCCTCCAGCTTAGCCCAGGTTTATCCAGGGCTGTTCCAGGCACTGGTGGTGCTGAGACACCCAGAGCTGTGCCCGGCACAAACCCCAGCTCGCTCGGGGGGCACTCACTGGGGTTCCATTGCAAACCCCATGTCCCCCTCAGCCTGTCCCCATTCTCACTGAGCTGTTCCTGTGTTCCAGACGTGGATGAATGTGCCAGCCAGAGCCATGGGTGCAGCCAGCTCTGCATCAACACAGCCGGGAGCTTCCACTGCGCCTGCTGGGCCGGCTTCAGCCTCGCTGCCGATGACAAGGGCTGCCAGCCCCTGGTGCCAGCGCCTGGGACAGACACCTCCAGCCAAGCAGGTAACCTGTCCCCACATTGCCCTGCTGCTGGGGGCCTGCAGGGAGAGCTGAGAGAACGCTCAGCATCACACGAGTGGCAGGAGATGGGACAGCAGCCAGAGCCCCTCAGCTTTATTCTCGCTGACCCAGGAGTGCTTCTTCCACCCAAACATCTGAGCACAAATCCATCTGTGCGGGTGACAGGGCCTGGCTGTGGCTGGAGGTGGCTGGAATGTGTCTGTTCTCTCTGTCATCATCATCCTCGTTCCCGCAGGGCAGGCCTGGAGCCACGAGGAGCGGCGCTGGTGACGGCCCATTATTACTTTTGGTACGCGCTGTGACACTTCAAACTCGTACCGTGAGTAATAATGCGCTGTGGCCAGCACGAGCATCACTTCTGGGACAGCAGGGACGTGCCACACCTGCCTCCATCCCTGTCCAGGGCCCTCAGCAGGGACAACCCCTCATGCCCACCACAGCACAGGGCAGAGCTGGGTGTATTTTGCCAGATCTCTTGTCCTTTAGGCGTCACCCCAGTGCCTGAAACCCTCCCCGCTTTGTTGCAGGTGCTGCAGCAGCAGGAGCAGCCTGTGCCTTTAGCAGCAGTTCAGCTGATGCTCTGGGGGATGATTCCAGCGGGGCAGACCCTGGGGTGGAAGCAGCAGAGCTTGGCCAGAGCCCTGCAGCCCTGTCGTTCTCCCCAGCAGCTTCCACCTCACCTCAGCAGTGGGCTTTTACTCGCTGACATTCCCTCGGTCACTTTTTCAGGTCCCTCCAGTGAGATGGAGGAAGAAATGAAGGACCTGAGGGGCAGAGTGGAAGCGCTGGAGCAGGTAAGTTGCAGCACATCGCCCTGCCCTGCTCCAGCTCAGCCAGCTCCCAGCCGGGGCTGTTTGCAGCCAGGGTTTCCCTCCTCCCTGGCTCTATTTTTAACATCCCAGCAGCAATCCCAGCTGTGCTCCCGCCGCCGGCAGCGCCCACACCGCGGCTTTTCCAGCCCTTTGAACACAACCGCAGCCCCCTGGTGGGTGCTGCATCCCCCCGGGTGGTCTCGCTGGCCGGCGGGGATGCACTCACAGCTCCCCTTCTCTCTGCAGAAACTCCAGCTGGTGCTGGCCCCCTTCCACAACCTGATGCCGCCGGAGGATGTTGGGGCAGACCCCATCAGCCGCCTGTCCCACTCCCTCCAGCAGCTGGACAGGATCGACTCCCTGAGCGAGCAGATCTCCTTCCTGGAGGAGCGGCTGGAGACCTGTAAGTGCCTGGAGAAAGCAGCGGGGAAGGATCTCCCTGCAGCCACGCTGGCCACGGGGAGCAGATGTGGGCCAGCAAGATCAGTGACACACATGCCACAGTTAATCTGGATCTGCCTCGAGCTCAGCAGCCTGTAATTAATAAAGGATGAACACAAACAGCCCATTAGCTTCGTTTCGAAGCTGCACCATCTGACTGCCCTTGTAGCAGCCAAAAACTGTAGGATTGGCACATGGAAACGTGGCTGTGGGGCAGAGGGAGGCACTGGGAGCAGTGGGTCACCTCACAACTGCTGTCCCTTCCTCATAATTCCATCCTTAGGAAAGAACCCCCAGCTCTCAGGAAATTAACAGTCCAAAAAGTCCATCAGGGAAGTTCAGGGAGCGTGCAGAAGTTGGCAGATTTATGAGCCTGGGAAGTTCTAGGCATTTCTTTTGGAAGTTTACAGACCGGTAAAAGCAAACCAGAGAGTGTCTCTGAGGTAGCAAAGTGAGGAAGGGACCCCAGTGAGAGCTGCAGGTGGGGGGTCCTGCCTGGTGTCCCCACCACGCAGAGGGACAGCAGCCCCTCGGGTCCCTGTGGGGCTCACCATGACTCCAGGCAGAACACAACCAGCTGAACTCTTTTACTTTGATAAACAGCTCTTTGCAGCTCATTTTCCCATTAAATAATTCCAGAAACTAGGCATGCCTGGGGTGTGCAACAGCAGTCTTGGAAAGACTCAGGAGAAACTGGTTCAGGGCATATCCAGTCCCAGTTCAGTGCTTGCAGTAATGGCTCAGAGAGAAAAAGAATTCAAAGAACTTGTTTGAAGACAAAGTGGTTGCAAATAGACACTTAAAAACCATCTCAGAAAGGGGTAATTACCAGAACCACTGAGTGTTCCAGCAGGCTGAGTTTTCTAGTAGTGCCTTGCACATATTATTAGTGACAGCACAGAGGAATGTGAGCAGTATCACAAGGTAACATGGATTCATTCCAAGGGATGACTCCAAAGTCCCGAAATTAATTTCTGCCAAGTCTGTCTCAGCAAGCAAAACGTGTTTTTGTCTCTTTTCATGGTGTTTCAAGACCCTGTAGGACACAAAGCTGTCCTGTCATACCCCAGCAAGTTCTGGGGCTCACAGGGTATCCCATGGAGTTACTCAGCCATCCCTGTTCCGTGCCTGCTGGAGCATTTCCCACTGAATGCCACCCTACAACTGCACCCCCCCATTAACTGCAATGTGTGCAATGACAAAAAAATACATTTTCTCTTCTTTAAACCATCAGCAGAGGCACCAGGTCAGAGCTCTTTAAGCCATGAATGATTTTGGCCCCTCTAGGTCTGAATTATCCCTGATCTAGCACAGACTGTCCCCGTTACTGTCACTGCTTTGGGGACATTGTGCACAGGGCCCAGGCAAGGACTGTGACATGCCAGGGAGGTGAGAGTGACACTCCTGAGTGTGGGGGGATGAAGCCAGCCTGGGGTGGTTTGGCAGAAGGAAAGCAGCAGGTGTGGGTGACATTCCCAGAGGTTCAGGTCAGTCTCATCCTCCCTGGGAAAGACACAAACCAGAGCCAGGCTAATGACTGAATTTATTTTGCTGAATTTATTTTATTTTTCCAATCTCCCCAGGTTCCTGCAAGAATGAACTCTAGCAGAGTGCCTGGTGGGGACCAGGAGCAAGCTGAGTGCATCCACAGCTCTCACCTGCCTCTCCAGCCCCAGGAATGCACAGGGCAGCAGGACAAGGCTGGGCTCCCACCAGCATCTCCATCCTTCTCTCTTCCAGCTCACCTCACCAAAGGCCACACCGTTCCTTCCAAACTGGACTCTGAGCCCTCTCCCTGCTGGAGAGGCAGCAAATAAATGCCTTACCTCGTGCCATGAGTGCCACACTGGCTGTGTGTGACCTGGGGGGTGTTCGGCTTCCCCTGGCTTTTCCTTAGCACTCTCCTGGGATAACATCTCCCAGGGAGCAGGGAGTGCTGGCCCTGCAGGGCAGATGCTTCTCCACACTGCCTGTGCTTGCTGTCACCTGGAGAAGGTGTCCCAGCAGGGGACAGGTGCACCTGGTGCCTGCAAAGCAGGTGCCCATCAGCAGTGAGGCTGGGTGAAGCACATCCCCCTGCCCCTCCATCACCAAAGCCACCCCCTGCAAGAGCTCAGCACCCCACATCCTCCTCCCTCAGCCCCCACACAAGACCAGGAGGCTCTTTTATTTAAATAACCAAAGGTGTAATTTCTTTTTTTTGTTGTTGGTTTTTTGGTTTTTTTGTTTTTTTGTAAAGCACATAACATTCTCGGCCCAATTAAAAGTGAACAGCAGACAACTGCACACAGAGGCACCGCTCCCTCCTCCCAGGAGGAGTCAGCCATGGTTCCCCTCCCCAGGAGCCCTCCCAGGCCCTCCTGGGTTGACCCTCCATGCCAGCCCTTTATCTGCCACTCTCACAAAGTGCTGGTTTGGTTCCCATCCTCCCCCCCGACCCTTCCCATCCCCTGAGTCTGTTCTGTAAGGCCCCTCCAATGCAGCTCCTGGCAGCACCGTGGAGATCCCTGCCTTTCCCAGCTGAGGCTTCAGCCCCCAAAAACCAGGAAAACACAACTCCACACGGCAGGCTGCAGGAGCTGGCTGTGCTGGTTACCTGAGTGGCCCCAGGTGCCTCATCCCCTGTGCCCTGTGCCATGACCAGGAGAGCTAAAGCTCCAGGAAGTGTGGCCCTGACCCAGCCTCCAAGGGCAGCAACATTCCACAGCTCCCAGCGAGGGAGCCAGGAGATCTGTTGGTCCATCACCCCAAAGCAGAGGAGAACCCCTTTTATCTGACTGGGAGAGGGGTTTCTGACCCCCAAAGGGGGAGCTGAAGCCTTCCAAGCCTTCTCAAGCCCCGTTCCAGCTGCAGCTCACCCACCCTGCGGGGGTTTTACGGGTCCTGGAGCGCGGCGGCTCCGCCTCGCAGAGCAGCAGAGGCGCGGGACAGGCACCATCTCTCGGCCAGTGCTGACCATGACAAGCGACAAAGCGAGCACGACAGAGCCCTCGGCCTCCATGAGGGGCACTGCAGGCACCGGGATGTGACCAGGCTGAGCCACCACCACGGCAGGCAGCTGGCAGCAGCCTCCCAGCGCGATGCTGCTGTGACACAAGGCCATCTCAAGGGGACAGGCCCGTGAGTCCCGCTGCTGGGTGGCAGTGCTCTGGGCTGTCCGGGGAGGACGCCGCACTCCTAGCGCTGCTGAAAAGCCAAAATCTGGGTTTTTCACCTAGTTCTCGGCCTTGTTTGACCATCAAGGTTGTGCTGATACAAAACTGCTGCCTGGTGGCTTCCAGCTGGGACATCACAGGGCCAGGCCAGCCCGAGCTGAGCCTGCAGGAACACAGGTGCAGGGACAGTCACATGAGGCAGAGCTCAGGCTCCAGGCAGGTTTTTGCTGTCATCCCGTGCCAGCTGCAAGAGCTGGGGGATCTCACCTCTCTGGTCATTGAGCCCTTTGGTAGCACAAGTTTGATGCCTGAGAAATTCAGAGAAAGGAGACATTTCAAAGTGAGAAAATGAACGCGTAAGAGAAATCCACTCAAAGGGGAACCTTAGTGCTGGCTTGACACCCTGTGCGTGCCAGTCCGTGGTGCTCCCGAGAGTCAGAAATCACTGTAGAGAAGAAGTTCCTTCAGTATCTGGCAAGGACAGGTCCCTTCAGCCACCACCACACGGTGACACCACTGGAGAAGCCTCTAGGAGGAGTCCTTAGCCTCGCTTGGAAAGCCTGACAACTTGAAGAGGGTCTCCCTCATGAGGCTGAAGCATCTGTCACTGAGGTTGGTGACATCGTCCAACGTCAGCCCTGTGGTCTCTACTGGAGGCAGAACCTCAACCTTGATTTTGCCTGGGGACAAGAGAGGAGCCTGTGAGAAACCCACGTGCCACAGGAGCTCTGTTCTCTGCCTTGTTCCCCACCCTGGGCAGCCCCAGCATGGCCCTCACCCCATCCCAGGGCTTCAGGAATCACCCCTGGAGCACAGGCAGAGGGAGACGCCAGCTCCAGCAGCTGTGCCACCCACAATAACTCTCCTGTGCCCCAAACTGCCATCCCAGCCACAGCCTGCCCAGAGCAGGAGGTGGTAACCAATTTTTAATGAAAACATCCTTCAATGTGTTTAATTACAGCCCTTCCTGAGTGAACCCAGCCCAGGCTGTGGTGCCAAGTGCTTTGAACTGCTTCCAAACATCTCCCAGCAGGGCTCCTCGTGTTCACCCCAGCTCTGCTTCCTTCCCACACCCTTGTGAGCCACATCTCCACACGGGACAACAGCAACCCTGTCTCCAAGGGGCTCTTTGTTACCTGATGTAAACAGCTTTGTCTTTGGGTTGTAGAAGCTGGTGAAGGAGGAATACACCACAGGGATCACTGGGACCTTGGGGAAGGGAAGAAAAAGAGGAGTTACTGGCACTTGAGCAGCTCAGGGCTGGCCAGAGACAGGCAGCAAATCCCACAGAGCAGAGCTGACCTGGCCTGGCTCTCAGACACACAGGGCACACACAGCCACACGAACAACACCCACTTCCAAAGGCTGCGACAATCAGCACTCAAATGGAATCAAAACCACTCCCCAAAAACTCAAAGCACAGGGATACTCCAGGAACCAGGGCCAAGTTCCACTCCAACCTCAGCTCAGCATTGGCTTTTAGGGCTCCTTGACCCAAGGGAGGCTTCAAAGCCCAGATATTTTCTGTCCTGCAATCAAACACTGCAGGCTGCCTGTTCTGACAGGCCTTGCCTGCTGGACAGGCACGTGTCTGGGGCAGGCTGGCTGCTCTGCTTTCAGTTTCCAAGAAAAGGAGTCACCAGTTGTTATCAATTGCTCCCGGGAAGCTTCAGGCAGACACAGGGCCAGGAGGGCAGGCAGAGCTGTCGTTCCAGCGCTGGTAACACAGCCAGGATCTACAGTTGGTGACTCAGGGGGGTGTAGCAGAGGCGGGGACCAGTTCCATGTCATCCTTTCCTCCCAGCAGCTGCCAGGCTCTGCCTTGGCTGCATCACCCAGGCAGGAATGAGGATGGTGGTACAACACAGGCTACACCCTGGGCTTGGCCAGAGGAAGCCAGCCAGAGAGCTGGCACCTCTTTCCTCTCCCAAAATCCCTGCTGTAGCACCTCTCCTGCGGAAACCAGTTTCCCCTGAGGCCTCGAGTCATCCCAGTCTCTGGCACGCTGCCCCAGCACTGTGCCCAGGCAAGCACCCTGCTCCTGAGACAGCTCTGGCTGGCTGAAGCTGTTTGCCTGCTCCCCCACTAAGTACTCATGGATCTCATTTTGGAGAGAAAAGACTAACCAAGAACTGCCATATGGCTGCCAGGGAGGCAGCAGCTATTTTCACACAGAGCAAGCCCAGATGTTGCTCCAAAGCACAAGAATTAACAATCCTGAATCACCACTACCTGATTGCAACTTGGGGATTGAGAAGGAAATCGACAGCTTTGGGCTTCCCCAGGAACCCCTGGGCACAGGCACTGCCCTGCCATGCTGCCAGGAAAGCCTGGAGACAGGGATCAAGTGTGCCTGTCCCTCCCTGCAGAGGGGACAGGATTGGGGCAGGCAGGAGAGAGGACTGGGAAATTCTCCACTGCCTGCAGCCACTCGTGCCCAGGGTCAGCTCATTCCCAGTGAGGATGGAAAAGGCTCTTGGCTGCTGCTGGGCAGCACTTCTGACACCAGTGGTTTACCTGAGTAGGTGTTTCCTGGGAACACAGCTCATCTGAGAGCAAACAAACCCCACACTGCATGAGCAGTCTGCAAAAGCACTCAGGGTGCCCGTGCAGGGGCAAAGCACTGTTACCTGTGCCTGCAGAGCGAGGTGAAACGCTCCTTTCTTGAACGGCAGCAAGTCCCCAGTGCAGTTCCTCGTGCCTTCTGGGTACACCCACACCTTCACCTGCACATGGAGAGACAAGGCTCTGCTCCAGAAATCCACTTGCAGCGGTGGGAGACACCAGCCAGCTCTGCCAAGAGTCACCAGCAGGAGCGCCACAGTGTCCCCATGCCACCCCACCCAGCTCCACAGTGACACTCACGTTCTCAGCCACCATAGTCTTGGCCACCTCTGACATCACCATCTTGGCACTGCTGGTGCTCTTCCTGTTGATGAAGATGACACCACCGAGGTACATGATGAGCCCCACGCTGCCCATGTACATCAGCTCCTTCTTGGCCACCTGGACACAGTTGTCGGGCAGGACCTCCATCAGCCCTAATGGGATGGCAGAGGGCAAGACCCAGCAGTCACCCCCCCTGCCTGCACTCAGGTAGGACAAGGACAGGGGCACCAGGGACACGCTGCTGCCCTGCTTCTCTCCTGGCTTCTGAGAGCAGGAGGCTTGGCACACAGCAGAGCCAGCGGGGCAGGGTGGCTGCAGGTGACAGCAGGACCTCCCCACAGGCAGCTCATTCCCCAGCCCCGGGGAGTCCAGCAGGGCCACTGGCACACGTGCTGGGCCAGCACCTCAAGGACAGCAGTACCTGGGGTGCTGCACAGGTGTGGCATTGCTCAGAGTGACGGGAGACCCTTCCCAAACCAGCCCTGATGGGGCTTGCCCAGGAGGTACGAGCAGGACTTTCCCAGAGGTGAGGAGGAGAAATGTTCTCTTCCCTCCCAGCTCCTCACCCATCATGTCGAGGACGCTCTGGTGGTTGGACACGATGATAGCAGGGCCCTCCACCTTGAAGTTCTCCAGTCCCTTCACCTCAAACCTCACGCCGAAGAAATACTTGAAGGTCCTGACAACAGCACTGATGATTCTGCAGAAGGGAAAAGCAGTCAGCAGCAGGGCAGGGAGGGCAGGGGCTGCTATACCCAGGGTGGATGGAAGGAGACAAGAAGAGCTCCAGGACAGAGAACCTCCAGACTTATTTGTGCTGTGGTGCAGCCAGGTGTCTGCCCTGCACGGTCTCACGTGCTCCAGGAGTGCTGTTCACTTGCCCTGCTCAGTGCCATGGTGCTACCAGGCTCTTCCTCCTGCCACCAGCAGGGCCACACAAGTAGCTCAAACAATTCTCCCAGGAGCTGCCACTCCCCAGCACACCCAACAGCCAAGGAAGGCTCTGCCAGGTCTGCTCCTTGCAGTGCTGAAAGATGCTGCCCAACGATACAAACAATGCTGAGGTGCCCAAGGAAGGAGGGGAATGAAGGTGAGAAACATTTCCCTGCACAAGGCAAGGATGCAGGCAGCAAACAGGACGCTCCCCACACGGCCTGGCAGAGGCTGGGTGCCCCCAAGCAAACCCATGCTCAAGCTTTTGCCCTTCCCCAGTGGATCTGCAGGTCTGACAGAGCTCCCAGCTTTTCCCTGCTGAGCTCCACTCAGCCATGCCAAGTGCACATTTCCATGCCCTTGTCAGCCCACAGGAGCAGGGCCCATCTCTGCCACCCCCTGGCCTGGGGACTGTCCAGCTGGGCCAAAGGACACGGGCAGAAGCTGGCAGAACACAGGGGCTATTTTGGGAAAGGGAGCAGCCATTTACCAGGACAGGTGGCAGAGGAGCCTGCACGTGAACAACGCTTCCAGGAACAGCCACCAGCTTGGCTCTGCTCTCCCCTAGAGCTGATTCCAGAGCTGGCCTGCCCTCCAGCAAGCACCTGCATGCCCTGCCTCAAGGCCACCTTTTCCCTGGCAGACAGGGGATGGAGCTTTTCCTTCCTGCAGCAGGAGACAGAGGGACAGTGTCAGCTTTGTCCCCACCACAGGGTCCAGCTTGACAACTGTGCAGCACCGTCCCCCTGAGAAGCATCCTTGTCACCCAGGTGGGTGGTGAGCACCTGGACAGCATCTCCTCCTGGCTGGGCAGCAGCTCCCAGAATCTGCTCTCCAAAAGTCTCCTGAGGCACAGGACTTCCCCCAGCTTGCTCCCACCCTCAGCAGGGTTCACATCCCCGTGGGGTGTCCCCCCATGCAGACCACCCCAGCTGGCTGTGACGATGGAGTTCAGGGCAGGCCAATGCCCCAAGGTGACACTGCTATCAGTCCTCATTTCAACTCGCCACACCCAGGGAAAGGACACGGGGAGATGTGTGGAATGCAGAGCTCCCGAGCTCCACGGCCCGCTCCAAGGTTAGGGGGTGCAGTCCAGGTGAAGCGATGGGGTTACAGGTGACAAGAGGCAGGGTGACACGAACCAGTGAGGTCATAGGGGATGCCAGGCCACCAAGGTGACCTAAATCACACTTCTCCTCCCTTCTGACTGCCAACCAAAAGAGAGGTCACTGCTCTGGAAGTCACAGTGCTCGGTGGCTGCTGGGAGAGGCTGGTTACACATTACTCAAGAGCAGCCATCCAGCTTCCTCCTGCCAGCCCCGAGCCAGACTTTCCTTGCACAAGATGTGGCGTGAGCCGCTGAAAGAGGCAAAGGGGCAGAGCTCAGAGCAGGCAAAGAAGAATGGGGTGAGCAGCAGCCCTGCTGGGCTGGCCACGTCACCCCCACAGGGTTAAAGGATGGCTCTGAGTCTCCTCTGACCCCACAAGCGGCTTCTCTGCTGGAATCAACGACCCAGATGTGGAGCAGCCTCAGCTGCAGAGAGCTGTAAAACCAGCGCACTTATTGCCAGGCACAAGGAGCACAAAAATGACAGGGAATGAGACTTTTCAGGGCATCCCTAACAGTGTGAGTATGAAAGCCAGCAGCCCCCAGATTCACGTGCTCCGCTCCACAGCCAGTCACAGAGGCTTGTTTAGGATACTCTGATTTTCAAGGACTACTGAAATCTCCTTACCAGATTGGAAGCTCTTGCAAGATGTTTTGCCACAGATAAACAGTTCTATCTCTATCAGACACCCTGGGTAACCTCTTCCAAGTCACACCAGCTTGACACTGGAGCCAGCAGCACAGTAAGAACGGGGTGTTCTGCGCCAGGCAACAACACCATTATCACTGTCTGTGCACCAGCACATTCTCTGCTCCAGCTTCCTTTCCCAAGCTGGAATTAGCAGCCTGGGATGTTGGAGAAATAAGGAACTCACTGGATCACCTCAGTCATGGACCTCCCAGGGGCTGGGATATATCACCAGCATCTTCAGCCAGTGCCACTGCATGGAAACAACAGGCTTAAGTTACAGGAAAAGGGCGGTTCTGGCCAAAATTCAGCACTGGGTTTCAACATGAGGAGTTATCCAATGCAAGTTCTTGCTCCCAAATAATTCCCTGAAGTTTACAGAAAATTTAGAGGGTTTATTTTTGGGGGGAAATAAAAAGGTAGTGTCTTCATCACTGACATCATAAATTCCCAGCTGCAGAGCTGGCTGAGCGTTGGAAGGCTGCTCGAGCGAGCCAAAGCAACCGAAGCTGGAGAGAGAGCCAGGCTGGAGATCACGGAGCAGCCTTCCTGGGGCCATGGCAGCAGCTGGGACAGGCAGGGCACAGCCCTGAAGGCAGCACATCAGTGCCCTGTGCCCGCTCCCTCCACCCTGAGTGTGAAAGCCACGCTGCAAAGCAAAGTCCAACTCCACCTGCTGAGATGCTGCCAACCTTTGATCCTAAAGGGTGTTAAGGCTCTCCTTTCCCCTGCATCCAGATAACATGGGCAGCACAGGTAAAAAGCTGCCATNACCTTTGATCCTAAAGGGTGTTAAAGCTCCAGATAACATGGTCAGCACAGGTAAAAAGCTGCCTAGGGGAGAGTAAAATCAGGAAATGAGGGTTCCTGTGCTGATAGCAGAAGTGTCAGCTCTGCCCTTAGAAAGTACCTTGGCAGGGAGAGGAGGTGCTGGATGACAGCAGCCTTTGCCACAGGTGCCATGTCAGGAGACACAGCAGCTACAGGAGAGCACGAGGCACACAGCCTGTCAGCCTCTGCTCCTGGGACAGGAAACATCCCAAACACAGCCACCCAATTGTCAGGATCAAAAGATAAAAGATCGGCTATGTCTGCCATGGCAGGGTCACCAGGTGACACAGGTGTGTTTGGAATGCCTCCAGACAGGCAGATTCCTCGCACTCCCTGGACAGTCTGCACCAGTGCTCTGCCACTCTCAACAAACACCTCTCTCCTGCAGCTTTCCCATAAAAAACACCACTGCCACCTTCCAGGCGCTTCATCCCCAAACGCAGCTTGCCGAGGGCTCTGCCGAGGGGACTGTCCGGGGGGACTAGAGGGGACCCTCGGGGCAGCGCTGCCACCGATGTGACAGAGGCCGCCACTACCCCAGGAGCTCCGGGCAGCGGCGAGGAGGTGACACCGCTGTCCCCAGCGCCCGTTCCCCGCTCACCTCATGTTCTTGACGGTGCGGCCGCCGTTGACCAGCAGGCAGGCGACGGCCGCCAGCGCCGAGCCCAGCACGCACAGCACGCAGTAGAGACCCATGCGCAGCACGAAATTGACGGTGGGGCTGAGCTCCATGAGGACGTGGAGCAGCAGCAGCACGGCCGTGCCCCATAGCAGCCACCCCAGCTCCATGTCGGCTCCACCCGGACCAGCCGCTACCGCCGCTTCTTCCCCGGGCAGCCAGCGCCGAGCCCGCCTTATGTGGGCGGCCCGGCCCGCCCCGCCGCTCCCTCAGCGGGGCGGGACGGGCTGGCCGGGAATGTTCGCTGTGCAGCGGGCATTCCTGGGGCCGCTGGGCGGGCCTCGGTGGTTATGGCGAGGGGAGGATGGCGGTTGGTCCCCTCGTGGAGCGCTCTGGGCGTTTCCTCCCCTCACCAACCCTTCTGGGGGTTTGGTTCCTTCATGGAGCGCTGTGGGGATTTTGTCTCCTCGTGGAGCACTGTGGGTATTTGGGACACTTTTGAAGCCCTGTATGGGGGACATCTTGCCCCCTCATGAAGCCCTGTGGGCATTTT